>CM059973.1:37557940-38157940 GCA_030490835.1 Annona cherimola | reverse complement strand
ACTCCCGAAGAAATCAAGGCAAAAGAACAAAGAAAGGATCGAGGGGACAATAGAAGATTTCAGAAATATAAAGGAAGAGGCATGTACGTGAATGACGAGGAATCTACAACGAGTAGCTCCTCAACCGACGAAATCGAAGCGGAAGAATGTGCGAGAATTTGCTGTATGCCACAAATCGAGCAAGGAGAACAAAATATCTCAACAAAATGCACAAGCAATGAAGAGGTAAGTTCCAAATTCTCCCTTCCTAATTCAAGTTATTCTTCCTCTCATGAATGCCTCAAATGTGCTGAATTAGATGAGCTACAAATGGCATATGATTCTTTGTATGAAGAAATGAAGAAATTAGGAAACAAGTTTACAATTAAGAAAAAACAATGTGATGCAGTAATAATTATAAATGGTAAACTTGCAGAAGAAAATGATTTGCGAAAAAAGGAGAACAAATCATTAAATGAATCATTAGCCAAGTTCTCTAATCCAGGAGAAAGCGTCAAAATGTTTTTGAATATGACCTCCCAAACACATAAAAGAGGTCTTGGGTATCATACATTTGAGCAAGGAGAAAGTAGAAAATCAAATGTGAAATTACTTGAGAAATATCAAACTAAAACTGCATCTATATACAAGCCACAAAAGAAAAATTTTAAGTGGACTAGAAGACCAATGATTGAACCTTTGTATGCTTGGAGACCTACTCCAAGATTACCTTTGGCTTGTAATTTCTGCAATAAGATGGGTCATAAAACTTACAAATGTAATTTTAAGAAACTATATGACCATGGTGCTAAATTAGTTTGGGTTCCAAGAAACACAAGATTTGGGCTTTCAAAGTTAGATCAACTTAGATTAGATTCTATTACTAACCCAAATGGACCCATAAAATGGGTACCAAAAAGATAAGATTTATTTCCTTATTTTTCAGACATGTTTTAAGGCAAAGGCAAACAATGAATGGTTCATGGATAGCGGTTGTTCAAGGCATATGACCGGTGAAAGAAGTTTGTTTCATAAACTTAAGCCTTGCAACGATGGAATGGTTGCCTTTGGAAATAATGAAAAAGGTAAAATTAAAGGTAAAGGAAATATACTTAGTACCTCAAATGCATGCATGGAAGATGTTTTATTTGTTGAAGGACTCAAACACAATTTAATGAGTATTAGCCAATTATGTGATAAAGGATATAAAGTTGTGTTTGAATCATCTATATGTAATGTATTTGATGGAGAACATATCATGTTTAGTGGTAAAAGACATGGAAATGTTTATTTGGTTTCACTTGATGAATTGAATGGTCAATGTCTTATGGCCATTGATAATGATCCATGGGTTTGGCATAAAAGGCTTGGACATGTAAACATGGGAAATATAAAGACCCTATGGAAAAAGAATTTGGTAGAAGGATTACCAAAATTGAAATATGACAAAGACAAGATTTGCAAGGCATGTCAATTATCAAAACAACCCAAGATGCCTTTCTCTACCAAAAAGGAAATTTCCACCACTAAGCCACTTAAATTGCTACATATGGATCTATACGGGCCATCCGACATTCTAACCATTGGTGGAAAGAAATATGTATTTGTCATAGTTGATGATTTTTCAAGATTCACATGGATAATTCTCTTAGCTAGTAAAGATGAAGCCTTCTCTATGTTTGCAACTTTTGTAAATTTGGTGCAAAATGAAAAACAAAGTACTATTGTGACCATAAGAAGCGATCATGGTGGCGAATTCGAAAACAAACGATTCATGGAATTTTGCAATGAAAAAGGAATTCACCACACATTTTCTGCACCAAGAACTCCACAACAAAATGGAGTAGTAGAAAGGAAAAATAGAACTATACAAGAGATAGCTAGAACTATGCTAAATGAGAGCAATCTATCCAAGAAATTTTGGGGTGAAGCTGTGAGTACAGCTTGTCATGTTTTGAACCGAGTTACCATTCGAGCAATCTTGAAAAAGACCCCATATGAACTATGGAAAGGAAGAAAACCAAATATCTCATATTTTCATGCTTTTGGATGTACATGCTATGTTTTAAACAATGGAAAAACCAATTTGGGCAAATTAGATGCAAAAAGCGATGAGGCTATATTCCTTGGTTATTCATCAAATAGCAAAGCATATAGAGTATTCAACAAACGAAACCAAGTTGTAGAAGAATCCATACATGTTGTATTTGATGAAATTAACCAAAGTCCGAGAAAGGAGGATGAACTAAGTGATGCAGATGAGACAAAAAGCAAAGAACAACCAAAGGAACTCGAGTTCAAGCCAGAAAATCCAGAGGAGGAAGAGGTAAGTGAAGGTAATGACTCTTACAAACCTCCAACTGATTTAAAGTTCAAAAATGCCCATCCAATTGAACAAGTTATTGGAAACATATATGAAGGAGTAAAAACTAGAAGATCAAAACAAAACGTTTATGGCCAATATGCGTTTGTATCGAAAATTGAACCAAATACCATTGAACAAGCTCTTAATGATGAAAATTGGGTTATTTCAATGCAAGAAGAGCTAAATCAATTCGAAAGAAACAATGTATGGCATTTAGTTCCTAGACCAAACAATCATACAGTCATTGGTACAAAATGGGTATTTAGGAACAAATTAGACGAAAGCGGTCTTGTAATTAGAAACAAGGCAAGATTAGTAGCCAAAGGGTATTCCCAAGAAGAAGGAATTGATTTTGAAGAATCATATGCACCCGTGGCTAGATTAGAAGCCATACGCATCCTACTAGCATTTGCTTCTCATATGAACTTCAAATTGTTTCAAATGGATGTAAAAAGCGCATTTTTGAATGGTTATTTGAATGAAGAAGTATATGTTGAACAACCCCCTGATTTTGAAGAAAAGAATCAATCAAAGTTTGTTTATAAATTAACCAAAGCATTATATGGACTAAAACAAGCACCAAGAGCTTGGTATGAAAGGTTAAATAGATTCTTGATTGATCATGAGTTTCAAAGAGGGAAAGTAGACACTACTTTATTCATCAAGTACAAAAATAAAAATATTTTGATTGTACAGATTTATGTGGATGACATAATATTCGGTGCTACTGATGAAAATCTTTGTCAAGAATTTTCTAAGATAATGCAGAGCGAGTTCGAAATGAGCATGATGGGAGAATTAAATTTCTTCCTTGGACTACAAATCAAGCAACAAAGTGAAGGAATATTTCTGAACCAGTCCAAGTATGTCAAAGAGATGCTCAAGAAATTTGGAATGCAGAATAGCAAAGGGGCAAACACTCCAATGAGCTCAACAATCAAAATCGACACGGATGAAAATGGTAAAAGTATCGATCAAAAGCTTTATAGGAGCATGATAGGATCTTTGCTTTATTTAACTGCTTCTAGACCCGATATCTTATTTAGTGTTTGTATGTGCTCTAGATTTCAAGCATGTCCCAAAGAATCACATCTACTTGCTGTAAAAAGAATTTTTAAATATTTGATGAAAACTACAAACCTTGGACTATGGTATCCAAAGGGGTCAACCTTTGATCTAATCGGCTATTCGGATGCAGACTTTGCCGGATATAAAGTAGATAGAAAAAATACCAGTGGAACTTGTCAATTTCTTGGACATATGCTAGTTTCATGGCATTCAAGAAAACAAACAAGTGTTGCACTATCTACTGCGGAAGCCGAATACATAGCCACCGGTAGTTGTTGTGCCCAATTACTTTGGATGAAACAGCAATTAAAGGATTATGGTATTGATTATGTTGATATTCCTATTAGATGTGATAATACAAGTGCAATTTGTTTGACTAAAAATCCTGTATTGCATTCTAGAACCAAACATATTGATGTGAGACATCATTTTATTCGTGAACATGTTGAAAATCATGATGTGTGCTTAGAATATGTAAAAACAGAAGACCAAATTGCTGATATTTTTACCAAACCTCTAGCCAAGGACTCATTTTATAAGATTAGGAATGATATGGGAATGATAGAGCTAAACTAGGAAAAATAAATAAGAAAATTAAATTGGAAAATGTCAAGTCGATAAGTCAAGTCGACTCCAAGGACGCCAAGTCGACTCCGCCTCCAGAAGCGAAGTCGACTCCGCTAGGGTCGAAGTCGACTCCGCCTCCAGGCGAAGTCGACTCCAGAAGGACCGAAGTCGACTTCGCCTAGGGCAAGTCGACTCCGCGAGCGCGACCGTCCGACTTCCGTGCCTATTTCTTCTTCTTCTCTTTCTTTTCTTCCTCATTTCTTTCCGGCTTCCCTGTTTCTTTCTTATCTCTCTCTTCTCCGGCTATTTCCATTTCTCCATCGATTCCCTTTTTCTCTCCGGGAATCCTCTCCCTCTCCGGCAACTCCTACTCTCTCACTGCCTCTCTCCTAGTCTCTCTCTCTCTCAACTCTCTTCTTTTGCTCTCTCTCACACTATCTCTCAAACTTTCTCTCTTTCACTAGCATTCCCTCTCAGATTCCATAAATCCCATCTCAATGGCCCCGAAGAAAGCCGTCTCCAAACCATCAAAAAAGCCTGTGCCTAGACCTCCCACATCTCACACTGAGGAAGAAGTCCCTAGGAGAGCTAGGACACCTGCAAAACGGGTTCGAGAAGAACCCTCAACTTCGACGGGTAAACGGGTTCGATTCCAAACCTCCACTCAATCATCTGATCAAGCACCCAGGTCAGAAAATCAACAAACCTCACAGAGCACACAATCCGGAACAAGCAGAAGGGGCACTGCAGCTGGGAAAGCCCAAGTATTGAAGATGCCCACTACCTACTTCAAAACCGAGCTTCAACATAGCCGTTTCTACAAAAAGTTCTACGAACGGAAGGTATTCATACCCAAGATTATAGATTTTAATTTCCTGAAAGAATATGGATCCGACATAGAAGATCTATTGGATTTTCAAGGATGGACCAATTTGCTAAAGGAAGACGAAAGGGTCTATCCAGATCTTACTCGAATGTTTTATTATCTTTGGGATGAAGAATACTTTGGAACCTTCGTCAAAGGAGTCGAAATGGATCTTGGAATCGGGATAGTTGCAGGACCGACTGAAGTAATGAGTCATTTAGGACACATACTTGGAGTCCCGTATGAGGATGAGCCTATTCCAGAAGACCTCACAATGGATCAAATGTATAATCAGCTCACCCGGAGCAACAAGTACCATCCGGGAATCAAATTCCTTCGGTACATGGATTTGTCACCCAGACTTCGGGTACTAAGGCTTCTCATTGCCCACTGCATCTACCCAAAGGGCGGTGGAAGAAATCAATTGAATCCACAGGAAGCTGGGATATTATGGAAAGTGGCCAACAGGGTCAAAGTGAGCATACCCAAATTATTTCTAGAAGCCTTGGCAAGTAGAAAGGACAACCCACGAGGAGTCCTTCCCTATGGCACATGGATCACAAAGATTTTGGAATTCTTCAAAGTGGATATTGAAGGCGAGCCTTTCGAAGTGCTCAAATCCACAAATGCCATAAATAAAGCACTAATCCAGAGAATGAAGATCAATCTGCTTGAACTAAGGTATGAAGCTACAGAAGAAGAGCAAGCAGACAATGCACAAGCTGAGGGGGAGCAACCTCCCGCGGCACCACCTGCTCAAGAGGAGCCAGCATCTCCCATATCGCACGGATCCTATTCTCCACAAGGGTCCGCTGCAAGAGAACGGGTGCCTCCAACCTCTTCTGAGGAGGTCACCCTAAAGGATTTGAAAGATGAAATCATAGCCATGAGGGCTGAAATGGGACAACAAGAAAACCGGATGACAAGTCTTGTCACCGGTGTCCTTAATGCACTTGAAGATATGAATTCCCGACAAGATAGAATCGAGCGGGAAATGCGACATATCCGCTATCATCTTGCCTCAGGCCATCATAAAAAGAAACCCATGCCTGAACTCGATCCCTACGAGTCGGGTTCAGTTCATAGAGAGGCAACTCCCGATCACGCTTCTCTTGTTTACTCCTCGGCCCATCATTGTCCCATCAAACCTATTCTCTATCCCATCTCTCAATTTCAATTTACCAAGTCTTTAGTACCTTTTGAATGATTGACAAAAAGGTGGAGGAAGATAGGTTAGATTTGTGTGTTTTTATTTTTGGGTTGGGTAGTTTGTATCTAGGATAGTTTCATTTATGCTTCATTGTATTCTGTAATGAAACTTCATATATATATGAAATGATGTTTGATATGATAATTGGTTTATATATGATTGATACAGAGTTGAATGAATGATATATTTGATCAATGATTACAATACAAAGTACTCTTAATGATTAATACTCAATATATGGCTTGTAAGATATTCAAAGCATATTCTATGCCAAAATGATTAAATGTTCTCAAAACTCTAAATTATATGTTCAACGATACCTATATGCTCTGTTTTCTCAAATGAATATGTTTGAAATTTTTGAAAGGTATCAACTCAAATGAAGTTTTGTCAATCATCAAAAAGGGGGAGATTGTTGGAAACAATGTTCAAAATAATCTAAATTGACCAAAGCCTGAGTTTTGATGATTAACAAGAACTTATTTGAATATATAAAGAGTACTAACATGTTTGACAAATGTTTAAGGAAAGCAAAGAGGTCAAGTCAATCTCCAAGTCGACTTGGACTTCGACTTGGGTGAAGTCGATCCCAAAGTCGACTCAAATATCGACTTGAGAATGAATCCCAAAAAGCAACAGGTGAAGTCGCAGGTCAAGTCGACTCCACTTGCGACTTGGGAAGTCAAGTCGCAGACGAAGTCGACTCCAGCATCGACTTGGAGTATCCAGAGCTGAAAAGTGGAAACGAACATAACGAAGTCGCAAACGAAGTCGACTCCAGGTGCAACTTGGGTGAAGTCGCAGGCCAGGTCGACTCCATCCACGATTTGAGATGTTCAAACTTTCAAAGATGCAGTTTTCAAGATATTCAAGAGGATTTATCACTCAAGTCCAAGGAATCAAGATGAAAAACAAATGAGTCAATTTCAAAGTTAAGAATCATGTTCTACATTCAAATCAAGTCTATCAAGCTCAAAGCAAATCTTCAAGCTAGCTTCCAAATGGAGTAAAATCCAAGTCATGAAGACCAAGTGAGTCCAAAGCAAAGCAAGGAACATACATATATTGTGCAAGAACTCAAAGCTTTCAAATGGTTTGCAAGATTCAAGACATTTCAAGAAGATCAAGGCGTTTCTGCAATAGACCAAGCCAAGTCGCAACCCAAGTCGACTTCAGGATCGACTTGAGTTGAAGTCTGAAAGCCAAGTCGACCCAAGTCTCAGACTTGAGTTTCTGAAGAACCCAAGTCGCAGGCCAAGTCGACCCCATGTGCGACTTGGAAGCCAAGTCGCAGGCCAAGTCGACTTCATCTTAGACTTGGAGAATAACGGTCAAATTTTTGAACGTTGGAGTTCATTTATTGCATGCCAACCACTTCTACAACGTTCATATTTTCCTCAATCTATAAAAGGACATTCAAATGAACGTGAGAAGACACAGAGACACTACTCTAAAGATCAAAGAAAGAAAAGAAGTGCAAGAAAGACTTTCAAATACCTTTTCTCCATATTTGAGTGTTTCAAAGGAAGAAAGAGCTTCAAACTGCAAGTTGCTTCAACAATCATCATTCAAGCTATTTTTGATTTCTTCCTCGAGCTCAAAACTGCCTACACAAATCTGTAAAGTGTAGTTTTTATTCATTTCTTTATTTGGTTGTATAAATCTTGATTTAGCTTGGGTAGCTAAGATCAAGTGTATGCAAAGTAGGGTGTGATTGGAGTGAGACTCATCACCTACTTGTGCAAGTGATTGTATATGCCCCCTAGAGCTTTGAATCTAGAAGAGAGCAAGTGGCTCTAGTTGTGTATGCCCCCTAGAGCTTTGAATCTAGAAGAGAGCAAGTGGCTCTAGTTGTGTATGCCCCCTAGAGCTTTGAATCTAGAAGAGAGCGGTGACTCTAAGTGTATTCTTGGAATACATAGTGGAACCCAAGTCACAACGGAGTGTGAGCTTGGAAGAGTGGAGTAGGGAAGGTTTGCCCGAACCACTATAAATCTTGTGTTATATTTCTTTTTACTGTTTTATCTTCATTGCTCTCTAGCTCTTTTCAAAAGGGGATTAATTACTCAAGGGGTTAAGTCTTTATTTTTTAAAGAACCCAATTCACCCCTCCCCTCTTGGGTTTTGCCACTAACTCGGGACCAACACAGATGACCTGCACCTTCAATTTTCACAGGCAACACCTTAACAGGACATGACACGCTCATTGGCCAGTCAACGTGCTGACTCTCAGTTCAACATGACCTGCACATTCCATTCCATTTCAGAATATCCACATGTGCATATTGTATCCTTGATTCAGCATACAAACAAACAGATGACCTGCACCTTCAATTTTCACAAGCAACACCTTAACAGGACATGGCATGCTCATTGGCCAGTCAGCGTGCTGACTCTCAGTTCAACATGACCTGCACATTCTATTCCATTTCAGAATATCCACCTGTGCATATTGTATCCTTGATTGTGCATATGCACAAACAGATGACCTGCACCTTCAATTTTCACAGGCAACAACTTAACAAGACATGGCACGCTCATTGACCAGTCAGCATGCTGACTCTCAGTTCAACATGACCTGCACATTCCATTCCATTTCAAAATATCCACCTGTGCATATTGTATCCTTGATTGTGCATATGCACAAACAGATGACCTGCACCTTCAATTTTCACAGGCAACAACTTAACAAGACATGGCACGCTCATTGACCAGTCAGCATGCTGACTCTCAGTTCAACATGACCTGCACATTCCATTCCATTTCAGATGACTTGTACAATCCATTTCGCACACTCACTTGAGAAGCATTTCTATACCACGCTTAACAGAAAATATTCACAAACACACAACCTGTTGTCATATCAATCAACACTGTATAAAGCATATAGCATGCTGATGCAACCCCTCACATCAAAGTAAGCATAAATATAACCTACAATTGTCATGCCAACACATAACAAAATATAAAGTCATCATTCGCAACCTATAAAGTACTCAACACTACATATTCTAATGTTTTCAGTCTCACAAAGTAAACAAATATATCTACCAGTTCAACACAGAAAGTATAAAGAAATAGAAAAGCTAATACTGTACGTCCTCCAACTATGTCTTCACTGATCTCCATTGTCGTCTCTCTGCAATGCAAGTTCAACGGCTTCAAGTCTCTTGTCAATCCTACCGACATGCTCAAGGACTTGCTCTACCCCTCTGGCAAGGCGTCCAATATTCACAGAATACAAGGCGTTGACATTTAAATGATCCGCGGTTGGTATGTCAGCAAGAGAGGGTGACAACTGTGGTGAATTGGATTGACCTTCTGATTTGGGTGCTGGACGAGGAGATATAGAAGTTGATATTAGTACTTCAGTTGGGGTATACACGGTGGGAGTATAAAATTTAGGAGTTGTTGAGGGGTTCTCTGTGGGAGTTTCCATCACGGATGTAGGGGTGGGGATAACAAATGTCTGGGTAGCCACCTCGGATGTAGGAGTGGGAATAACTGCTGTGGGGGTCGCCACCACAGATGTGGGAGTGAAACTGATATCCACTGGAGAAGTTCTCTTTGCTTGAGTGACTTTTGGTGAGTTGAATCATGTAGATAAAAGCTGGGAGATGTGAGACTTGATTTCTCTCTTCATCTCTTCGATCCAGTCGAAGTTCAGCAACCGATGGCATTGCCTCCCATGCAGCTGAATCCCTGGAACTCGAATGGACACGTTCAACACCATCATGCTCTTCCTTTTTGTCACTAATGTGTTGCTCGCGTACCCTGGCACTCGAATGGACACATTCAACACCATCATGCTCTTCCTTTTCGTCACTAATGTGTTGCTCGCGTAGTGGTGTGATCGGCTCACCGGTATTTGGCTCCTCTGTCTGCTTGTGAATCTCTTCCTCTTGTGTATTTTTTCCCACCTTTGGTGAAGTAGGAAGCCACTCATTAGTCTCTTTATTATGCACGTATCTCATCCTGCGCATCAAACCACCATCAATTCTATCTGAGAATCTATGCCTCGTCACCTCCTCACCAGACAAATCAACTCCAAAATGCTTCAAAATCCTGGTGATAGCCATCCCATATGGCAGAGCTCCATTCTTCCGCTTTCGACACTTAAGCATGTGGTCAAAATCCTCCATGCGTGCAACAAGTAGGATCTCCTTCTCATGTGCATATAAGCAGTAAGCGTCATGGATTGACACTTCGGATATGACCCAACTCTCGGGAAGACGTTGTTCACGATCACATAGTGTAGCAGTTTCATATTTAAAGTGAGAAACTCCCGAAAAGTTAGCCTAGCTGCTTCCTTTCCTTTCTCTTTGTCACTGCTGAGCAACGTGAATGACATCTCCTTGCTTATCACTGGAGGATCCACACTTGTCCATATTAGTATGTCAAATACCTCTTTCAGCATTTCATCATTCATTGGTATCTTCACTCTCTTGACATATGTTATGACCTCTTTATTCATGTTACAGTAGAACATTCTCACCAGATCAGGGTAAATATCCTCTTCAATCATCACAAATTCAAACAATCCACAGTCAACCAACCACTTGGAGAAAGGAAAATCACTGAATTCTTCAATGCAAAGTTGTTGACCCTTCATCACTGGCCTCGATTGAAACTTCTCTTGATAAATCAACGATGTCCGCAAGTCCAGGAAGTAAAAAGTCTTCTCGGAGCTCTCTTCCTCAACGACTGTTTTTTGTTTCTTGTCCGGTAGATTAATGCATGATGGCCCTGCTTCTCGTCGCTTTCGAACTGCAGTCTTCTCTGGCCTGGCATTACTTCGTGTATTCAACATGCTGTACTGATTTCACAATCGTCCTGCAAAGTGTGAGACAAATTTCATTGAGGATCATCAACCACTTATGATGCATTATATATTATTTCATTCATTTTGAAAGCAACAATGGGATGAACAGGCTGATAAGATAGTAAGTATGCTCATATACACTTCTACATCGACAAAAACCGTGCTAAGTAGACAAAAAGCCCACTGAGTACACCAATAGCTTGCTCTGTAACCCAACAGCGCGCTGAGTACACCAACAGTACGCTGAGTAAACACACAGCATGCTGAGTACACCAACAACACGCTGGTCTGATATTCTATTCCAATAATGAGACAAATGCCAACCAAATATATATAAATCATTGCTTCGTAATAAAATAAGTTGAGAACTACCGTTGAAGGCAATCAGAAGATGTAGCTTAAAATGATGTACGTAATCAACTTAAAACAATGTAGGTAATCTCCTTAGTTTCAAATATTTTGTCCACGACTTTTGAATTAATGACAATTTTTCCTAGTGCATACAATATAGAGACAATAGCAACCAAAGAAATTAATGACAACTATGAATTGGTCGATGAATATTAGGAAAATTGAAAGAGACTACGAATCCAACATCAATAACAACCAAAACAACTCAATGGTTAAATACTCTAACATTTGTCAAGCAACATTCCATGTTTAATGAACATGTAGCAAACTTATAGTAACAAGTATAAAAGTTATCAAGTCGTTGAACTCCTTTGTCATCTAATACAATATGTTCATTCATCATATAACATGCTGTCACTTACAAATTAGTGTGCTATGCTGGACTTAGAACAATATGCTACAAATATTACGGATTCATTGAAGTAGCCATTAGCCCCTTATTAAATGTTAAATATTCCTTAGCCTTAATATAATATAGAGATAGGGTCATGCGTTAGAAAGGTTTCATACATAGGTGAACCTTACGGAAGGCTGTTATGTCCACAAATTTCATTGAAAGGTTTTAAACAGAAGGTTTTAAGATGAATTCAAGCAGTGATTTCATAGCTATTTAATTCAATTTCTTCCTGCAAAATATTAGAGCATAGCTAATATTGAGACAGCAGATGCAAGTATGGAGACAGCAAAATTACATGCCAAAGATGGGCCTCTAAATATAAGTTATAAAATAATTTTAATAAAAATACAATTAATGAACAATATGCGAGCAACAATTAGTGGATACACAATAATACAATGCGGGCAACAATTAATGGACAAAAGCACAATTTATTTTTATATTTAATTTTGTGTAAAAGGAAGATAATCGACGACGCTGTCTTCCGCTTTTCTCCTGGCGACACTGTCTTGCTGATGGTAGCCTCTTCCTTCCTCGTCAAGGCCGGCACTGGCAGCCTCTAGTGCATCGGTAATCCTATGTTTTCCGTCGCCTGTCTTTGTTTTGGCTCACCGGTCATCTCCTTTCGTCCCGCGGGTTGGCTCTAGCAGCGTCGACGCTGGCAATGGTGGCCCCAGCAGCACTCAGCACTGTCTCCCTCTCAGTTCTATGGCCGCCTTCTCTTTCCCACGATCTCCCTCTCGCGCTGCATTCCTGCTCTTCCCTGCGCTCTCCCTCTCTCTTCTACCCGCTCTCTCTTACTTCCTAGCTGTCAGCCTCCTCTTCCCTGCGCTCTTCCTCTCTCTTTTTCCAGCTGCCAGCCTCCTCTTCCCCTCTCTTCCTCTCTTCCCGCTTCAACCTTCCCGCTTCCCAACACTCTCCCCCTCTCTTCCCCACGCGCCACCTTCTCTCTTCCCTATGTTTTCACGATGGGACAGGAGTCAGCACGAAAATCGGCATGCCAGCTCCCCACGCTAACCTACACGCAGCAGCTGCGGGCTAAACACAGCCTTCATGCACGGCCGAATGAGTGGCCAGGATCTCATGCCGGAATGGACGACTCAATGGCGCACCTGCACGGGGAATTTGGGTGCATCGTTGCTGCACCTGAATATATCCCATATATATGTATGTATGTATATATATCGAAATTTTCAATTGCAGCGTCACTGCATCATAATTAGGTGTAGTGGTGCCGAAATGGGCCGCACATAATGATCCAATTAAAAATCTATTTCGTCTATTGTATTTAGAATAATGTATTCTACTGCCATATCAATTTTCATCCCAATAAAATATGTGTATGGGCTCCATTTGAAAATGGTACAAATTCAACATAATAAAATAGTTTAACGTAAATAACAACTTTAAAATGGTTTTTTCAATATCTAAATCGTCAAAAGTATGTTATTTATATGGTTAAATGATTGTATGGAGTTTCATTGCATTATGATAAGTGTGAGGTCCATTTTTGGGGCAATTGCACCACTTTCTGGTGCAGTTGTGTTGCGTATATATAGAGAGAGATATTTAGGTACAGCTTTACTGCACCATAATTATGTTGCAGTTACTTTAAAATGGGTCTCACATGATCATAAAATTATAATATACTCCACCTATTGTATTTAGAATTACGTATTCTATTACCATACCAATTTTCATCCCAATTAGATATGTGTATGAACCTTATCTAAAACTGGTACAAATTGAACATTATAAAATAGTTTGATGTAAATAACAACTTTAAAGTTATTTTTTCTACATTTAACCATTTGCTATAAAATTTATATATGAATAAATGATTGTATAAAGTATCAATATATTTAAGTACATGAGTCAAATGCACCATTAATTATGGTACAGCTTCACTACACGGGAAAGATTTTCATGTATATATATATATATATATATTCAAGTGCAGCTTCACTACACCACAATTACGGTGTAGTTATCTCAAATGGGTTCCATATGATCATAAAATTATAATCTACTCAACCCATTGTATTTAGAATTATATATTCTATTACCATACCAATTTTCATTCCAATCGGATATGTGTATGAACTACGTCTGAAAATGGTACAAATTCAATATAATAAAATATTTTAATATAAATAACAACTTTAAAGTTGTTTTTTTAACATATAAATCATTTCCTATAAAATTTATATATAGATAAATATTGTATAAAGTATCAATACATTTAAGTATATGTGGGGCCCATTTTGGGCCAAATGCACTGTCAATAATGGTATAGCTTCATCGCATTGGAAATGTTCTCATATATACATGACTTCTCCTCCTCATCCACTAGCTTCTGATTTGATAAGTTTTTAAGGGCAATAATTTGTCCGTGGACTTATGCAACAGCATCCATGTATCCAGGGGCTAACACATTAATAGCACCCAAACTATAACCCATAAATTATAGGATCATAAAAATTTTGGCCTACGGAATCGGACTGCTTGCATGTAGCATCTATCTAGTGTTTATGATGCAGCAAACATCTTTTTATCCTGCCAGTTATGGACCAAGGGTATCATTATGACTGTGTATGTATCCAACTCCATGACAAGACTACATATAATGGATGTGATAGGATGTTAGAGAGTAAATTATTGAAAGAGCAAAAAGGGTTTGTGACAACCCACACCCCGACCAAAACAAAAGCCAAAGTCCCAATTTCACATGCTAAAAGCAATGACATACCCGAAAGCACATATTCTCTGTGGGTGTAAACGTGTGGTCTCATCTCAAGATTAAAGGCTCAAAATTACAAGCCCATGCACGCCCCATGTTTTGTGGCTGTCTTTTTCTCTCCCTCTTCTGTTGTATACGTCCTTCCATTAGAAGGATCCAAGGCACCCACACCGGACAACCTAAACCCTACCATCTCTCTCCTCTTCCTTTGTCCCAGTCTCGGTTCTCCTATTCTCTCGCATTTTCCTAACCATCATCTAGGTGCCACGTCATATATCTGCTAGGTACCTACGTTTGAACCTTGCTTTTCCTTCCATTCGCACCTTCTTGGCCTGGATTCCACTACAAAAAATTTTGTTGTTGCCAATATCCATGCCCACTATCAGCAATGCAGGAATAGGATCTGTCAGTGTTCATTTGCAACACTTATGTCATTGACGGCAAAGAAAAAAGATGTTGGAAATTCTAGCTTCCTCTAACTGCCTTTTACTTTTTTTCTGTTTTTTTTTTCCCCTAGTGAATGGGTAGAATTCTAAAAATTCCAACCAAAAAGAGTTCAGTATATCATGCGGACGCTGTAACCATTTTTAATTTAAAAAAAAAATCTTTTAGGGATACGTGAGCAGGTTCGCTGCCCAAATTTTATGTTTTTATTATTATTATTTTTTTTGTAATATTTTGAATATCAAAAATAAAAAAATAAGGCATTTTTTCATACGTTGGAGTTGAAACTGCCTCATTTTCATTTTAACATTCGAAAATATTTAAAATCAATAAATACAAAATTTAAGTAGTAAACTCATCTAACTTCTAATAAAAAAAATCTAACTTAAGCCTACGTATTAATAAAGCAACTAAAAAAGTAAAAAATATAGGAACAACCATAGCAAGCGTTGATTCTTAATGATTCCATGAGTTCATGGAATTGGAACTCAATAAAATATTCACCAAGTTAGTAGTGTACAATCATAGTTTTGTCTCTAGGAATCTATGATTACTTATCTGATTTATACTGAATGTTATTAATTCTTACAAATATATGAACAGTAATGTAAAATAATGATAAGTTGAATTGACACCATATAGAAACGGTGAAAGATTGAATTGCTTGGAAGGATAAATAAATTAAAAACTAATCATTCAAAAACAAATTATAACTTAATAAAGCAATACAGCAAAACTAATGTAAATATTACAAAGCAAATAAAAATAGAAGGAAAACTTAAACCGCTGAAGTTCGACAAAGATTTCACCTTCAAGTCCAAGCTACCAAAGAAAGTAGGGCAAGTATCTACCCTATTAGATGGAAACAAAAGTTGAAAGTCAGGAATTGAAAGATTGATAAATGCTTTTACTGGAACCGTTTTTATAAGAGTGAAAGAAAGTTGCGCACTTGCTTGGTGTTGTAAGCAGCAAAGATGAGGTTTGAGCTCTGTCAGACTGCTAGGATGAATTAATGGAACCGTTTAGCCGAATTCCCAGCTCAAATTCTAATGCCTGCATTGCTTGAATGTTGCTTAGGACACCACCACGTCATCGAGCCTGCTGGATGCTGCTATACTATTAGAGTTGTGTGCGCACCACCTGTAATTACCTTGCCGCACATGTCTGCTTCTTTTGAAGTGCTCCCCCCTTTGCCTGCTGTGTACTCTGCCTCCCTCATCACCGATCCAATCTTGCCCATGCATTGGATTGGATTTGCAGGTGATACTTCAGATAACAACGGCCATATCGGCTGCTCGAATTCGATTAGTGCTTGGATTAAAAATTGGCAACCGCTGATGGCTTTTGATGGTGGGCTATAATTTATTCTGCATGTATTTGATGGATTACTGCTGAAAAGTGTCGCCGAATATGGAAGTTGGACAGCTAAGATTGCTTAAAATCAGTCCCGATTGCAGCAAATTGATGAGGCTTGAAACGGCAACAGATTCTGCTCTGATCTGTGGTGTTTTTTCTTTTTTTTTTGGATGGGATAATCTGTGATTGTCAATGCTGCAGATTTGCTGCGGAAAACAGAGGGAATTGTGATCGGACCGTGACGAGCTCTGGGGAAGGATCCGGCTCACCGCAGCCAACTTGGAGGGGGTGATGGATTACTTTAGTGGGCCACGATCACTAGTGACGACCGTAATCAAATCTGGCTGATGGACGCCTTTGAATTTCTCACGACGGACGGTGGGATGCAGCCGCTGGACGATGGTAGATACGGAGCAGATGGATCTGCTGATTTTATGAGGGCGGTGCTTGGATTTAGCTGAAGTGCGACTTATCTGATGATTTGTAAGTGCTGCGATTGACTTCTGCTATCCGTGCTTAAATTGCTCTGATTCGCGATGGCCGTTGGTAGAGGAAGAACAGAGCTTGATCGCTGCTTGTATTCATGGCTTCATTTGATGTGGCCGCGGATTCTGGGACCCGATGTCAAACAAAGGATGGTAGCTATGTTCAGATCTTGACCGGATCGAGGAGACGGCCTACGTACCTTGCTGCAGACGATGCTAGGGACAATCAGTGTTATCAGAACCGGACCGGACTGGCCGGTCGGACCGGTCCAGTTTCCGGTTCGGTTTACACTAGTTCGGTCTGATCATATAAAACCGTCCGAACCGGTGAACCGGCGGTCGAACCGGAATTCCGGTTGGACCGGATTCGACCGGTCGGACGGATAAACAGCTAACCCTAAAGGCATAAACTTATAAACTAAAGGAAAAAAAAAAATGATAGCTTCGTTTGTTTGTCATCGCACAGCTGCAGCAGGCGCAGCTCCTCTCCTCTCGCAATCACAGCCCCGTCTGGTCATCCCCCTCGCCGCGCCCACCGCCGCACGCAGCACCCTCATCGCGTACGCTGCCGGCCGCCCTCGCCCGACGCCCTTGCCTGCAGAGCCCGCAGCCCTTCTCGCCGCGCGTCGTCTTGCCGCAAGGGTTGCTCTATGCTGTCTCCTCTCCCGGAGCCGACGACGACTGTCTCCTCTCCTCCCGTGGCCGACTCGCCGGCAGCATCAAAATTCAAAACAGTAAAAAAAAACAGTACTCATTATTTAGCCCTTTTTTATTTAAGTTTACAACTTTACATTAAATCATTAATACATAATTTTTTCTGTCTAATTTTTTTTGCTTGCGTCTCTTATGAATTAGTAATTATCAATGATTCAATTATGCTATTAAACAATCCTATAATATCAATTATGTCATTAAATAAATCTAAAATCTTACGTAATTATTAAAAAAATCTCTATAGGAATGATGATTATTAACTCCCATATCTTCAAAATTTTAAGAAATTTTGGACCTTCAAAAATACTTCATATAATCAATCCATTCTAATTAATCATACGTATCATAATATGCAACTCATGTAATTAATATCACTCTCATAATTAATTATATGATACAAATCTCTTCAAATAATTAATGTAGCAAATAAAAATTATAATATAACTAAAAAAATATTATAATTAATTAAATGGTATCTCATGTTGCGTAAATATGCAGCCACTATTGCAATTACTTGTATGGTTTATGTTAGCATTGATTTTCTGTGTTTATAAGCTTCACCTATAACACTTATAGCATTGATTTGTGAAATTCATTGCATGATTTATTGTTGATTGTTTATATGCTAATATTAGGAAAATTATTTTAATTGATTGGTTGAAATGAAGTATTTATATACTTTTAAAATTTATGTTTGATGAGAATGATGCATTTAATGGTTTATAAACTTCTAAATTTTCATTTTTTGCTAAACATAAGAAATATTCTTAATTTTCATATTATTATAGGTTATTTAAATATTCAAATTTTCAATACTTACTGATTTATTTTATTTCTTATTTTTCCAGGTATGTTTATAGCAATTCATCAAGGTACCGAGAAAAAGAGGAAGAATTCAAGAATCAACAACCAAGCAACAACGGTCGTAGCTTATTATAAGTTTAAGTCTTTCAGGTCAGTTAATGTACTTAATTTTTTAAAACTCGCTATTAATTTTTTCCTGCATGTTTTGTTCTTATATTGTGGTCCTTAAAATCCAACTTATATATTTAGGATTTATAAAAACATAAGTTTATCAATATATTTATTTAAAATTAAATTTTTTTTAATATTTATGATGTCATAAATATGTCATGCTGACGTCACCGGCTCGAACCAGACCAGTTCCTTTACCGGTTCGGTTCTGACAACATTGGGGACAATAGGGTCCATTTGGATACCTGTTATATTCGAATTTCATATATTATAAAATTTGAAAAGTTATCCTGTTAGCGTGGACTAAGCAAATATCTTACTTAACTTAGATAAAAAAACTCATTTAAAATGCTTTTATTTTTTTCTTCATACACTTTATGTATTTAAGTGTATTTAACATCTAAACTCAGCTTTACTATTTTTGAAAATATGTATATATTTTGTTAAGATTTTTAAGCGTATCTACGTTTAAAAATCTCAATGTATATATATATATATATACATATCTTAAAATGATAAAACTTGATTTAGGTTAATTTATCTTCATATATGTCTTCTAATACATATAAACCTAACTTGGTTTTAGTCAATTGCTATGTTACTATGCAACTAAGTAAAATAAAGTTGATTTGCACATAACCTAAACAAAATCATATGAGGTTAATTGGTATATTCATATTCGAATTAAAATTCAATTACTCCAAGTCATTGAAAACCTGTGCTTTAAATATAGATCTCATCTTAACCTCATTTTTGAAGCATAGATCTAGATATTACATCAATCCACAAGGTGATTGAACTTGTAAAAACATTAAACATAATATGTAAAAGTAAATTTCACAGAAATATAAATAATATCAAATCTGTAAAATTCATTCAAGCACAAGAAACCATTTGAACATAATATGAGAGCTCAAGTTCATCACAAATCCCACCACAAGGTTTAGCACTTGAGCATTGAAACGATTCCCATATTATCATGTCCCAACACATATCAAAGGAGGAGAATGATAACAATAAAGAGATGAGAGAGAAAGAAGAGATGAAACTCAGTTGGATTCTTCCTCCAAAGTTGATCTTCTTCTTAGTCTCCTCCTCTTGCTTTGAATTCCTTTCTCTTCTCCTCTTCTTCATACCCCTCACTTCTGTTCTTCAAACACTAAGAGATGAATTTATGCCCACTGCACCTGAAGCTCCACATGTGTGGAAATTTCACACACAAGGTTAGTGTCGCGGCTCCAGTGTCTTTGACTGCTTGCTTTTTGGAAATTTCTATATAGCGCGCCAACAAGGTGGCACTACTGCACCAATGTTACTAACTTGAAAACTTGATTTTTGATTGCAATAAGCTTCTTCTCTTCATTATCCACTTTGAGCATTGAAATTGCAATGGAATCACCCTTTTTCCTACAACAAAAGACAAGAATAAGTAAATGCATTCCTACATGATCTAATGAAACTAAAACAACCAAAATGAGATAAATTATAACTATATTCAACTAGAATTGCATGAAAATCAAATAAGATGCAAGAAATACACAAATAATACAAACTAATACAAAAACTATGAGATTTTACATGTTCCTCGCAAATTAGCATTCAAATTAGGTACAAATAAGTATTGATAACTCTATTTTCACAAAGTTATCACCTAGGCTAACAAGATCATATCTCGATAAAATACTTAGCTCCATATATTTAACTTGTTTTCCTTGATAAAGTTCAAGCATGATCTTATCAGCTTAGGCTAAGTAATGGCTTACTTAGCTTGGGGTAATAAATTTTTTCTAAATTTTTATGTAAACTTATTAATTCAAATGTATTAAATTATAAATCAAGTTTTACCATTTTTGGATATATGTATATATATATTTTTTATTTTTAAACACAAATTTATTTTATTAATTTTTGAATGTTAAAATAGCTAAAATACTTCTATGTTTCGATATTTAAAAAATAAATACACATCTCCAAAAATTGTAAAAATCAATTCACATATTAAGTACATCTAAATTAACAAGTTCATGAAAAGATAATTAAAAATAATTTTATTGGCCTAGGTTAAGTAAGTCATTACTTAGCTCGGGCTAGCAAGATTATGCCTCTTTAAAGTCGAAATATGATTTTGTTAGCCCGTACTCTATACACCAATTTTGGTTACATTTTGCTTTTTCATAAACTTGTTAATTTAGTATACTTGATATATAAACCGATTTTTATAATTTCTGAAGAAGCGTATATATTTTTAGATTTTTAAAATTTTAAATATAGGGGTATCGTAGTCATTTTCAATGGTTGAAAATGACCAAAGTACCCTTCAGAAATTTTGCCTTCTTTTGGATTACATATGTTGATTTGAGCATTTGCTAATGTGATACCCAGACCCAAGTAGGTCTATAAGTATGGTACATGTGTTATTTAAATGTGTTATGGATGATTTATGACTTTTATGATTTAATGATATTTTGCAATTAGGATTTGCAATTAAGAATGATGATTAAGACTAATCGCCAAAGCCCAAAGTGAGTCAAGATGACTAAAGGGACGTAATGAGGATTAGGATGTGCTAATGTGGCATGAATATTTATTTTAATTTCCATGATATAATTAATGGAGATTAAAATGAAAATTATAGAATTATATTGAAAATCATAGAAAATTCATAACTTAACGCTTGTAAGGCGAAATGAGATGAAATTTTAAATGCAAACTCATGATTTTGGGCTCAACCTTATGTGAGGATTTGATTAAGGTAAATATGATGAAATTAAGGTGATAATTATTTGATTTTAATCTCACACTCTAAGGTTATTTTCAAAGGTTCATAACTTGACGTAGAAACGTCGGTTTGAGATGAAATTTGAAACGATTGAATAAAATTATGAAATCTATGGTATGAGTGGATTCGATTAATCTAATTATCATGGAAAAGTTTTTAATCAAAAAAAGGTACCTAGCATTGACTTTGTGCACCCTGGACTACCATAACATTTATTAAAAAGCAAGTGGTTTAATGACTTGATTTAATGCCCATGAGAGGTGTCAAAAGGAGGTGCTTTGAGCTAGATCTTTTGGATTAATTCAAGGGCCAAAATCCTTAAAAATTCAAGTGGATTAAATGATGGTTTAAGAGGCTAAGGGCTGGCCTCAAAGAGGCATGGAGAGTGGCAATGCATGTGATGCCCAAGCTTGATAAATATGAAATTTTTTATTTTTAAAAAATGCAAAATATGCATTTAAATGACCTATGCAGCTAGGGTGAGTTATGAACATGATGTGGGTTGATTTTTGTGGCAAGAAAATTCCATAAGGTCCATGACATGTGGACGTTTCTAAGTGGACAGCTTTATGACCCATTAATGAGATGATTTTGATGAATTTTCTATAAGATAATTACCCATTTTACTAGGGTAATATTGTGCCACCACATCAAAGGGATAAGAGGGCATTAAAATACCCTATCTATGATGTGTCAAAATGGGCCCCACAAGATGGAAAAAAATTATAAAAAAGGGGGGGGCATCACATGTGCACGTCCATTTGGAGAAAGAGAGAGTTCAAGGGGGGAAAACCCCCAAAAAAAGGCGGCAAAGGACGTGCCCCAATCTAGCAAGGAAGAGAAGGAAAAAACTGGAGAAAAAGAGAAGAAAAAAGGGAAGAAAGAAAGGAATCCAAGTTGGGAAAGTTTGGAATCAAAGTTGCTTAGATTCAAGTATGGATTGAGTTTTAGATTCTTAAAACCTAAGTTTCTTCTCTCAAATCATGAGTCATGCATATGGTTCATAAAGAACTCTTAAAGGATGAGTAATTATGCCTTGATAAGGGTATTGAATTATTTTTGAAAGATTTAAATGAGATTAAGAGTTCAAGTGAGTGAAAAGGGAAGTTAGGGTTGAATCTTGAGAAGAAATCTAACTTGGAAATTCTCAAAACCCTAAACCAAGTTACTGTATGATTAAAGCATGAGGATTTGGATGTAATTCATGTTATTTTGGATTACATATGTTGATTTGAGCATTTGTTAATGATTTTAGCAAAAATGGAACCTAGGGTTTCAAGAAATGCCCGATTTTTCCATTTTTGAGCTAAAAATGATACAATGAAGTACTTAAATTATTTATGAATGAATTTTAGGGTAAATTATCCTAAATTAAGGACCCTTTGAATGGCCTAAGTGGGCTGGATGATTTTTCCCTAAATCCGATTTTTTTTAGGGTATATGTATGGAACGTCCAAATGGGGGCCAAAACGGGTACTTTACATGTGATTTTTGTTGCTGTTTGTAAAAAAATGATTTATGAATGTTATGGAGGATAAAATATCCTATGTTTAAGGTACATTGAGTGTCCAAAAGGTCTTGGAAATATTTGCCCTAAATCTGATTTTAAGGATATATATATATATATGGACATGTCAAAACGGGTCAAAATGGATGCCTTATATGCTTGAAAATGTTGCTGTTATGGAAGCAAATAAATAATAAATTTTTAATATGTGATAATAATATAAAATTGGGTTAAGAAAATCATGTTTAGTTTCTGAAAATTATGACTTAAAAATCTGTTAAGATTTAAGTCTTAAAAGAGGCGTTGAAAGGATGAAAAACGGGTCCTAACATGGCTGTTTTGGAACCTAATGATGAATGGATTGAAAATCTGTAATTAGACCCTAAATTAAATTTTAATTAAGGGGTTTATAATTCTAAA
Organism: Annona cherimola; assembly: GCA_030490835.1. Taxonomy (NCBI): domain Eukaryota; kingdom Viridiplantae; phylum Streptophyta; class Magnoliopsida; order Magnoliales; family Annonaceae; genus Annona; species Annona cherimola. Next base: position 38,134,836 of record CM059973.1, on the reverse strand, counting down.
TAAGGACACAAGTTTCTGACTTGAAAATTTTTAAGAAACACCTAAGTTATGTGTTGTAAGATGGGTGTATGTGGAAGGATAAGTATGGATAAATGGTAAATGGTTTATATGAACTGCTAAAATGCAAAATATGCATGAATATGTGAAGAAATGAATAAGGATGTTTCTGTATGAATGATGTTTGAATTATCACAAATGTTGAAATTTATTTACGAAGTTTAAAACATCACTTATGTGCTTAAAATGAGCATGGATGTAGGAAAGGTGAAAAATGGATGAAAAATGATAAATGGGTGATATAAATCTCCATATGTTGATTTATGAATGAATGATATGTGTTTACCCTAAATATGGGATTAAAACACAATATGGAATGGATGGTATGATGCACAACTGAGTGTGATGTATGTATACCCGACTTGGAATTCAAGTGGGTTATGTATGTTAATCGATTATGGGTTGGAAAACTAAGCAAGAAAATGAAAATGTTATAAATGCAAAGAGATAAACGATATGGAAAGATAAGGTGAAGCAGGTAAGCAAGCGATTTTCTAAATGCTTTTCGTTTTTATCAAAATATGATAAAATGATTGCAAATGATGTTTTAAATGTTTCGAACCATTTTGCAATTGATTGATGAATTATTTCCAAGTTATTTAAGGATGGCCATTCCTTTACTTCAATATATGTTGAAATTTTATTTCAATTATGGTAATGAATTGCTTACTGTTTCGCAATTATTTATGAAAAGTGACGTAGCATGGATTTAAACGATGTTTCATTGAAACGATGTTTAAAAGGGGATGGTGCAAAGAATTCTCTACATGAGAATGACAAGTTGCCATATGTAAGAGGTATATAATGTCGGGGTTGTTGGTCCCAAGTTAATGGCAATTACCCAAGAGGGGAGGGGTGAATTGGGTATTTAAAAATTTAAAACTTTAATTAGAGATTTTACCCCGGTTTAGTTTAAGCCCCTTTAATGAAACAAATAGAAAGCAATAAGATAATGAAAGCAAAAATGAAAAACAGTCGACAAGATTTATAGTGGTTCGGGCAACCTTTCCCTACTCTACTCTTCCAAGCTCACACTCCCTTGTGACTTGGGTTCCACTATGTATTCCGCGAATACAACTAGAGTCTCCGCTCTCTTTTAGATTCTAGCTCTAGGGGGCGTGTATAACAAGCAACACAAGTAGGTGATGAGTTACACCCCAATCACAACCCTACTTTCTATATCTTGGTTTGAAACACCGAACTCAAACCAAGCACCAAAATCAAATAACAAGATGAAATAGAAGAAATCTACACTTTACAGATTTGTGTAGCAAGTTTCAGCTCGAGGAAGAATCTGTAAAAGCAACGAATCGTATTGCGTTGAAGCAAACAACAACTTTGAAGCTTGTTCTTCCTTTGAAAGTGTATAGATCACTCAATTGCAGAGAAAAGTGGATTGAAACTCTTAGTAGCACTTCTTTCCTATTTTTCAACTCTATCTTGTGTATATCCACGTTTGCTTGAGTGTCTATATATAGAGGAGGGAGAATTTTGAACGTTGTAGAGGTGGTTGGCGCGTAATAAATGTTCCAACGTTCAAAAATTCAAACGTTATTTCTCCAAGTCGCAGGTGGAGTCGACTTCGTGTGCGACTTCGCCCAAGTCGCATGATGGAGTCGACTTCGGGTGCGACTTCACTTGTGCTCAGCTTGTTCAAGTTCTTTCTCGAGTCGACTTGGCCTTAGACTTGGCTCAAGTCGCATGTGGAGTCGACTTTGGGTGCGACTTTGGATGCTTCAGTTTCCAAGTCAGTCTTCTGGGTCGACTTGGTCTGAGACTTGACCCAAGTTGATGCTGGAGTTGACTTCGTGTGCGACTTGACTTCTCTTTCTTGCCAAGTGAACTTAGGCTTCTTTGAAACTATTTTTTCTTCCTTAACTTCTTCATTATAATCGTTCTACTTTTGATCTTCGATGCTTGACATTTTGTATAGAAGTCTTGAAAACCTGAATCTTCATATGCATGAACAAGTCCAAATATATTATGAAAAATGACTTCATGCATCTTGCTTGCTTTGGACTTGAATTAATCTTCACATGTTCCAAGTCGAACATTTAAGTCGACTTGGTCTTCAACTTGACTTCTGAAAATCTGCCCTACCAAGTTGAAGTTGCTGCTGGAGTCAACTTTGCCTGCGACTTCACCCAAGTCGCATGTGGAGTCGACTTCGGTTGCGACTTCAGAATCTTGGCAATCCAATTTCAACGCTGGAAGGAAATTGCATTTTGAAGTCGATACTGGAGTCGACTTCGGGATCGACTTCGCCTAAGTCAATGTCTGAGTCGACTTGGAGATCAACTTGACCTATTCTGTTTTGTATTTTTCACTTTTATAACCTTAAACATTGTACAAAACATATTAGTAGCTAAGACTTTACTCACATGTTGTTAATCATCAAAACATATGCTTTGGATATTTTGCATTTGATTTCAACAATTGTTTCCAATAATCTCCCCCTTTTTGATGATTGACAAAACCAATTTGAGTTAATGCCTTCAAATATCCTGTTTTGACATTTTTAGGATAATCATAAGTCATTTACCTTTTGAAAAAAATAGAACATTAATGATTAGAGAAAACAGAATAAATCAGAGCATAATTCAAGTGATAATAAACTTTACAAAAGTAATCAGAACACAAAACAAACTTTTTCATAAGCAACCTTTTCATATATGATCAAAAATTTCATACAAGTTTCAAATGTAAATGAAACCTATATACAAGCTACCCACCCAAAATCCTGAAAAATCTAAACTAAAACTCTCAAACTTCTCCCCCTTTTTGTCAATCGAGCAAATAGGGGTCGACTTGAAGAGATTTGGTGAACTGGATTGCAGAGATAGGATATGGAATTGGGCGAACGGGTTGAATGTGGGCCGAGGAGTAAAAAGATGAGACTGGAGCAGGTGTGGGATCTCGATGAACTGATCCAGTGTCAAAAGGTCAAGCTCGGGGATAGATCGATGACGATGGCTTCCGGATGCTAAGTGATAACGAATGGTCCGGAGTTCCCTATCCATGCGATCTTGTCGAGAATGCATATCCGTGATGGCATGTAGGATCTCGGCGATCTGACTGGTCATCCGGTCCTCTAGCTTCTCCAGATGCTCTCGAATATCATGAATGGAGGTATCCCGAGAAGGTGGGTGTGGAGCCGGGTCTGGAATCTTGGATCCTCTAGGAGAGCATGACTCATGTGACATCAGCGATGCAGGCTCCTCGGGTGCATCCTGTGGTGGAGCAGGTTGTGCTTCTAGTATGGCGGGGGCTGCTCCCCCTCAACTTGTGCATCCCTGGCTTCCTGTGGAGCCGGTGCACCTTCTTCTACTTCAGCCCGGAGTTGATTTATATTGATTTTCATTCTTTGGATTAATGCTTTGTTGATTGCGTTCGTAGGTTTTAATACCTCGAACGGCTCTCCATCGATATCAACTCCATAATGCTCTAGGATCTTCGTGATCCAAGTTCCATAAGGCAAAACCCCTCATGGGTTGTCTTTCCTAGAACTTAGGGCTTCTATGAACAATCGTGGGAGGCTCACTTTGACCCGGTTCACTATTTTCCAGAGAATTCCCACCTCCTGCGAGTTTAACTAGTTCCTTCCTCCGCCCTTTGGATAAATGCAGTGGGCTATCAGCAGGCGTAGAAGCAGGCGTAGAACCCGTAGCCTGGGGGACAAGTCCATATAGTGCAGGAACTTGATCCCGGGATGATGTTTATTGCTCCGGGTGAGCTGATTGTAGATCTGATCAAGTGTAAGATCTGCTGGAATTGGTTCATCTTCATGTGGAACTTCTAGAATTTGTCCAATGTTTATGATTGCTTGATCCAGATTTGGAGTTACTCCAACACCAAAGAACATATCAATTCCCTTTACAAAAGTGCCAAAATATTCTTCATCCCATAAGTAGTAAAAAATCCTAGTTAAATCAGGATAGACTTTTTCATCTTCTTTCAATAGCTTGGTCCATCCTTGGAAGTCCAATAATTCTTCAATATCAGATTCATAATCATTCAGAAACTTGAAGTCAATGACCTTTGGGATGAATACCTTTCGCTCGTAAAAGGATTTGTAGAACCGACTGTGCTGTAATTCGGTTTTGAAGTATGTGGTCGGCATTTTCAACACTTGAGCTTTAGCAGCTGTGTTGCCTTTCTTTCTCGCTCCGGATTGTGTGCTGTGCGAGGTCTGGGGTTGTTCCTCTTGAGCAGCAGTCGCTGAAGGAGTCCCGGTTTGGAAACGGACTCTGCGGCATGTGGAAGTGGATGGTTCTTCCCGGACTCGCTTTGAGGGGGTCCGTTGCCTCCCGTGCACTTCCTCTTCGGTTTGGGAGTTGGTTTGTCAGGGCACAAGCCTTAGTGATGGCTTTAACATAGCTAGATTAGGCAAATGAGATTCGGGAGCCATTTGAGATGAGTTTTGTGTAATGGGATTTGAAACAGAAATGAGAGAGAACAGAGAAAGTTTTGGAGAGATGAGGATAAAGAAAATCAGCCGGAGAAAAGAAAGTTAGAGGAGAAAATGAGATGGATATGCCGGAGGAAGAGAAGATGAGGGAAAGAGGTCTGCCGGCGAGGGAAGAAATGAGAGAAGAGAGAAGAAAGAAAGAAGAAAAAGGAAGGCGGAAGTCCGACGGTCGCGAGCGCGGAGTCGACTTCATTATGCCCACTGAAGTCGACTTGGTGGCTTTGGAGTCGACTTCACTATCGACTGAACTTTTCAGGTTCGATTTTCTTGTCTAATTGTTCCTAATTTAATTCAATCATCCCCATTTCATTTCTAATTTTGTAAAAGGATTCCTTTGCTAAAGGCTTGGTAAATATATCAGCAATTTGATCCTTAGTTTTCACATATTCCAAACAAACATCATGATTTTCAACATGCTCACGAATAAAATGATGCCTTACATCTATGTGTTTGGTTCTTGAATGTAATATTGGATTTTTGGTTAAACAAATAGCACTAGTATTATCACACCTGATAGGAATGTTATAATAATCAATGTCATAGTCTTTTAATTGTTGTTTCATCCAAAGTAATTGGGCACAACAGCTTCCGGCGGCTATATATTCGGCTTCTGCCGTAGATAGAACAACACTAGTTTGTTTCCTTGAATACCATGAAACCAACATATTTCCAAGGAATTGACATGTTCCACTAGTACTTTTTCTATCTACTTTGTAGACAGCGAAATCTGCATCTGAGTAGCCGATTAGATCAAACGTTGACCCTTTTGGATACCATAATCCAAGATTAGTGGTGTTTATCAAATACTTAAAGATTCTTTTCACAGTAAATAGATGAGATTCTTTAGAACATGCTTGAAATCTTGAACACATACAAACACTAAAGAGAATATCTGATCTAGAAGCAGTTAAATACAGTAATGATCCTATCATACTTCTATAAAGCTTTTGATTGACACATTTACCGTTCGTCCGTGTCGATCTTGATTGTCGAACTCATTGGAGTATTTGCTCCTTTGCTAGTTTGCATTCCAAATTTCTTTAGCATTTCTTTGATATACTTGGACTGGTTTATGAAAATTCCTTCGGCTTGTTGCTTGATTTGTAGTCCAAGGAAGAAATTTAATTCTCCCATCATGCTCATTTCAAATTCGCTCTGCATAATCTTAGAAAATTCTTAGCACAGAGTTTCATCAGTAGCACCAAATATTATATCATCTACATAAATTTGCACAATTAAAATATTTTTACTTTTATACTTGATGAATAAAGTAGTATCAACTTTTCCTCTTTGAAATTCATGATCAATCAAAAATCTATTTAACCTTTCATACCCAGCTCGTGGGGCTTGTTTTAGTCCATATAATGCTTTGGTCAACTTATAAACATATTTTGATTGATCCTTTTCTTCAAATCCAGTGGGTTGTTCAACATATACTTCTTCATTCAAGTACCCATTCAAAAATGCGCTTTTCACATCCACTTGAAACAATTTGAAATTCATGTGAGAAGCAAATGCTAGTAAAATGCGTATGACTTCTAATCTAGCCACAGGTGCATATGATTCTTCAAAATCAATCCCTTCTTCCTGGGAATACCCTTTGGCTACTAGTCTAGCTTTGTTTCTTATTATAAGTCCGCTTTCATCCAATTTGTTTCTAAATACCCATTTGTTACCAATAATGGTATAATCATTTGGTCTAGGAACTAAATATCATACATTATTTCTTTCAAATTGATTTAGCTTTTCTTGCATTGCAATAACCCAGTTTTCATCATTAAGAGCTTGTTCAATAGTGGTTGGTTCAATTTTTGACACAAATGCATATTGCCCACAAATATTTTGTTTTGATCTCCTAGTTTTTACTCCTTCATAAATATTTCCAATGACTTGCTCAATCAGATGGGCATTTTTGAATTTCAAATCAATTGGAGGTTAGTAGGAGTCATTACCTTCACTTACCTCTTCCTCCATGGGGTTTCTGGCTTGAGCTCGGTTTTCTTTTGTTGTTCTTGTTGTTTTGCTGTTGTATCATCTGCATCACTTAGTTCATCCTCCTTTCTTGGAGTTTGGTTAAATTCATTAAAAACAACATGCATTGATTCTTCTACTATTTGATTTCTTTTTGAAAACCTATATGCTTTGCTATTTGATGAATAACCTAAGAAATAGTTTCGTCACTTTCGGCATCTAATTTTTCCAAATTTGTTTTTCCATTATTTAACACATAACAAGTACATCCAAAAGTATGGAAATATGATATGTTTGGTTTTCTGCCTTTCCAAAGTTCATATGGGGTCTTTTTCAATATTGCTCTAATGGTAACTCGGTTTAATACATGACAAGCTGTACTTACAGCTTCACCCCAAAATCTTTTGGATAATTTACTCTCATTTAGCATGGTTCTAGCCATTTCTTGTATTGTCCGGTTTTTCCTTTCAACAACTCCGTTTTGTTGAGGAGTTCTTGGTGCAAAAAATGTATGGTGAATTCCTTTTTCATTGCAAAATTCTATGAATCAATTATTTTCAAATTCACCACCATGATCACTTCTAATGGAAACGATTGAACTTTGTTTTTCATTTTGCACCAAATTTGAAAACATGACAAACATAGAAAATGCTTCATCTTTGCTAGCTAAGAGTATAATCTAAGTAAATCTTGAAAAATCATCAACAATTACATACACGTACTTTTTCCCACCAAGAGTTAAAATGTCTGATGGCCCATAAAGATCCATATGTAGCAACTCAAGTGGTCTAGTTGTTGAAATTTCCTTTTTGGTGGAAAATGGCATTTTGGGTTGTTTAGATAGTTGACAAGCTTTACAAATCTTATCCTTGTCATATTTGAGCTTTTGTAACCCTTGTACTAGATTCTTTTTCCACAATGTTTTAATATTTGACATATTTATATATCCAAGACTTGTATGTCATATCCATGGATCATTTTCTATGGCTATTAGACATTTCCCTTCTAGTTCATCAAGGCAAACCAAATATACATTTTCATATCTTTTGCTACTAAATACTATGTGTTCATCATCAAAAACATTACATATAGAGGATTCAAATACAACTTTATATCCTTTATCACATAATTAACTAATACTCATTAGGTTGTGTTTGAGTCATTCAACAAATAGTACATCTTCAATACATGCATTTGAAATACCATAAACATTTTTTTTACCTTTTATTTTACCTTTTTCATTATTTCTGAAAGCTACTATTCCTTCATTGCATGGGTTGATCTTATGGAACAGTCCTTTTTCTCCTGTCGTATGTCTTGAGCAGCCACTATCCATAAACCATATGTTATTGGCCTTAGCTTTAAGACAAACCTGCAAAAATTAAGTCAAGTGGAGCTCATCCTTTTGGTACCCGTTTTATGGGTCTATTTGGGTTAGTTATCCTTTGGAGTCTATGCTGGTCTACCTTTGAAGCCATAAATTAGCTTTTCGGCATCCAAACCAATTTTGCACCAAGGTTTTGTAATTTTCTCAATTTGCATTAATAAACCTTGTGTCCTAACTTGTTGCAAAAATTACAAGCTCCCGGAAGTCTAGAAATAGGAAGTCATTTGGTAATTTGTTCATTGGTTGGTCTTTTGGTCCAAACTACTTGATTTATCTTAGGTTTAGTATAAATGGGTTTGGCGTTGTTTCTCGGAGCATTAGATTTCTCTTGCTCAAATGTATTATACCCAAGTCCTTTCTTGCAAGTTTGGGTTGTTATTTTTAAGAACATTTTCACATTTTCTCCTGGATTAGAAAACTTGACAAGCGATTCATTTAATGATTCATTTTCCTTTTTGAGTTTCTCTAACTCAACTTCCAAGGTATTCTTTTCACTTTTTAATTTATCTATTTTTTCAGCAAGTTTACCATTCACAATTATTACTGCATCACATTATCTTTTCTTTATTGTAAACTTGTTTCCTAATTTCTTTATTTCCTCATATAATGAATCATAGGCTTGTTGAAGTTCTTCCAATTCAGCACATTTGAGGCATTCATTTGTAGAAGAAAAAATTGAAAAAGATTTTTTTTTGGAGGTTACCTCTTGACTACTTGTGCAGTTCGTTGAAGTAGCTTGATCCTCCAAGATTTTCGTGGCTGCAAAACATATGTCGGAATTTGCTATGCAACAAATTCTTGCGCAATCTGCTTCACATTCTTCACTTGAAGAGCTACATGTTGTAGATTCCTCTTCATTTACGTACATGCCTCTTCCTTTGTTTCTTTAAAATTTTTTGTTGTCGCCTCGATCTTTTCTTTGTTCCTTTGCTTTATTTTCTTCGGGCGTTGGGCATTGGGCTTGCATGTGCCCCGAACTACCACACCGGTAACATTTTGTTGATTCTTTCTTTTTCTCCTTAGAATTTCTTTCTTTAAAGTTTCTGAAATTTCTTCCTTATCTTACAAATTTTCTGAACCGTTTTGTAAGTAAGGCAATTTCATCGTCGTTTTGAAATGATGAGGTGGTGTCATCCGAGTCTTGTGCAGCTTTCAAGGCGATGGCTCTTTTTCCTTTGTGGTGATCCTCGTTTCTTTTCTTGATTAGCTCATGTGACATCAGCGAGCTAATAAGATCTTCCAATTTCAACGTGTTTAGGTCATTGGCTTCTTCTATTGCCGTGATTTTTGGAGTCCATGATTCGGGTAGTGCCCTCAGAATCTTCATGACCTGCTCAGATTCAAAAATTGCTTTTCCTAGCCCTTTCAAGGCGTTAGTAATCTTGGAAAATCTAGCAAACATTTCAGAAATATTTTCTGTTTCTAACATTCTAAAGTTTTCCAAGTCTCCAATATAAATATTGCTTCTTGTCCCTTGGACTTGAGAAGTTCCTTTATAGATAGATGTTAGTGTATCCCATATCTCTTTGGTAGTTAAACAAGAGGATACTCTATCATATTCGGAAGCCGTATGAGCACAAAATAATGAATTCATAGCCTTGGCGTTGCTCTTTACAATTTTCACTTCCTCGTTGGTCCATTTGGAAGCTCTTTCATCAATAGGCAAAGTCACACCGTCTTGGATTGCAATCCAAGAGTCCATATCTGTAGCCATGATGAGTTGTTTCATACGTAGCTTCCAATATCCAAAATTGTTCCCATCAAACAATTGTGGCCTAGTAAATGATTGACCTTCGGAAAATGCGAGAACGGAAGTGGATTGGGATGCCATATCAAAAGATCTCTTTGGTAAAACTCAAAGACCTGCTCTGATACCACCTGTTGGTCCCGAGTTAATGACAATTACCCAAGAGGGGAGGGGTGAATTGGGTATTTAAAAATATAAAACTTTAATTAGAGATTTTACCCCTGTTTAGTTTAAGCCCCTTTAATGAAACAAATAGAAAGCAATAAGATAATGAAAATAAAAATAAAAAATAGTAGACAAGATTTATAGTGGTTCGGGCAACCTTTCCCTACTCCACTCTTCCAAGCTCACACTCCTTTGTGACTTGGGTTCCACTATGTATTCCGCGAATACAACTAGAGTCTCTGCTCTCTTATATATTCTAGCTTTAGGGGGCATGTATAACAAGCAACACAAGTAGGTGATGAGTTACACTCCAATCACAACCCTACTTGCTATACCTTGGTTTGAAACACCGAACTCAAACCAAGCCCCAAAATCAAATAACAAGATGAAATAGAAGAAATCTACACTTTACAGATTTGTGTAGCAAGTTTCAGCTCGAGGAAGAATCTGTAGAAGCAACGAATCATATTGCGTTGAAGCAAACAATAACTTTGAAGCTTGTTCTTCCTTTGAAAGTGTATAGATCACTCAATTGTAGAGAAAAGTGGATTGAAACTCTTAGTAGCACTTCTTTCCTATTTTTCAGCTCTATCTTATGTATATCCATGTTTTCTTGAGTGTCTATATATAGAGGAAGAAGAATTTTGAACGTTGTAGAGGTGGTTGGCGCGTAATAAATGTTCCAACGTTCAAAAATTCGAACGTTATTTTTCCAAGTCGCAGGTGGAGTCGACTTCATGTGCGACTTCGCCCAAGTCGCATGATGGAGTCGACTTCGGGTGCGACTTCACTTGTGCTCAGCTTGTTCAAGTTCTTCCTCGGGTCGACTTGGCCTTAGACTTGGCTCAAGTCGCATGTGGAGTCGACTTTTGGTGCGACTTCGGATGCTTCAGTTTTCAAGTCGGTCTTCTGGGTCGACTTGGTCTAAGACTTGACCCAAGTCGATGCTGGAGTCGACTTCGTGTGCGACTTGACTTCTCTTTCTTGCCAAGTGAACTTAGGCTTCTTTGAAACTATTTTTTCTTCCTTAACTTCTTCATTATAATCGTTCTACTTTTGATCTTCAATACTTGACATTTTGTATAGAAGTCTTGAAAACTTGGATCTTCATATGCATGAACAAGTCCAAATATATTATGAAAAATGAATTCATGCATCTTGCTTACTTTGGACTTGAATTAATCTTCAAATGTTCCAAGTCGAACATTTAAGTCGACTTGGTCTTCAACTTGACTTCTGAAAATCTGCCCTGCCAAGTTGAAGTTGATGCTGGAGTCGACTTTGCCTGCGACTTCACCCAAGTCGCATGTGGAGTCGACTTCGGTTGCGACTTCAGAATCTTGGCAATCCAATTTCAACGCTGGAAGGAAATTGCATCTTGATGTCGATGCTGGAGTCGACTTCGGGATTGACTTCGCCTAAGTCGATGTCTGAGTCGACTTGGAGATCAACTTGACCTGTTCTGTTTTGTATTTTTCACTTTCATAACCTTAAACATTGCACAAAACATATTAGTAGCTAAGACTTTACTCAAATCATGTTGTTAATCATCAAAACATATGCTTTGAATATTTTGCATTTGATTTCAACAATTGTTTCCAACAGGGGTGACTAAAAGCCATGCATGGAATGGATGTCAAGTAGGCTAGTTAAGGTAGAAGTAGGACAAGAGGTCCGCCCTTGATGTCGCCAAGTCGGAAGGTCCGGCGCTAAGGATAGAAATGATCATGTTATGAAAGTATGTTCCCCGAGCTAGCGTACCCTCACATGAAGGATTATGTCATGAATGGAAATGATGCATTTGCACATCCAATGTTTATGAAATACCCAAAATTTGGGATTAAACTGGTTTACATGACTAGTTTTCCTGAATGGTTTATGAATGGTTTCCATGAATGGTTTATGAAAAGGTTTCTGTTCTGTAGGTAGTTGATCACTTGCTAAGTGTCTTCTACCGAATGGAGAGAAATGCTTTTAAACAATGTTGCCTTCAAAATGAATTGCCTGAAAACCCTATAGCTTGCTTCTTGAGTTTCGACTCACGTTTTGTTTTTCAAACCCAAAAACAGGTGAAAGGACGAATGAGGCAAGGAGCACAGGTGGAGATTCAAGGATGAATGAATTTCTATGACTTAGCTATGTATGAACCTATGGGTTGAATGGTTGTATGAATGATGACATTAAATACTTGTTTAATGTTGTATATGAATTATGTTATGGTTTTGTGACCATAGAAGGCAAAATTTTTTTTATGGACAAATGATAAGGTAAGAATTAGCATGATGTGACTGAGTATGAGTTTTGTGATATCATATGTGTATCCGAAGTTGGTTAAATGACCTAAAAAGGCATTTGATAGAAATTGATATGAATAGAATGATGTAAACTCCTAAGGAGTTAGGATTAAGTGGATAAATATCCAATAAGCCTACTGCGTGGCAGGGCAACAATCCTGATCACGTTTACCAATCGATAGATCTTGGAGTAAGGTTGTGATGCTCAGGTTGGGGCGCCACTATGAAACCCCGATCTTAGACACGTGTTTCCCTAGGGTTGTAAAACCTAGGTAATATATTAATAAAATATATATTCATGAGTATAGAAATATGTGGAATTGGAGGATTAAATAGCTAATTATGGAATGTTAATTCGGATGAATAGTAAACATGTATAGTGAAATGTGAATAGTAAATATGGGATTAAGGAATATGTTAAGTTAATCACTTTGGATTAACTTAATCATAAAAGACGAAAAAGGAAGATTTCCATTAAAGGAAAAAAGTGCTTTTTGGATTAAAATAATAATTTTCGAATTTTTATGGATTTTTGTGAAGAAAACAAAGAAAAATTCATATCTTGCAATCTGGACGTCGGATTGAGATGAAATTTTTTATGGATGGCCAAAATCTTATGATGAACATGATGAGTGGTCCAAGATCTATCAAAAAATCATGAATCAAAGGTCAAGATGAAATGTCATTAGAAGATCAAAAAGCAATTTTGCTTTTTCATTAACTTCAAGTTTGACTTTGTTAATTTTAATTAATTAAAAATCAAATAATTAATGAAAAGCTACAATGGCTACTGGAGGCTTGAGTTTTGGGCCAAAATCCAATGATCCAAAATCAATCTTATCCAGAATCAACAGTTGAGATTTAATTAGCTTAAAATAATTAATTTTAATAAATCATAAATCATAAATAAATAGCTATAGCTAGGGGGAAAGAGCTGTTGATTAGGGTGGCTGTACAAAGCTCAAAATATTGCATGGGATTTGGAAAAAAATATTTAGAATTAAATACCTCGAGCAAGGGGGTAAATTGAAAATATGTGAAAAATGCCACCCTATAAAAGAGAGCATGGGGTGAATGACCAAAGCACACCGCCCAGCTCCAAATTTGGGCATTTTCCCACCCCCAACACGTTCTAGCCAAGAGAGAAGAGAGAGAGAGAAGGTTGGAGAGAGAAAGTGAGAAAGGAGGAAGGGTATCTCCACTTCGGGTAAGTGAATTCTACCCAAATTTTTTTTGAATGTTAAGTAGAGTAAAATCATGCTTAGATAATTCCTAATCATGAGAAAATAAGTATGGTTATAATGCCAAAGTGGAATTATGTCAAAACATCGAAAATTTGGAGCGAAGTAGAGCATTCGGGAAAATCATGTATGAAATGTGTAAATAATGCTCCAAAATTGTTAAATGATGATTTGAGATGACATTTTATGATAGTTATGATGTTGGAATGATGATATATTTATCTCATAATTTTCGAATTTAAGGATTGTGCTTAAGTGAAATTATGATGAATTTTAGTATATGGAGAAAAAGATTTAATTAGCCAAGTTAATGATGATAAATTCAAAATTCATGAATTTTTACATGATATACTAACTGAGAGCTATGTCATGGTATTTTTTATTTTTGGAACCCATGAACAGTAACCAACAGCTGTGAACAGTAAACACGGATGAACAGTAATCATGAACAGTTACTATGAACAGTGAACAACATGATTTTGGGAAAAATTGAGATTTATTTTTATGAGGATATATGGATGGAATTTTTAAAGGATTTATGGATAAAAATCCATATAAATGGGTAATGACCAAGTATTTTTATAAGATTAACCTCTATGGGACTAAGGTAATGAATGGTTATAAAGCAAGCATGGAAAGCAACCTAAGACATGGAATGGATGAATAAAATATCCATTTTCCTTGTATAGGAAAAAAGGAAGGAGAAGGTTGAGGACACCGACTGAGGAGGTAAGCAAACAAACTTTTTAAAAATGTGATTTTATTGCTTCATTGTAAGCAAGCACAACTTTGAAAATATAATTTTATTGCTTCATTGTAAGCAAGCAAACCCTTTTGAAAATATGTTTTATTCTCAAGTATTTATGAAATATGTTTAAGGGTGGTCATTCCTATAATGTTTTGAAATGATGAATGTTTATGAGTTTTTATAAAAAGTCATGCCGACATATTGATATCATGTAATGTTCATGGACATGTGCACATGTATGATGCATAATGAAGAGGCTTTGGTGGAGGTAGAAAGCGGATCAGAGGGTCCCCCTTCACTATTGCCGAGTCGTATGGATTGTGTGCCGGTGGCATCCTTCCAAGAGGTGGAGGCAAAGGAATGTTATGTATGAATGAATGCATTGAATTTTCAAACATGGATTGAAAAGGAAAGCATGAATTTGAAATGATATTTTAAAGGGATTGTGCAAATAATTCTCTACATGAGAATGACAAGTCACCTGGTGTAAGAGGTATATAATGCCGGGAGAATCAAATGTCATACATGTAGGAGACCAGGTAAGCTAATCAAGGTAAAGGACGCGATGTCCCCTTGACAAGGCCAAGTCGGAGAAGCCGGCGTAATGGACCATGCTATGTGAAATGTTTCCCAGGCTAGTGTACCCGCACACGAAGATTTATGTCAGGAATGAAAAGGAAGCATTTGCACATCCAATGTTTATAAAATGATTTCTATGAAAAGGTTTTTGTGCATTTGATAGTTGATCACTTGGTAAGGGTCTTCTATTGAATGGAGAGGAATGCATTTAAAATGAAAAATGTTTGCTTATTGAGTTTCGACTCATGTTTTGTTTTCCCAACCTCAGACAGGTGTAGGGAAAGTCAAGAGATGAAAGACATGTGTTGCTAAAGGAAAAGAGGAATCTACAAAGGTTAGTAGATTTTTGTATGAATAAATGCCCTAATGGGATATGGTGAAAAAGACATAGGTTGTATGAAATTATGAAGTGATGAATAATATGAGAAGTTGATGATTTATGATGATATGGATAAGTCTATTATGAATAATGATGAGTATATGTCTATGTGATGAAAGAAAAGAAAAAAAAATTAGACGAGATCCAATTCAGAACCCACCGCGTGATCAGGGCAACAATCCTCAGTCACATTTACTAATCGACAAGATTCCGGAGTAAAGCTTCTAGGCACCCCGGTTTGGAGCGCCACAGCCACGGTTAATGATTTTAGCAAAAATGGAACTTAGGGTGTGAAACCCTGACCTACATAGGATTCATGTATATGCATTTGAATGATTCATGTATGATTTGATTGAATTATGAATGATTTATTTACAATTTTGATAATTTGTTGCAATTAGGTCAGTGGTTATGTATGATGATTAAATTAATCATTATAAGTCATTGTGCATTAACATGATTAAAGTGGCCTAATGAGGGTTGGAAAGTATTAGTGTGTCATGAAAAAATTAATTTAATTTCCATAATGTAATTAATGGAAATTAAGAGACTAAATATAGAGTTAAGTTGGAGAATGTTAGAAAATTCACAACTTGAAGCCTATAAGGCAGATTAAGATGAAAATTGAAAACAAAGCACATAATTTCGTGATTAACCTTATGAAAAAGTTATATTATGAAAATATTGATGAAATTAGGATGAAAATTGAGTATTACCATCCAAAATCCAAGGATGACTTCAAATGATCATAACTTGAGCTAGAAAAGTCGGATTGAGACGAAATTTGAAATGGACGGTTAAAACTATGAGATCAAGGCTATGAAAGGATTTGATCAAGCTAATGATGATGGGATTAGGCTTTCACAAAAATGGGTATATACCTTTTGACTTTTTGCACCCTTAAAGTAACATGCATTTATGTTAAAGTTAAAGTAATTAAGTAAATAATTAAATGCATAAATGATGCGTCGAAAGGGGGTAAATTGCAGGGTATTTTATGAATTACTAAAAATTGAAAAATCCATGTAAATATCTCATGAATAAATGCTAATTTAAGGAGCTAATACACTAGCTCAAGAGAGGATAGAAATGTAGCATACATGGGACGTCCAAGGCAGCCTTAAACTTGGACTTTTGTGATTTTTTTTCATATAAAATGAGCACTTTAGTCAGCTAGGGATCAAGGTAAATAAATGAGTATTTAAATGGGGTAGAAAATCGTGGTCAAAAATATCAAATCAAGGTCATTTGGATGAAATCATTAAGTGGACAGAAATGGAGCATGGAAGAGAGGTGGATGGTCATGGCAGGCTTTTGGATTTTTTTATGATTTTTTATTTATGCTATAGGTGATTAAATGGATATTAAATAAAGCTGAAAATTGTGGGAAAAAAAATGCAAAATGGCAGCTGAAAAGTGGGACGTGGTGTGTGGACAACAACTTGAGCTGCAATATGGGACGTCCAAAGGTTGGCCGTTTGGATTCTTTTTTATTTTTTTAAATGCTAAATGTAAATCTAAGTAGTATATTAGTTAGGGTGTATAAATAATCATTAATTGAAGATGCAAATTTTGTGGAAAAAATGGCAAAAGTAGCTACATGGGACGTGCTCATATGGACAACAACATGGGCAGTTAATTGAGTTGATTTTGTGAATTTTGATTTATGATAATTACATAATTTACTAGGATAATATGGTGACAACACAACAAAGGGGATAAATATGTAATTAATTACCTCAAATTATGTGCTAAATGGGGCCCACAAAGCTGGAAAAATTCAGCCACTACATAGGGGGGACGTCCAGAGCATAAGGGGTTGGAGATAGAAAAATTTCTAAGGAGCAAAGCCCCAAAACCAGCAGTTGCACGTCCACATTCCAGCAACGGAAAAGGCCAAGGGAAAAAGATGGAGAAAAAGGAGAAAGAAAGGAGGAGAACCAAGCTTGGATAGCTTGAATCAAGGTTGACAACAATCAAGTAAATATACATGATATATTAGGTTCTTTGATTCCAAGTTTTCTACTTTAAATTTTGAGACATGGATATGGTTCATAAAGAACATTTAAAGGGAAATATATGACACCCTTAATTAGAGTATTGAATGGGTATTAAATGGTATGAATGGATTTTTATGATTTAAGAACTTGAAGTGGATGATAGAAAAAGACATGGGTTGATAATCTATCTTGAAACTTCTTAAATCCGTGTAATAAGTTTCTGTTTTGAAATAATATCATGATCAGGCTATGAATCATGATCTAATGAAATACATATATTAATTTAGGCATGAGTTATGAATTTTAGAAAGAATGAGATTTAGGGTTATATATATGATTTTATTTCCATGATTTTGTGATGTATATGTTACATGAATTTTCTTAAATAATTTATCAATGAATTAGAGGGTAAATAATCTAAATATAAGGTGTTTTAGACGTCCAAAATAAGTTGATTAAGTTTGCCTTAAATCTGGAATTTTAGGGCATATGTAGAAACATTCAAAGTGGAGTGAAAAGGGTATCCAAAATATACATGAAAGGTGCTGTTTTGAAGGGAATCAAATTATGGACTTTAAACATGTAATAATACCCTAAATTTGGGTTAAGAAAAGTGTGATTAGTTGCTGGAATTCACTGATTAAAAATCTGTTTAGAGATAAGCATAAAAAAGGGACGTTGAAAGTGTATAAATTGGGTCTCAAAGTTGCTGTATTGGAACTCTATGATTAGTGGATTAAAATCCCATAAAAATATGCTAAGTAAAGTGTTAATTAAGGTTTATAATCATGCTAAATTAGAAGCCAAGTGGCTGTTTTGAAAATTTTTAAGAAACACATGAATTATGTGTTATGAAATGGACATATATGAAGAGATAAGTATGAGAAAATGATAAATGGTTTATGTGAATTGATAAAATGAAAAAATGCATGAAAAATGTGATGAAACACATGGATTATGTTGCTTTTTGGATAATTCCAAAAATTGAGATTAATATATGAGGTTTAGGATATTAACTAAATGCTTAAGAATGATCACAATATGTGAACTGTGAAAAATATGTGAAAAATGATAAGTGAGAGTAATAAACTTCCATATGGTGTCTAATGAATGACTAATGAATGTGATATGATATATATGAATGATACCCTAAATATGGGAATTGAACATGTGAATGGTGCTCATATGGACAACAACTTCTCATGCATGTAGGGTACCCTTTCTACACTACTTTGGACATCCACATGTATACTCCCTAAAAATCAGAGGGAAATCCTTGCTAAGCCCTTTTGAAAGTCCAAAGTACCCTAGGTTTAAAGTATTTTACCCTCTAAATCATCTATAATTCATTTAAGTTAATTCATGTATTATTTTCAATATCGAAACATGGAAATCGGGTCATATGTGTAACCCTAATTCATCTTCTTTCTAAAATTCATAACTCATGCTTTAATCAACATATATAATACATCAAACATGAATCATCATGTAATCATAATATCAATTTGAAAAAGCAACATTATGTATGAATTTAAGCAAGTTTTAGCTAGGTTTATGAACTCATAATCAACCCTAATCACCATTTTCTTCCTCTTGAACCCTTGATTTCATACTTGTCATTAAATCCCCATTCAATACCCTAATTAAGGGCATCATAAATCCTCCTTTAAGGGTTCATTATGAATCATATTCATGACTCATAAATTGAGCTAGAAAAACTAGATTGAAATGATTCAAACTTAAGAGCGCACTTACTTGAATGGAGTTACACTTAAACCCAACTTCTCTAGCTTATTTCTTTTGCTTCTTTTCTCTTTTTCTCTCCCTTTTTCCCTCCTTTTTCTTGGCTTTTCCCTTGCTGGATATGGACATGCACAAGCTGCTGGAATGAGGGCTTTTGCTCATTGAAATTTTCTATCTCAAAATCACATATGCTTATGGACGTCCCCCTTAAGTAATGGCTGGATTTTCCAGCTTTGTTGGCCCCATTTTGCACATGATTTGAAGTTATTTTAATACATATTTATCCCCCTTTCTGACATGGCAAAATGTGCTCCAAATAAATTATAATTTACCTAAATAAAAATTCATCAATTATCCAAAGCATTGATAATCACCATGCTATCCACCTAAGCACGTCCACTTCAACTGTTGTTTGCCATTTTTTCCATAAATTAGTAGCCTTAATTAATGGGTATTTATGCACCCCAACTAATAGACTACTTAGGCATATATTTAGCATTTAAAAAAAATCAAGAAAAATCAAATAGCCGGCCTTTGGACGGTCCATATTGCAGGTCACTTTGCTGTCCACTTTTCAACGTCCCTTTTGAGCTGCCATTTTGCATTTGTTTTCCACTATTTGCAGCTTTAATTTAATGGTCATTTAGTCACCTAACAATTAGCTCAATTAGGGGTCAATTTACCATAATTAAAAAATCTAAAAAAATCCAAAAGTCTGCCATAACCATCCACCTCTCTTCCATGCTTCCATGCTGTCCACTTAATGATCATATCCAAATGGCCTTGATTTGATATTTTTGACCACAAGTTTCCACCCCATTTAAATGCAAATTTATGCACCTTGATACCTATCTGACTTAGGTATATATTTTATTTTTAAAAAAATCACTAAAGTCCAAATTAGGGGCTGCTTGGACGTCCTATGTGTGCCACCCATGCTACCCTCTCTTGAGCTTATGGAAATTAAATTAATTTTTCATAACACACTAATAATTTTTAATCCTCATTAGGCCACTTTCATCACATTGACCCATATTGACTTATAGTGATTGATTTATCATCATTCATAACCACTGACCTAATTGCAATAATTCATCAAAATTGCTAATAATTCATTCATAATTAAATCAAATCATATATGAATCATTCAAATGCACATACATGAATCCTATGTAGGTTAGGGTTTCACAAAGAGCGAAGTCAAGCTCAAATAATTCAGGAAAGAGTAGCTTCGGCGGTAAAGGAAGCTATGCGACAAGCTACTCGTGATTGGGCAACCCAAGCTGCAGACATTATACAAGTCTTGTGGGAGAGAGCCCAACAGACTCAATTAGGAAGTGTTGAAAAGGAATGACCCATTCCTATGGCTCACCCAATTCCCCCTACAACGCCCACAGCAAACGAGAGCCAACTAATGGAAGCAGACAGGAGGGCAATAAATGCATTCCTTTCACAATGGCCTCCTAAGTTCTCAGGTGAACCTGACCCCATCCAAGCTGAACAATAGATGATGGAGATTAGAAAATTATTCAGGATATCTCCATGCATGTTGGTATGCAGAAGTTGCTATGTGCCACTCATCTGTTGGTAAAAGATGCACATGAGTGGTGGGAGACGATATTGATCACCATGCTACACCCGGAGGAGGTGACATGGCAGACGTTTGTGGAGGAATTCAACAAGGAGTATCTCCCGGTAGGATTACAGAGCCAAAAGGTCATAGAGTTTGAGAGGCTCTACCAAGGGAGAATGACTGTGGCAGAATATGCCACCAAGTTTAATGCGTTGGTGAGGTACGCACCATGGATTGCCATTGTGCTCGAGAGCAAGGCACAAATATTTCAGCAGGGACTGAGGTCATACCTCAAAGAAAGTTTATCCCCGCTACTGATCAAGGATTATGCATCAAGTGTAGAAAGGGCTAGAGCCTTGGAGATTGAGGTAATAAGAACTCAAGAACTAAAGCTAGCATGCAAGATGTTTAACTCAGGGATGAAAGAAGTCGAAACGGGGAAAGAAAAGGTTAGGAAAGGAGGTGCGAAGAAAGGAAAAGGAGCCCCAATGAAGAAAATGCTACCTGTTTGCAAGATATGTCGAAGGCGCCATGTAGGCGAATGTTTAAAAGGGTCAAACAAATGTTTTAAGTGTGGACAAATGGGTCACATAGCCAAGGAATGTGGCAAGGGATAGGTAAAGATGGTGAAATATTATGTTTGTGACTTGGTTGGACATATAGCTCCAAATTGTCCAAATAGAGCACAAACATCGCAAGGGCGAGGAAAAACCGCACAACCTAGGCTGACGGGAGCAGCTAACAGACAGGGAATCTCTACGAATCCTATGCAAGTGCTTGCTCTGACCCAGACTGAGTCATAAGAGCAGGAGGAGAAAGTGGTTACAGATATGGTTTATATTTTAGGAAATTCGGTTATAGATTTATTTGATTCGGGTGCTAGCCATTCATTCATTGCTTGCCAATATGTAACCATGCATGCACTACTAGTAAAGGAAACCAACAAGGTAATTCATGTAGAATCCCCTGTCTATAAGTTAACCAGTTCTAGCCAAGTAGGTAAAGTTTGTCCAATCAAGATAGGATCAATGATTTTAGAAGCCGACCTGATCCTATTACCCGTGACCGAGTTTGACGTAATACTACACATGAATTGGTTAAGCCAATGGGGAGCTACGATTGATTGTAAAATAAGAATGTATAATTTGAAGCAGCCCCAGAAAAGGATGTAGTCATTGGAAGGCTAAGGCAGCCTGAGAATTCAACAATACTGATATACTCATTGAAAGCGGTTAAAATGATCCGCCAAAACTGCCAAGTATATCTGGTATCGGTAAGTGTGAGGAAAGAAAAGGAGGCGAAAATAAAATAAATTCCAGTGGTAAAGGAATTTTTGGATGTTTTTCCAAAGGAATTGACTACGTTACCTCCAGAAAGGGAAATGCATATGACAATTGACATCATACCCGACACAGCTCCAATATCTAAAGCCCCATACCTAATGTCACAAGCAGAAATGAATGAGTTGAGAACTAAAATATAGGAGCTATTGGATAAAGGTTTTATCAGACCTAGTGTATCACCCTGGGGAGCTTCGGTGCTGTTTATGAGGCAAAAAGATGGGAGTCTTAGATTATGCATTGACTATAGGAAGTTGAATAGGGTTACAGTGAAGAACAAGTACCCATAGCCAAGGATTGATGATTTATTTGATCAGTTGAAAGGAGCTGTAATATTTTCGAAGATTGATTTGCAGTCGGGGTACCATCTGCTAAGGATAAGTGCTACTGATGTTCACAAAACAGCTTTTTGAACAAGGTATGGACATTATGAGTTTCTAGTGATGCCTGTCGGACTCACTAATGCCCCTGCTGTATTTATGGATATGATGAACAAGATATTTCAAGATTATTTGGACCAACTTGTGGTCGTTTTTATTGATGATATCCTGATTTACTCAAAGTCAGAAGAAGAGCATGAGATTCATTTAAGAAGGGTACTAGAAAGACTAAGGAAGGAGAAATTATATACCAAGCTGAAGAAATGTGAGTTTTGGCTAAAACAAGTAGCATTTCTTTGACATATAATCTCAGAGAAGGGAGTACAAGTTGATCCTCAAAAGATTGAAGTAATATTAAAGTGGCTGAGACCAACAACTATTACAGAAATCCGAAGTTTTCTGGGATTAGCTGACTACTACATGAGATTTGTGGAAGGTTTTTCACAACTATCAGCCCCACTCACGAGGTTGACTCGTAAAGGAGTCAAGTATGTATGGTCTGAAGAATGCGAACGTAGTTTTCAAGAATTGAACCAACGATTAGTAGAAGCACCTATCTTAACCCTACTTGAAGGACATGAAGAATTTGTGATTTACAGTGATGCTTTAAGGAAGAGACTAGGATGCGTGCTAATGCAGAAAGGAAAGGTAATAGCTTATGCATCAAGGTAATTGAAGCCCAATAAAGTAAGCTACCCCACTCACGACTTCGAACTAGCAGCAATAGTATTTGCCTTGAAAATTTGAAGACATTACCTGTATGGTACTAAATGTGAGATATACACGGATCACAAGAGCCTTAAGTATGTTTTCACTTAGAAGGAGTTGAACATGTGACAATGAAGATGACTCGAGTTACTTAAGGACTACGATTTGGAGATTCTATACCATCCAGGTAAGGCAAATGTGGTAGCTGATGCATTGAGCAGAAATGCCAGCATAGCGCATCTTATCACTAAAGAGGAAGGATTGCTTTGAGAAATAAGGCAATTGGAACTGATAGTATGTCCCCCTGGAGTTCAGGCAAGATTATCACAAATGCACATCCAATCGTCCTTATTTGATCGGATCAAGACTGCGCAGCAAGAGGACAAAGACCTACATACACATGTGGAAAAAATGAAGAAAAAGGGATTGAATGAATTCATTGTTGATGAACGAGGTACGTATCAGTACAAAGGTCGCTTATGCACACCTAATTTAGGAGAATTGAAGGAATAAATTCTCAAAGAAGCTCATTTCTCACCATTTTCTATGCATCCGGGAAGCACGAAGATATATCAGAATCTCAAGAAAGCATATTGGTGGAATAACATGAAAAGGGAAATCGCTGAATACGTATCAAAGTTCTTAACTTGTCAAAGGGTGAAGGCAGATCAACAATGGATGCTGGGAAAGCTACAGTCCTTAAAAGTTCCCGAATGGAAATGGGACGAGATTACAATGGATTTTATTGAAGAATTACCCAAGACACAGGCAGGAAATGATTCTATATGGGTAATAGTGGATCGATTATCCAATATTGCACATTTTATACCCATAAAGAGAACTTATACAGCTGAAAGATTAGCTAAGGTATATTACAAAGATATTGTACGACTCCACGGAGTGCCTAAGTCGATAGTATCCGATCGAGATATGACATTCACATCTCGATTCTGGAAGAGTTTTCATGAAACCCTAGGGCACCCAGCTAAAGTTCAGCATGACATTTCATCCCCAGACCAATGGACAGACGGAGCGGGTAAACCAAATTGTCGAGGATATGCTCCGTATATGTACATTAGAATTTGGAGGATCGTGGGATGAATATGTGTCAATAGCAGAGTTCGCGTACAACAACAGTTACTAAGCTAGTATTCAAATGGCTCCATTTGAAGCATTATATGGACGATGGTGTCGAACACCATTAAACTGGGATGAAGCTGGAGAGAAAAAGTTAGCCTCAGACTTGTCTCAACGAATGACAAACAAAGCACAGGTTATTTGCCAGTATATACTCATAGCTCAAAGTCGGCAAAAGAGTTACACAGACTACAAGAGAAGGGATTTGAATATCCAAGTCCGCGAACATGTTTTTATAAAGGTCACGCCATTCAAAGGAGTTACAAGATTTGAAAAAAAGGCAAGTTGAATCCCAGGTTTATTGGGCCATTTGAAGTGTTAGAGAAAATTGAGAAGTTAGTTAGCTTATAGAATAGCATTACCTCCAGCCCTATCTTTAGTCCATAATATTTTTCATATTTCTATGTTAAGAAATATGTTCTAGATCCAGCGTATGTTTTAGTAGCGGAGAACCTACCAATTCAAGACCATTTGAATTATGAGGAAAGACCTCCTAGGATTCTGGATCATAAGGTATAGAAGCTTCGGAATAGAGAGATTGAGTATGTTAAAGTTCAATGGAATAGATATCCCGAAAGTGAGGCTACTTGGGAACTAAAGGAAGAGGTAGAAAAGAAGCATCCCCAGTTATTCTAAAAGTAGACGGTTTCAAGACGAAACCTATTATAAGGGGGGAGGATTGTAATACCTAGACCCAAGTACAACTCATATAATTACATTGAAGGTGTCATTATGATTTATGTGTGAATTGATTGATTTTTGAATGATTTTTATGAATTGATGAATTGTGCAATTAGGGTTTACAATTAAGAATGATGATTAAGATTAATCGCCAAAGCCCAATGTGAGTCAAGATGACTAAAGGGGATTAATCCGGATTAGAATATGCTAATGTGGCATGAATATTTATTTTAATTTCCATGAGTTAATTAATGGAGATTAAAATGGAAGTTATGGAATTATGTTGGAAATCATAGAAAATTCGTAACTTGATGCCTGTAAGGCAAAATGAGATGAAATTTGGAAGGTAAGCTCACGATTTTAGGCTCAACCTTATGTATGGATTGGATTAATACAAAATTGATGGGATTAAGGTGATAATTATTTGTTATTAATCTCACACTCTAAGATTATTTTCAAAGGTTGATAACTTAACTTAGAAATGTCGGTTTAAGATGAAATTTGAAACGATTGAATTAAATTATGAATTATGAATGATTTATGTGATTTTGCTAATTATTGCAATTAGGGTTAAGGATTAGCAATAATGGTGTGATTAAGCAGTTTGAGCTAATATGAGACAATGGGATTGGAGTAAATTGTTGTTGATTTAAATGTGCAACTACATCATGGAAAATCATTTTAATTTATTTAAAATGAATAATGAGCATTGGTGTGATAATTGTTAAGTTAAGTGGAAAAATACTAGAAAATTCATAACTCAACGCCTATAAGGCGGATTCAAGTGAAATTTGAAATGAAAATTAATGATGTTGGGCTTGGTATTATAGAATTATTGTGTTATGAAAATTCTTGATGAAATGAGTATAATGATTTATTGATCATATTTCAATTTCAACCGTTAACTTTAAACGGCTATAACGGGAGCCAGGAAAATCGGATTGAGATGAAATTTGAAATGGTTGAATGAAATTATGAGATGTTTATTTTGGAAGGTTTGGATTAATTTTAACATATTGGTAAAATACCTCCATTGAAAAAGGTGAGCATGGTTGACTAATGCACCTCAAATGTATCCATCAATTAATGCTATAGTACAATGCATAATTGCATGAATTTAATGAGAGTTGAGGTGTCAAATGCAGCCCATTTCTATGGTATTTTATGTGATATTGTGAAATGCTAAATTCCAAATAAAATTCCAGCAATAAAGGTATATCATGATGAAGCTACAAAGTGCACACAATAGGCATAGGCAATGCGGCACTATGGGGACGTCCAAGGGGTTATATTGCTGCATATTTTGATTTTTTTAATTTTTAAAATATGTATATATGCATCTTATATGCAAGGACATAAAGATATGCATTCAATTATGCAGATTTCCAACAATAAAAATATTAGAATGCAGCTGAATGGGAGAGAGAAAACGTGGACAACTTGGTTGGAAATCTGGACGTGCATTGTTATGCTTATTGCTGCCATTTTGTTAATTTTTTTAATGCCAAATCAATACATGAATTAAAGGGAAATTAAGTGTATGTTTTACCCTTAAATGGGAATTATTAAAAAATGAAAAATTGCTGGAAACAAATGGGCAGCAGCTGGACGTTGTGGTGAAGGCAGATTAACGGTTGAGACTAAAGCAGTTTTTGGATTTTTCAAAAATGGTAAAAAACCAATTTACTTGGCTGTAAATGATACAACACATCTAGGGGATAAGTGACCATTTAATGGTGTGGAAAAACCAAGCAAAAGTGGGGCCCACAGCTGGAAAAAAATCCAGCTTATAAAATCCATGCACGTCCATTTGAGATGAGGGTTGAAAAAATTGCTAAGTGCTGGAATTTTCACTCCAAGCAACAGCAGCAACTCACGTCCATTTTGGCCAGCAAGAGTAGGAAGAAAAGCAAGAAAAAAATAAGGAAATTTGTGGAGGAAATCATCTCCAAGAGATTAGAGTTGAGTTAGCTCTAAACCAAGTAAGTAAATGTGTTGTTTGAGTTGGTTATTTTGAGTTTTAAATTTCAAAATGGGAATATGAAAGGGATAATTAAAGAGTCTTTAATATGATGATTTCACATGATTTTGAATGAATATGGAATTGATATTAGGTTACATGTATGAATTTCCATGTTGTAGATGATGGAAGTGTTGATTTCAATGACATATGAGTTGAAAACTCAACTTGACAAACACTAAATTTAAAAGACAAGTTACTGTTTGATATGGATAATATTTTTAAGTTATTAAACATGTTTTAATGAAGAAAATATGTTTATTTGGTCTTAAGGAATGAATTCTAGCAACTATGGAAGGTAAAGCGATGTTTATGACCTGAAATCTTCATTTTTAGGTTAAAAATGCTATGGAAATAGGTTTGCATGATTTATGAATGATTTTTAGGGTAAAATACCCTAGATTTAATTTATTATTTATTCTCAAAAGGATTTGGGAAAATAAACTCAAATCTGATTTTTTATGGGTTTATGAAACGATGGCTAAACGGGGTGGAAACGGGACCGAAACGGTTAATCAACTTGCTGTTTTGAGATAAATTTGTTTATGAATGTTAAACATGTGTTAATGCCCTAAATTTGTATTAGTAAAAATGGAATTATTTGCTGAAAATTCGGATTTATTAAACTTCTTAGGGTTATGTGTCAAAAGACACGTTAAATGGGTGAAAAACGGGTTCCAAACTTGCTGTTTTGGAAACCTATGGTGAGTGGATTTAAATCCCATAAAAATACACTAAATGCAGTGATAACTAAGGGTAATTAACACACTGAAATATGGATTCAATTTCTGAGTTAGCAAATTTTATGAAATACATTATGTATGTGTTGCCAAATGGGCATATGTGAATGGATAAATATGTATAAGTGATGAATGACTTGTAAAAAGTGATTTTGTACAGAAATGCATGAAAATATGATATATTTCATGATTATACTTCTGTTTAGACTGTATAATGATTTATTTCAAAATTTGGAATTTATTTATGAAGCATGAAGTGATGATGTGTGCATAAAGGGAGACCAATGCGTGTATTTTGAAAAAGATTGATAAAAGGAAAAATTGAGGCTAATGAACCTATAAATGATAATTATTGAATGAATTTTATGTGGATGAATGGATACCCTATTTATGGGGTTATGTGGGTTATGTTATGTGTTAGCCAACGAAATGTGTAAAAATATGCTATATATAAATGATATATGGGAAATGAAATGGGTTAGAAAACTAAATGAAATATGAGAAAATGAAATATATGAAAAAAATATATTATTCTCATGCAGGCAAAGGCAAATAAAAAGCGGGGTCGGAAAGCTAAGAGGCACAGGTAAGCAAGCAAATTTTCTAAATGAATTTAGTTTTCTAAATTGTTTACATAAATGCAATTTTTTCTTTAACTTGTTTGATGAAATTGTGGAATTTCTAATATGTTTAAGGATGGTCATTCCTTAGCAAAATGGTGTTGAAATGATGTTTTTTATTTCAAATGTGATATTATGAAATTTCCTTTGATAAATATTATGGAAAAATGATTTTATTCTATGTTTCTAATTGAAAAATTATGCTAGCATGTTAAAGATGGATTTATGAAAAAGTTCATGTGCACAGGGTACTAAGTCCACTTGAAGGGTATAAGCGGACTGATTGTCCCCCATTGGTATGGCCAAGTCGCTTAAAATAGGCCCAAGGCCAGCGGCGCCCTCTTTGAAATGGGAGATAACGTGGATGGATGGTCGCCTGGCTAGCTTCCATCCTAAGGGAATTATGATGATTATGTTCATGTTTTCATATGGCATTATGCATATCGTACTCGTGATGGGTACAGGAATTTATGTTTTCCAAGATATACCTTTCGATAAGGTATAAGTTGCTTTTCAATATGATTTTAAATGCAAAATGTTGCCTAAAATGATTTGCCTGTAAAATGCAAATAGCTTGCTTATTAAGTTTCGACTCACGATTTTGTTTTCCAAACCCAAAAGACAGGTGAAGGACAAGAGATGGTGAAGGAGGAAGTTCCAGCTTGAGAAAGTCATGGAGAAACTTTAGTATTCCTATGTTATGGAATAATTCATGTCAAATAGATGTAAACTATTTGAATATTTTATAGTAATGACTATGATTTATACATGCAGTGACTTCTAATTTAGGCAATTATTGAAATGTTGCTTGAACATCACGCTGTGTATGTGTGTTGAATGGATTGAAATGACTTAATTATGCAAAAGTTGGAAACAATTTAGATATGTTTGAGATGGGAATATGAGAAATTAAATTCTTATGAGGAAATATTAAATCGGATAAACACCGTTAAAACCCGCTGTGTGACAGGGCAACAATATAGATTGACATGTATATACGTATGAAATGTGTGTGAGATGCTAAATGTGTACATAAGTGTGATTTACTTTTACATGTACTAACTATGGATGGCATGATATGAATATGATGAATGTGAATGAATATGTTGATATACTGAATTCCAGATGCTTTACATATATATGAATGAATGAGCTTGACTGAGGTGATATATTATGATTGATTGAATTGGTTGTGACCATGTGATGATGAAATGCGTATGCAATGACTTAACATCGATTTTAAATGAAATGCGGATATATTGATTTAATGTTAATTGAAAATGAAAAGTGTGTTGTTATATACTTAGATTAACACAATGGTGGAAACAAGAGCAGGATTAAGGAAAAATAAAGGAAAAGAGGCAGCGATAGAGGTTCCAAGCCAACATGAAGTTGGTGAATCTAGCCGACCTAAAAGAGGAAGGCCTGTAACACAAGGATCGAACCAAAGGAATCAACAAAGGCGGAATGATAAAAGCCCTGAACGGAATATGGAGGAGGAAACTGAGTCGAGGCAGAATAGACTCATAGAAGAAAGAGTGGCTGCAGCAGTGAAAGAAGCAATGCAACAGGCCACTAGGGATTGGGCAGCGCAGACTGCCGACATTATACAAGGATTATGGGAAAGAACCCAACAAGCTCAGTTAGGTAGTACAGAGAGAGAAGGACCTGCTCCGATGGCAGACCCTGTTGTCACACCGGCACCTCTAAGGGATGAAAATCAGCTAATGGAAGCTGATAGAAGAGCCATTAACGCCTTTCGAGCGCAACGGCCCCCGAAGTTTTCCGGAGAACCCGATCCGGTCCAAGCAGAGCAGTGGATGATGGAGATTAAGAAATTGTTTAGGATATCTCCGTGCAACGACCGTCAGAAAGTACTGTGTGCCACTCATTTGTTAGCAAAGGATGCACACGAATGGTAGGAGACGATGTTAATCACAATGCCACAACCCGAAGAAGTGTCTTAGAAAACTTTTGTGGAAGAGTTTAACAAAGAATACCTCCCAGTTGGATTGCAGAGTCAAAAGGTGATAGAATTTGAAAAGTTGTATCAAGGGAGGATGACGGTCACTGAGTATGCTACAAAATTCAACGCTCTGGTCAGGTATGTGCCATGGATCGCTAATGTGCCAGGAAACATGGCACAAAGATTCCAACAAGGACTAAGGCCATATCTGCGGGAAAGTCTTGCCCCTTTGCTAATTAAAGATTATGCCTCAAGCCTTGAGAGAGCAAGGGCTTTGAAAATTGAAGCCTTAAGAACTCGGGAACTAAGATTGGGTTCAAGGGCGTTCAGTATGGGTTCCAAGGAACCGGAAACCGGGAAAGAGAAAGCTAGAAAAGGCAACATAAGAAAGGGAAAATGAATCCTAAAGAAGAAAAGCTCACCGTTGTGTAGGAAGTGTCAAAAGTGAGATACAGGCGAGTGTTTAAAAGGATCAAACCGGTGTTACAAATGTGGACAGATCGGTCACATCGCCAAGGAGTGCAGGCCCAGGGAAGCAAAGGTGGTCAAGTGTTATATATGTGATCAAGTGGGTCACATAGCCCCGAACTGCCCAAACAAGGCGCGGTCATCTCAAAGACGTGGAAGACCTGCTCAGCTTAGGATACCCGGAGCAACCAGTAAGCAGGTAACTTCTACAAACCCAGTGCACGTGCATGCGCTGACCTGGAGAGAATCTCAAGAACCAGAGGAAAAGGTGATCACAAGTACGGTTTATATTCTAAGTAATTTAGCGGTAGCTTTGTTTGATTCTGGTGCCACCCATTCATTCATAGCATGCCAATACGTGACCACTCATCCATTGCCGGTAGAAGAGACCAATCAGGTTATACATGTAGAATCTCTAATCTATAGGTTAGCAAGTACTAGCCAAGTATGCAAAGCCACCCCAATTAGGATAGGATCATTGATTCTAGAAGTTGATCTGATCTTATTACCTATGACTCAGTTCAACGTGATATTGGGTATGGATTGGCTAAGCCAATGGGGAGCGACCATAGACTATAAGAATAAGAAAGTACAACTTGAAGCAACTCCAGGAAGGGAGATTGCCATTGGAAAATTGAGGCAACCTGACAGTTCAAGTATATTGATATCATCTATGAAAGGTGTCAAACTGATTCGACAAAAGTGTCAAGCCTACTTGGTGACTGTGAATGTAGAGAAAGGCATGGAGGTAGAAATTAATCAAATACATGTGGTTAGAGAATTTCCCGATATATTTCCAAAGGAATTAACCACCCTGCCTCCACAAAGGGAAATGGATATCACGATTGATGTGATGACGGTTACAGCTCCAATTTCTAAAACTCCTTATAGAATGGCACCAGCAGAAATGAATGAACTAAGGGCGCAAATACAGGAGCTGTTGGACAAGGGTTTCATTAGACCAAGTGTATCCCCTTGGGGAGCTCCGGTATTGTTTGTGAGGAAAAATGATGGAAGCTTGAGGCTATGTATTGATTACCGGGAGCTAAATAAGGTTACAATAAAGAATAAATATCCATTGCCCAGGATCGATGATCTATTCGATCAATTGCAAGGAGCTACAACTTTCTCCAAGATTAATTTACAATCAGGGTACCATCAGTTAAGGATAAGTCCGACCGATACTCATAAAATGGCTTTTCGAATCAGGTATGGACACTATGAGTTTTCTAGTAATGCCTTTCGGACTTACTAATGTCCCTGCTGTATTCATGGATATGATGAATAGGGTTTTTCGGGACTATGTTGGTCAATTTGTGGTTGTTTTTATCGACGATGTTCTGATCTACTCAAAAATAGAGAAAGAACACGAAAACCACTTGCAAAAAGTTTTAGAAAGGTTGAGGAAAGAGAAATTGTATGCCAAGTTGAAGAAATGTGAGTTTTGGCTGAAACAAATAGGATTTCTCAGGCATATAATATCTAAAAAGGGTATTCAAGTTGATCCTGAAAAGATTGAGGCGGTATTGAAATGGCCAAGGCCGACGACCATTATGGAAATTCGAAGTTTTCTAGGGTTAGCCGGCTATTACAGAAGGTTTGTTGAAGGGTTTTCACAATTGTCAGCCCCGTTAACCAAGTTGACTCGTAAAGGAGCAAGAATGTATGGTTTGAGGAATGCGGGCGCAGTTTCCAAGAATTGAAACAACGGTTAGTAGAAGCACCCATCCTAACCCTACCCCAAGGAAATGAAGGGTTTGTAGTTTATAGCGATGCGTTAAGAAAAGGATTGGGGTGTGTTTTGATGCAAAGGGGTAAAGTGATAGCCTATGCGTCGCGACAGCTAAAGCCCAATGAGGTAAGCTACCCCACGCATGATTTAGAGTTAGCAGCGGTGGTATTTGCCCTGAAAATATGGAGACATTACCTGTATGGTGCAAAATGTGAGATTTACACTGATCACAAGAGCCTCAAATATATCTTCACTCAGAAAGAATTGAATATGAGACAAAGGAGATGGCTCGAATTATTGAACGACTATGATTTGAAAATTCTATACCATCCAGGTAAGGCAAATGTGGTAGCTGATGCATTTAGCAAAAATGTCAACTTAGCGTACTTTATCACTAAGGAGGAAGGATTACTTAAGGAAATGAGACAAATGGAATTGATTGTATGTCCACCCGGAGTTCAAACAAGATTATTACAATTACACATATAATCATCACTTTTTGAATAGATTAAGACCGCGCAGCAAAGGGACACAGACCTACATGCTTATGTAGAGAAAATGAAGAAAAAGGGGTTGGCTGAATTTTATATTGATGAGCAAGGTATGTATAAGTATAAGGGTCGCCTTTGCATACGTAATATAGCTGAGTTGAAGAAATAGATCCTTAAAGAGGCACATTTCTCGCCGTTTTCTATTCACCCGGGTAGTACTAAGATGTATCAGGATCTCAAGAAAGCATATTGGTGGAATAATATGAAAAGAGAGATCGCTGAATATGAGACTAAGTGTTTAACTTGCCAACGGGTGAAGGCAGATCACCAAAGAGTGCCTAGTAAACTACAGTCCTTAGAAATTCCCGAATGGAAGTGGGATGACATCACAATGGACTTCATTGAAGGATTACCTAAGACCCAAGCGGGAAATGATTCAATATGGGTAATCGTATATAGGTTATCGAAATTCGCACACTTCCTACCTATAAGAAAGACTTATACAGCAGAAAGGCTAGCTAAGGTTTATTAAAGGAAGTTGTACGACTTCATGTAGTGCCAAATTCAATTATCTCGGATCAAGATACAACATTTACATCAAGGTTTTTGAAAATTTTGTACGAAACTCTAGGCACCCAACTTAAGTTCAATACAAACTTTCATCCTCAAACCGATGGACAAACGGAGCGGGTGAATCAAATTATTGAAGATATGCTCCGTATGTGTACTTTAGAGTTTGGAGGATCATGGGATGAGTACATCTCGATTGCGGAATTCGCAAACAACAATAGTTATCAAGCTAGCATCCAAATGGCTTCATTTGAAGCATTATATTGTCGGCGATGTCGAACGCCGTTGAACTGGGATGAAGTTGGAGAAAAAAGGTTAGCCCCAGACTTATCTCAAAGAATGACAAACAAGTTGAGAACTATTCGCCAGTGTATACTCACAACCCGAAGTCGGCAAAAGAGCTACACAGATTGCAAGAGAAGGGATTTAAACATCCAAGTCGGTGAACACGTGTTTATAAAGGTTACGCCATTCAAGGGAGTTACAAGGTTTGGAAAAAGGGAAAAGCTGAATCCCAGGTATATTGGACCATTTGAGGTTTTGGAAAAGGTTGGGAAGTTGGCATATCGAGTAGCCTTACCCCCAGCGCTAGCCCTAGTTCACAATATGTTTCATATATCGATGCTTATGAAGTATGTTCCGGACCCGACACATATATTAGTGGCTGAAAATTTGCCGTTCAAGATTATTTGAATTACGAAGAAAGGCCAGTGAGAATCTTGGATCACAAAGTACAAAATCTTCGGAATCGGAAAATCGAGTACGTGAAGGTACAATGGAACTGATATTTCGAAAATGAAGCCACTTGTGAATTAAAAGAAGAGGTGGAACAGAAATACCCCCAGCTATTTAAAGAATAGACGGTTGTAGGACGAAACCTGTTATAAGGGGGGAGGATTGTGAAACCCTAACCCATGTAGAACCCATGTGTATGCATTAATCATGTATATGAAATGTATATGTGAATTATTGAATTATGAATGATTTATGTGATTTTGCTAATTATTGCAATTAGGGTTAAGGATTAGCAATAATGGTGTGATTAAGCAGTTTGAGCTAATATGAGACAATGGGATTGGAGTAAATTGTTGTTGATTTAAATGTGCAACTACATCATGGAAAATCATTTTAATTTATTTAAAATGAATAATGAGCATTGGTGTGATAATTGTTAAGTTAAGTGGAAAAATACTAGAAAATTCATAACTCAACGCCTATAAGGCGGATTCAAGTGAAATTTGAAATGAAAATTAATGATGTTGGGCTTGGTATTATAGAATTATTGTGTTATGAAAATTCTTGATGAAATGAGTATAATGATTTATTGATCATATTTCAATTTCAACCGTTAACTTTAAACGGCTATAACGGGAGCCAGGAAAATCGGATTGAGATGAAATTTGAAATGGTTGAATGAAATTATGAGATGTTTATTTTGGAAGTTTTGGATTAATTTTAACATATTGGTAAAATACCTCCATTGAAAAAGGTGAGCATGGTTGACTAATGCACCTCAAATGTATCCATCAATTAATGTTAGAGTACAATGCATAATTGCATGAATTTAATGAGAGTTGAGGTGTCAAATGCAGCCCATTTCTATGGTATTTTATGTGACATTGTGAAATGCTAAAATCCAAATAAAATCCCTGCAATAAAGGTATATCATGATGAAGCTACAAAGTGCACACAATAGGCATAGGCAATGTGGCACTATGGGGACGTCCAAGGGGTTATATTGCTGCATATTTTGATTTTTTTTATTTTTCAAATATGTATATATGAATCTGATATGCAAGGACATAAAGATATGCATTCAATTATGCAGATTTCCAACAATAAAAATATTAGAATGCAGCTGAATGGGAGAGAGAAAACGTGGACAGCTTGGTTGGAAATCTTGACGTGCATTGTTATGCTTATTGCTGCCATTTTGTTAATTTTTTTAATGCCAAATCAATACATGAATTAACGGGAAATTAAGTGTATGTTTTACCCTTAAATGGGAATTATTAAAAAATGAAAAATTGCTGGAAAAAAATGGCCAGCAGCTGGACGTTGTGGTGAAGGCAGATTAACGGTTGAGATTAAAGCAGTTTTTGGATTTTTCAAAAATGGTAAAAAACCCATTTACTTGGCTGTCAATGATACAACACATCTATGGGATAAGTGACCATTTAATGGTGTGGAAAAACCAAGCAAAAGTGGGGCCCACAGCTGGAAAAAAATCCAGCTTATAAAATCCATGCACGTCCATTTGAGATGAGGGTTGGAAAATTTGCTAAGTGCTGGAATTTTCACTCCAAGCAACAGCAGAAACTCATGTCCATTTTTTCCAGCAAGAGTAGGAAGAAAAACAAGAAAAAAAGAAGGAAATTTTTTGAGGAAATTTTCTCCAAGTGATTGGAGTTGAGTTAGCACTAAACCAAGTAAGTATATGCGTTGTTTGAGTTGGTTATTTTGAGTTTTAAACTCCAAAATGGGAATATGAAAGGGATGCATAAAGAGTCTTTAAAATGATGATTTCACATGCTTTTGATTGAATATGGAATTGATATTAGGTTACATGTATGAATTTCCATGTTGTAGATGATGGAAGTGTTGATTTCAATGACATATGAGTTGAAAACTCAACTTGACAAACCCTAAATTTAAAATACAAGTTTCTTTTTGATATGGATAATATTTTTAGGTTATTAAACATATTTTAATGAAGAACATATGTTGATTTGTGCTTAAGGAATGAATTCTAGCAACTATGGAAGGTAAAGCGATATTTATGACCCGAAACCTTCATTTTTAGGTTAAAAATGATATGGAAATAGGTTTGCATGATTTATGAATGCTTTGTGGGGTAAAATACCCTAAAGTTAATGTATTATTTATGCTCAAAAGGATTTGGGAAAATAAACTCAAATATGATTTTTTATGGGTTTATGAAACGATGGCTAGACGGAGTGGAAACGGGACCGAAAGGTTAAGCAACTTGCTGTTTTGAGATAAATTTGTTTATGAATGTTAAACATGTGTTCATGCCCTAAATTTGGATTAGAAAAAATGAAATTATTTTCTTAAAATTCGAATTTATTAAACTGCTTAGGGTTATGTGTCAAAAGACACATTAAATGGGTGAAAAACGGGTTCCAAACTTGCTGTTTTGGAAACCTATGGTGAGTGGATTTAAATCCCATAAAAATACCCTAAATGAAGTGTTAACTAAGGGTAATTAACCCACTGAAATATGGATTAAATTTCTGAGTTAGCAAATTTTATGAAATACATTATGTATGTGTTGCCAAATGGGCATATGTGAATGGATAAATGTGTATAAGTGATGAGTGACCTGTAAAAAGTGATTTTGTACGGAAATGAATTAAAATATGATATATTTCATGATTATACATCTGTTTAGAATGTATAATGATTTATTTAAAATTTTAGAATTTATTTATGAAGCATGAAGTGATGATGTGTGCATAAGTGGAGCACCAATGCGTATATTTTGAAAAAGATTGATAAAAGGACAAATTGAGGTTAATGAACCTATAAATGATAATTATTAAATGAATTTTATGTGGATGAATGGATACCCTATTTATGGGGTTATATAGGTTATGTTATGTATTAGCCAACGAAATGTGTACAAATATGCTATATATGTGCATAATGAATTGAAAAGTCAACTAAATGATATATGGGAAATGAAATGGGTTGGAAAACTAAATGAAATATGAGAAAAAGAAATATATATAAAAAA
Organism: Annona cherimola; assembly: GCA_030490835.1. Lineage (NCBI taxonomy): Eukaryota > Viridiplantae > Streptophyta > Magnoliopsida > Magnoliales > Annonaceae > Annona > Annona cherimola. Next base: position 38,097,874 of record CM059973.1, on the reverse strand, counting down.
ATATTGTTCTCATGTAGGCAAAGGCAAACAAAAAGTGGGGTTGGAAGGTATGCAAGCAAATTTTCTAAATGAATTTTGTTTTCTAAATTGTTAACATAAATGCAATTTTTGCTTAAACTTGTTTGATGAAATTGTGGAAATTATTTCTAATATGTTTAAGGATGGTCTTTCCTTAGCAAAATGGTGTTGAAATGATGTTTTTACTTCAAATGTGATATTATAATATTTCCTTTGATAAATATTATGGGAAAATGATGTGATTCTATGTTTCTGATTGAAAAATCATGCTAGCATGTTAAAGATGAATTTATGAAAATTTTCATATGCACAGGGTAATAGGTCCACTTGAAAGGTATAACCGGACTGATTGTCCCCCTTTGGTGTGGCCAAGTCACTTAAAATAGGCCCAAAGCAGGTGGCGCCCTCTTTGAAATGGGAGATAACGTGGACGGATGGTCCCATAGCTAGCTTCCATCCTAAGGGAATTATGATGATTATGATTATGTTTTCATTATGGATATCCTACTCGTGATGGGTACAAGAATTTATGTTTTCCAAGATATACCTTTCGATAAGGTATAAGTTGCTTTCCAATATGATTTTAAATGCAAAATGTTGCCTGAAATGATTTGCCTGTAAAATGCAAATAGCTTGCTTATTGAGTTTCGACTCACGATTTTGTTTTCCAAACCCAAAAGACAGGTGAAGGACAAGAGATGGCGAAGGAGGAAGTTCCAGCTTGAGAAAGTCATGGAGAAACTTTAGTATTCCTATGTTATGGAATAATTCATGTTGAACAGATGTAAACTATTCGAATATTTTATATTGATGACTATGATTTATACATGCAGTGACATCTGATTTAGGCAATTGTTGAAATGTTGCTTGAACATCATGTTGTGTATGTGTGTTGAATGGATTGAAATGGCTTAATTATGCAAAAGTTGGAAACAATTTAGATATGTTTGAGATGGGAATATGAGAAATTAAATTCTTATGAGGAAATATTAAATCGGATAAACACCGTTAAAACCCGCCGTGTGACAGGGCAATAATCCTGATCACATTTACCAATCAATACGAACCCGAGGTAAGGCTCAGGATATGACGCTCGGTTTGGGGCGCCACAATTTTACTTGGATATAAAATCTACATGTCATCAAGGGATAAGTTATAATTAAATTACCCTCATGACATGTGGCAAAGTGGGTCCCATGGGCTGCTAAAAAAATATAAAAAGGGGGCTTGACCTTGGAAACGTGCATGTGTGAAGGGGGAGAGAAATTCCCAAAATTTGCTAAGTGTTGTGTGAGCAACCTTGGGCACGTCCAAAACCAGCAAGGAAGAAGGAGAAAAAAGGAGAAAAAGAGAAGAAAAAAGGAGAAGAAAAAGAGAAGGAACCAAGCTAAACAAATTGGATTCAAGTTAGATTCAATTCAAGTAAGTGAAATTTAAGTTTTGAATCATTTAAATCAAGGTTTTCTCTCTCAAATCATGAGCCATGAATATGGTTCATAAAGAACTCTTAAAGGATAAGTTATGATGCCTTTATATGGTTATTGAATGATTTTTGAAAGATATAAATGAGATCAAGAGTTCAAGAGAGTGAAAAGGGAAGCTAGGGTTGAATTTTGAGATGAAAGCTAACTTGGAAATTCTCAAAACCCTAAACAAAGTTGTTGTATAATTTAAGCACGATGATTTGGATGTAATTCATGTTCTTTTGGATTACATATGTTGATTTGAACATTTGTTAATGATTTTAGCAAAAATGGAAATTAGGGTTTCAAGTATTACCCGATTTTTTTATTTTTGAGTTAAAAATGATACAAAGAGGTGCTTAAATTATTTATGGATAAAAATTAAGGACCCTTTGGACTACCTAAGTGGGCTGGATGAGTTTTCCCTAAATTTGATTTTTAGGGTATATGTATAGAACGTCCAAATGGGGGCCAAAACGGGTACCTTACATGTGATTTTTTTTTGCTCTTTGTAAACAAATGATTTATGGATGATATGGAGGGTAAATTACCCTAGGATTAAGGTACTTTGAGTGTCCAAAAGGGCTTGGAAAGATTTGTCCTAAATCTGATTTTAAAGGATATATGTATGGACGCGTTGAAACGGGTCAAAATAGATACCCTATATGCTTGAAAATGTTGCTGTTGTGGAAGCAAATAAATTATGGATTTTAAATATGTGATAATACACTAAATTTGGGTTAAGGATAGCATGTTTAGTTTCTGGCAATTATGACTTAAAAATATTTTAAGATTTAAGTCTTGAAAGAGGCGTTGAAAGGATGAAAAATGGGTCTTAACATGGCTGTTTTTGAACCTAGTGATAAATGGATTAAAAATCCGAAATTAAACCCTAAAGTATATGTAAATTAAGGAGTTTAATGATGTTGAAAATGGGTGTAAGTTGCTGTGTTGACAAATTTTAAGAAACACATAATATATGTGTTGTATTTTGAATGTATGTGGAACGTATGTATGAATGGATGATATGTGACTTATGTAAATTGATAAAATGCAAAAATGCATGAATATGTGATGAAATTCATAAGGATGTTGCTGTATGAATGATGTTTAATTATCTCAATTTTTGAGATTAAGTTATGAAGCTTGAAACTCACTTATATGCTTAGAATGAGAATTGACATAGGAAAAATAGAAAATGGAAAAATGGTTAGTGGGAGATATAAATCCCCATATGTTGAATTATGAATGAATGTTATGTGTTTACCCTAAATATGGGATTAAAATACAATATGGAATGGATGATATGATGCACAAGTGCATGTTGTGTATGTATGAGACTTGAAAATCTAAGTTGATTATGTATGATATGGATTATGGGATTGGAAAACTAAGTGAATGTAAGCAAATGGATTGTTATGAATGCAATGCTATGTTTATGTATAGGCAAAGGCAAAGAGATAAGCAAGACGGAAAGCTAAGAAAACAAAGTAAGCAAGTAGTTTTTCTAAATACTTTGTTTTATCAAATGTGATCAAATGTTTATCAATGATATTCTAACTGTTTAAATGAGTTAGCAAATGATTGATTTCAATTCTTTCTAAGTTGTTTAAGGATGACCATTCCTTATCTAAATGTGTATTGAAATATTATTTCCAATGGAATAAATGAATTGCTTACTGTTTTGCAATTATTTATGACAATAGATGATTCATGAGTTTATGAATGAAAAATCATGCTAGCATGTCAAAGTTCATATTTATGAAAGAAAGCATGTGCACAAAAACATGAGGTCCACCTCAAAGGTGTAAGCGGACCAAATATCCCCATTTGGTACGGCCAAGTCGCTAAGAGAAGCTTAGGGCCAGCGACGCCTCCCTAGAATGGGAGAGAGGATGAAAGTGGATGGTTGCCTAGCTAGCTTCTATCCAAAGCAATGTCATGGTTTTAAATAATGTATCGCATTGTTTATGACATACCCTAGACGGGTATAAGAAGCATGTTTTAAGATATACCCTCGAGTGGGTATAATGTGGTTTTCCAAGTTATTTTCAATGAAAATGAATTGCCTGAAATCCTTATAGCTTGCTTATTGAGTTTCGACTCACAGTTTTGTTTTTCAAATCCTAAAGACAAGTGAAGGGACGAACCATGCAAGGCGCATAGGTGTAGATTCAAGAAAATATGAATTTCTATGAGTTACCTTTGTATGAATTTATGAATTGTATGGTTGTATGAATGATGACATTAAATTGTGGTTTAATGTTGTACAAGAATTTATGGGGTGATGTTGACTATAAGTAGCGAAAAAAAATTTATAGTCAAATGATAAGGATGAATTAGCATGAAATGACTAAGTATGGAATTTATGATATCCGATGTATATGCTAAATTGGAATAATGGCCTAAAAAGGCATATGATGGAAACTGAATGTATGAAATGATATAAACTCCTAAAGAGTTAGGATAAAATGGATAAATGTCCAATAAGCCTACTGTATGACAGGGCAACAATCCTGATCACGTTTACCAATCGATAGATCTTGGAGTAAGGTTGTGTCACTCGAGCTGGGGCGCCATAGAAGTTGGTATCAGAGCATGGATTAGTAAATAGGCGAGGAAAAATTTTCTAAGTGTGAAAATTGTAGCTTATGTTGATATCTATGTTGGTATCAGAGCATTACATAGATATCATCATAAGCTACAAATTTTCACACTTTGAAAATTTTTCCTTGCCTATTTACCAATCCATGCTCTGATACCAACTTCTGTGGCACCCCGGCCCGAGCTACACATCCTTACTCTAAGATCTATCGATTAGTAAATGTGATCAGGATTGTTGCCCTGTCACACGGCGGACTTATTATAAATTTATCCACTTAATCCTAACTCTTTAGGAGTTTATATCATTTCATAAATTCAATTTCCATCCAATGCATTTTTAGGTCATTATTCCATTTGAGATATACACATATGATCTCATAAATTCCATACTTAATCATATCATGATTAATCATCCTTAACAATAGACCATAAATTTTTTTCCGCCTTCTATGGTCACAAAATCATAACATAATTTATATACAACATTCAACAATTATTTAATGTCATCATTCATACAATCATACAATTCATACACAGGTAACTCATCAAAATTCATTCATCCTAGAATCTCTACCTGTCTTTGGGTTTGGAAAACAAAACGTGAGTCGAAACTCAATAAGCAAGCTATAGGTTTTCAAGTAATTCATTTTAAAGGCAATACTGTTTAAAAGCATTTCTCTTCATTCGGTAGGAGACACTTAGCAAGTGATCAACTACTGACAAAATAGAAACATTTTCATAAACCATTCATGGAAACCATTCATGTAAACTAGTTTAATCCCAATTTTTGGGCATTTCATAAACATTTGATGTGCAAATGCATCATTTCCATTCACGACATAATCCTTCATGTGAGGGTACGCTAGCTCGGGGAACATACTTTCATAACATGATCCTTTCCATCTTTAGCGCCGGACCTTCCGACTTGGCAACGTCAAGGGTGGACCTCGTATCCTGCTTCTGCCTTGACTAGCCTACTTGATTTCCATTCCATACATGACTTTTACTCACCCGGTATTATCTACCTCTTACACATGTCAACTTGTCATTCTCATGTAGAGAATTCTTTGCACTATCCCCTTTTAAACATCGTTTCAATGAAACATCGTTTAAATCCATGTTACATCACTTTTCATAATAATTGTGAAACAGTAAGCAATTCATTTATCATAATTGAAATAACATTCCAACACATATTGAAGTAAAGGAATGACCATCCTTAAATAACTTGGAAATAATTTCATAGATCAATTGTACAATGGTTAAAACCTTTAGAACATCATTAACAATCATTTTATCATCTTTGGATAAAACAAAAGTAATTTAGAAAGCTGCTGGCTTACCTGCTTCACCTTAGCTTTCCGTATCTACCTTTTCTTTGCCCTTGCCTATACACATAAGAATGTCATTGCATTCATAAAATTTTCATTTTCTTGCTTACTTTTCCAACACATAATCCATTAACATACATAACCCACTTGAATTAGCACAGACTACAGATATTATTCAAGGTTTATGGGAAAGAACCCAGCAGGCCCAGTTGGGCAGTACTGAAAGAGATATACCCATTTCGACGGCTGGCCCGACTCCCACGACAGCACCAAGAGAAGATGAAAATTAATTAATGGAAGCTAATCGAAGAGCAATTAATGCATTCCTAGCCCAGCAACCCCCAAAGTTTTCAGGAGAACCTGACCCAGTACAGACTGAACAATGGATCACAAAGATTAAGAAACTGTTCAGAATATCTCCGGGTAATGATCGATAGAAAGTATTATGTGCCACACATTTGCTGATTAAAGATGCACACGAATGGTAGGAAACAATGTCGGTTACAATTTTGCGTCCAGAAGAGGTATCTTGGCAAACTTTTGTTGAGGAGTTTAATAAGGAATACCTCCCTGTTGGATTACAAAGCCAGAAGGTGATAGAATTTGAAAGACTTTATCAAGAGAAGATGTCTGTCGTAGAGTACGCAACAAGGTTCAATGCCTTAGTTAGGTTTGTGCCTTGGATCACCAATGTGCTAGAAAATAAGGCACAAAGATTCCAACAAGGACTGAGGCCATACCTCAGGGAAGCCTTGCCCCTTTTCTAATTAAGGGTTGTGCTTCAAGTCTCGAGAGGGCGAGGGCATTAGAGATTGAGGCATTAAGAATACAAGAACTAAGATTAGGGTCAAGGATGTTTAGTTCGGGAACAAAGGAAGCTGAATTGGGAAAAGAAAAGGCTAGGAAAGGAAATATGAGGAGAGGAAAAGGAGCCCCAAAGAAGAAAATACCGCCTCTATGCAGAACATGTCAGAAGCGACATATAGGCGAGTGCTTAAAAGGCTCGAATTGATGCTATAAATGTGGGTAAACAGGCCAAATAGCGAAGGAATGCCGGACGGGAGAAGCAAGGGTCATTAAATGTTACATTTGTGACCAAACAGGACACATTGCTCTGAACTGTCCAAATAAGGCACAAACGTCGCAAGGACATGGAAGACCTGCTCAACTCAGGATACCCAGAGCAGCGAATAAGCAAGGAACCTCTACAAACCCAGTACAAGTGCATGTCTTGACTCGGACAGAGTCTCAAGAGCAAGAAAAAAGGTGGTCACAGGTATGGTTTACATTTTAGAAAATTTGGCAGTTGCTTTATTTGATTTAGGTGCTAGGCACTCATTCATAGCATGCCAATATGTGGCCACTCATGTACTACTGGTAGAGGAAACCAATAAGATAATCCACGTAGAATCCCCTGTTTATAGGTTAGCTAGCACTAGCCAAGTATGTAAACCATGCCCAATTAGGATATGATTGTTGATTTTAGAAGCCAACTTGATCCTATTACCTATGACGGAATTCGATGTGATATTGAGTATAGACTGGTTGAGTCAATGGGGAGCTATGATTGATTGCAAGAATAAGAAGGTACAATTTGAAGCGGCCCCAGAGAAAAAAATCCATTGGGAATCTAAGACAACCTGAAAAATTGACTATATTAATATCATCCATGAAAGCAGTCAAGATGATCCGCCAAAGGTGCCCAGCTTATCTGGTATCAGTTAATGTGGAGAAAGGTATGGAGGTAGAAATAAGTCAAATTCCTGTGGTTAAGGAATTTTCTGATGTGTTTCCAAAGGAACTAACCACATTACCTCCACAAAGAGAAATGGATATGACCATAAATATCATATTAGGTACAACACCGATATCTAAGACTCCATACAAAATGGCACAGGCTGAAATGAATGAGATAAGGACTCAAATACAGGAGCTATTAGATAAAGGTTTTATTAGACCCAGTGTATCACCTGAGGAGCTCCAGTATTATTTGTAAGGAAAAAGGATGGAAGTCTGAGACTGTGTATTGATTATAGATAATTAAATAAGGTCACAGTGAAGAACAAGTATCCACTGCCTATAATCGATGATTTGTTCGATCAGTTGCAAGGAGCTACAACTTTCTCTAAGATTGATTTACAGTCAGGGTATCATCAATTGATAATAGATCCTACCGATGTTCACAAGAAAGCTTTTCGAACTAGGTATGGACATTATGAGTTTTTAGTGATGTCTTTCGGGCTCACTAATGTCCCTGCTGTATTCATGAATATGATGAATAGGGTATTTCGGGACTATCTCGATCAATTTGTGGTGGTAATTATTGACGATGTCCTGATTTACTCTAAAACAGAGAAAGAACATGAAATTCATTTGCGAAAGGTACTGGAGAGGCTGAGAAAAGAGAAATTATATGCCAAGTTAAAGAAATGTGAATTCTGGTTGAAGAAAGTAGGATTTCTAGGTCATATAATATCAGAAAAAGGTATTCAAATTGATCCTCAAAAGATTGAGGCAATTTTGAAATGGCAAAGACCGATGACCATCATGGAAATCCGAAGCTTTCATGGATTGACAGGCTATTATAGAAGGTTTGTTGAAGGATTCTCACAGTTATCAGCCTCATTAACAAGATTGACTCGTAAAGGAGTCAGGTATGTATAGTCTGAAGAATGCGAGCATAGTTTTCAGGAATTGAAGAAACAGTTGGTAGAAGCACCTATCCTAACCCTACCCGAAGAAAATAAGGGATTTGTGGTATATAACAACGCTTCAAGAAAGGGATTGAGATGTGTGTTGATGCAAAGAGGAAAGGTGATAGCTTATGCATCACGACAGTTGAAGCCCAATAAGATAAACTACCCCACTCATAATTTAGAGTTAGCAGCAGTGGTGTTTGCCTTGAAAATATGGAGACATTACCTGTATGGTGCTAGATGTGAAATATATACAGATCACAAGAGCCTTAAGTATATTTTCACTCAAAAGGAGCTGAACATGAGGCAAAGGAGATGACTCGAATTGTTAAAGGATTATAATTTAGAGATACTATACCATCCAGGTAAGGCAAATGTGGTAGCCGATGCATGAAGCAGAAAGTCAGCATAGCGCACCTTATCACAAAGCCGGAAGGTTGCTTCAGGAGGTAGATAGTTAGAATTGATTGTATGTCCACCTGAAGTTCAAGCAAGATTATCATAAATGTACATACAATCTTCATTATTTGAACAGATTAGGGCTGTGCGGCAAAAGGATACAGATCTACATACTAATGTGGAAAAAATGAAGAAAAAGGGGTTGACTAAATTTGCTGTCGATGAACAAGGTATGTATCTATATAAAGGTCACCTTTGCATACCCAATACAGCTGAGTTGAAGGAGCAAATTCTTAAAGAAGCACATTATTCGCCATTTTCCATTCATCTAGGAAGCACCAAGATGTATTAGGATCTCAAGAAAGCATATTGGTGGAATAACATGAAAAGAGAGATCGCTAAATACGTAGCCAAGTGCTTAACATGCCAAAAGGTGAAAGCTGATCACCAACGGATATCTGAAAAATTACAATCCTTGGAAGTTCGTGAATGGAAGTGGGATGATATTACAATGGATTTCATTGAAGGATTACCCAAGACTCAGGTTGGAAATGACTCTATATGGGTAATAGTTGATCGGTTATCCAAGGTAGCTCGCTTTATACCCATAAAGAGGACATACACATTAGAAAGATTGACCAAAGTCTACTATAAAGAAATAGCGAGACTACACGAAGTGCCTAACTCAATAGTTTCCGATCGAGACGCGACATTTACATCTCAATTTTGGAAAGTTTGCATGAAACCCTAGACACCCAACTCAAGTTTAGTACAACTTTTCATCCCCAAACAGATGGACAAACGGAGCGAGTAAATCAAATTATCGAGGACATGCTCCATATGTGTACGTTGGAATTTGGAGGTTCGTGGGATGAATATGTACCTGTAGTTAAGTTTGCATACAATAACAGTTATCAGGCTAATATTCAAATAGCTCCATTTGAAGCATTGTATGGACGGTGGTATCGAACGTCATTGAACTGGGATGAAGTTGGAGAAAAGAAGCTAGCCCCAGATTTATCTCAACGAATGGCAGATAAAGTACAAGTTATCGCCAGTGTATACTCACAGGCCATAGTCGGAAAAAGAGTTACACAGATTGTAAAAGAAAGGATTTGAATATCCAAATTGGCGAACATGTGTTCATAAAAGTCACGCCATTCAAGGGAGTTACAAGATTTGAGAAAAGGGGTATGCTGAATCCCAAGTACATTGGACCATTTCAAGTGCTGGGGAAGATTGGAAAGTTAGCTTATAGAATAACTTTACCTCCGGCACTAGCCTTAGTACACAATGTATTTCATTTTTCCATGCTTAGGAAATATATTGCAGATCCGACCCATATACTAGTAGTAGAAAATCTACCAATCCAAGATCACTTGAACTATGATGAAATGCCAATTATAATCTTGGATCATAAGGTACAGAAGCTTCGAAATAGGAAAATTGAATATGTAAAGGTTCAATGGAATCGGTATTCTGAAAGCGAAGCTACATGGAACTAAGGAAGGAAGTAGAAAGGAAATACCGCCAATTGATTAAAGCATAGACGGTTTCGGGACGAAACCTGTTATATGACAGGGAGGATTATGAAACCCTAACCTACATAAGATTCATGTATATGCATTTGAATGATTCATGTATGATTTGATTAAATTATGAATTATTTATTTGCAATTTTGATGATTTATTGCAATTAGGTCAGTGGTTATGAATGACGCTTAAATTAACCATTATAAGTCAATGTGGGTTAATATGATTAAAGTGGCCCAATGAGGATTAAAACGTATTAGTGTGCCATGAGAAATTAATTAATTTTCATAATGTGATTAATGGAAATTAGGAGGCTAATTATAGAGCTAAGTTGGAGTATGTTAGAAAATTTACAACTTGACGCCTATAAGGCGGATTAAGATGCAAATTGAAAGGAAAGCACATAATTTCGTGCTTAACCTTATGAAAAATTTATATTATGAAAATATTAATGAAATTAGGGTGAAAATCGTGTATAATCATCCAAAATCCAAGGATGACATCAAATGATCATAACTTGAACTAGAAAAGTCGGATTGAGACGAAATTTGAAATGGACGGTTAAATTATGAGATCAAGGCTATGAAAGGATTTGATCAAGCTAATGATGATTGGATTAGGCCTGAAAAAAAATGGTATTACCTCTTTTGACTTTTGCACCCCTTAAAGTAATATGTATTTATGTTAAAGTTAAAGTGATTAAGTAAATAATTAAATGCATAAATGATGTGTCAAAAGGGGGTAAATTGTAGGGTATTTTATGAATTACTAAAAATGAAAATATCCATGAAAATATCTGAGGAATAAATGTTGATTAAGGAGCTAATACACTAATTGAAATTCAGAGGTTAAATATAGAGTTAAGTTGGAGAATGTTAGAAAATTCACAACTTGACGCCTATAAGGCGGATTAAGATGAAAATTGAAAGAAAAGCACATAATTTTGTGATTAACCTTATGGAAAAGTTATATTATGAAAATATTGATGAAATTAGGGTGAAAATTAAGTATTACCATCCAAAATCTAAGGATGATTTCAAATGATTATAACTTGAGCTAGAAAAGTCGGAATGAGACGAAATTTGAAATGGATGGTTAAAATTATGAGATCAAGGCTATGAAAGGATTTGATCAAGATAATGATGATGGAATAAGGATTGCACAAAAATGGGATACGTCTTTTGACTTTTTGCACCCCTAAAGTAACATGCATTTATGTTAAAGTTAAAGTGATTAAGTAAATAATTAAATGCATAAATGATGTGTCGAAAGGGGATAAATTTCAGGGTATTTTATGAATTACTAAAAATGGAAAAAAATCATGAAAATATCTCATGAATAAATGCTGATTACGGATCTAATACACTAGCTCAAGAGAGGGTAGCATGGGTAGCACCCATGGGACGTCCAAGCAGCCCTTAACTTGGACTTTTGTGATTTTTTTATATAAAATGTGCACCTAAGTCAGCTAGGGATCAAGGTAAATAAATGAGCATTTAAATGGGGTAGAAAATTGTGGTCAAAAATATCAAATCAAGGTCATTTGGATGAGATCATTAAATGGACAACAATGAAGCATGGAAGAGAGGTGGACGGTCATGATAGGCTTTTAGATTTTTTTTATTTTTTATTTATGCTAAATTGACCCCTAATTGAGCTAAATTGATAATTGATTAAATGGCCATTAAATTAAAGCTACAATTTGTGGAAAAGTTTTGCAAAATGGCAGCTGAAGTGGACGTTGAAAAATGGACAGCAAGGTGAGCTGCAAAATGGGACGTCCAAAGGCTAGCTATTTGTATTTTTTCTTGATTTTTTTAAATGCTAAATGCATACCTAAGTAGTCTATTAGTTAGGGTGTATTAATACCCATTAATTAAGGTTGCAATTTGTGGAAAAAAATTGCAAAACAGCAGTTGAAAGTGGACGTGCTCAGATGGACAACATTGTGATTATTAATGCTATGGATAATTGATGAATTTCTATTTAGGTAAATTCTAATTTACTTGGAGCACATTTTTCCATGACATAAAGGGGGATAAACGTGTATTTAATTACCCCTAATTGATGTGGCAAATGGGGCCCACAAAGTTGGAGAATCCAGCCATTACTTAAGGGGGACGTCCATAGCATATGTGATTTTATAGATAGAAAATTTCAAGGAGCAAAAGCCTTCATTCCAGCAGCTACATGTCCACATTCCAGCAAGGGAAAAGGCCAAGAAAAAAAGAGAGACAAGAGAGAGAAAAAGAGAAAAGAAGTGAAGGAAATAAGCTAGAGAAGTTGAGCTTACGTGTAACTCAATTCAAGTAAGTATACATGCTATATTAGGTTCTTTGATTCTAAGCTTTCTACTTTAAATTTTGAGACATGGATATGGCGCATAAAGAACCTTTAAAGGGTACGAATAGATTTTTATGATTTCAGAAGTTGAAGTGCATGATAGAAAGAGACATGGGTTGATAATCTATCTTAAAACTTCTTAAATCCATGAAATAAGTTGATGTTTTAAAATAATATCATGATTAGGCTATGAATCATGATTTAATGAAATACATATATTGATTTAAGCATGATTAGGCTATGAACCATGGTGGAAGCAAGATCAGGAATGAGAACAAACAAAGGAAAAAAAATTACTACAGAAGTCCCCAGCCAACACGAGGTTGGAGAGACTAGTGGCAGACCTAAGAGACATTGACCAGAACTAGATAGAGAAAGCCCAAGATCTCGTCAAAGATGAGAAAACATAAGCCCAGAAAAGGATACAGAAGAAAAGCATGAGTCAAGACAGGCTCGACTCATAGAAGAAGGGTAGCTGCAACGGTAAAGGAAGCAATGCAGCAAGCTACTCGTGATTGGGCATCACAGACTGCAGATATTATTCAAGATTTATGGGAAAGGACCCAGCAGGCCCAGTTGGGCAATACTGAAAGAGATGGACCCATTCCAACGGCTGGCCCGACTCCCACGACAGCACCAAGCGAAGATGAAAATCAATTAATGGAAGCTGATCGAAGAGTAATTAATGCATTCCTAGCCAAGCGATCCCCAAAGTTTTCAGGAGAACCTGACCCAGTACAGGCTGAACAATGGATCACGGAGATTAAGAAACTGTTCAGAATATCTCCGTGTAATGATCGACAGAAAGTTTTGTGTGCCACACATTTGCTGATTAAAGATGTACATGAATGGTGGGAAACAATGTTGGTCACAATGCCGTGTCCAGAAGAGGTGTCTTGGCAGACATTTGTTGAGGAGTTTAATAAAGAGTACCTCCTTGTTGGATTATAAAGTCAAAAGGTGATAGAATTTGAAAGACTTTATCAAGGAGGATGTCTGTCACAGAATATGCCACGAAATTTAATGCCTTAGTCAGGTATGTGCCTTGGATCGCCAATGTGCCAGAAAATAAGGTACAAAGATTTCAACAGGGACTGAGGCCATACCTCAGGGAAAGCCTTGCCCCTTTGCTAATTAAGAATTATGCTTCAAGTCTTGAGAGGGCAAGAGCATTGGAGGTTGAGGCATTAAGAACCTAGGAATTAAGACTAGGGTCAAGAATATTCAGTTCTGGAACAAAGGAAGCTGAACCGGGGAAAGAAAAGGCTAGGAAAGGAAATATGAGAAGAGGAAAAGGAGTCCCAAAGAAGAAAATATCGCCTCTATGCAAAAAATGTCAAAAGAAACATACAGGCAAGTACTTGAAAGGCTCGAATCGGTGCATAAATGTGGGCAAACTGGCCATATAACCAAGGAATGCCGGACGGGAGAAGCAAGGGTCATTAAATGTTATATTTAGGACCAAATAGGACACATTGCTCCGAACTGTCCAAATCAGGCACAAACGTCACAAGGACGTGGAAGACTTGCTCAACTCAGGATACCCGGAGCAGCAAATAAATAGGGAACCTCTACAAACCCGGTACAAGTGCATGCCTTGACTCGGACAGAGCCACAAGAGCAAGAAGAAAGGTGGTCACACGTATGGTTTATATTTTAGGAAATTTGGCAGTTGCTTTGTTTGATTTAGGTGCTAGGCACTCATTCATAGCATACCCATATGTGGCCACCCATGCACTATCGGTAGAGGAAACCAATAAGATAATTAATGTAGAATCCCATTTTTATAGGTTAGCTAGCTCTAACTAAGTATGCAATGCATATCCAATTAGGATAAGATCGTTGATTTTAGAAGCCAACTTGATCCTATTACCTATGACGGAATTTGATGTGATATTGGGTATGTAATGGCTAAGTCAATGGGGAGCTAAGATTGATTGCAAGAATAAGAAGGTACAATTTGAGGCGGCTCTAGAAAAAGAAATAGCAATTGGGAAGTTAAGGCAGCCTGAGAGGTCGAATATACTAATATCGTCCATGAAAGCGGTCAAGATGATCCATCAAAAGTGTCAAGCTTATCTGGTATCAGTTAATGTGGAGAAAGGTACGGAGGTAGAGTTAAACCAAATCCCAATGGTTAAGGAATTTCCTGATGTATTTCCAAATGAATTGACCAAATTACCTCAATAAAGAGAGATGAATATGACTATAGACTCCATACAGAATGACACTGGCTAAAATGAATGAGTTGAGAACTCAAATACAGGAGCTACTAGACAAAGGTTTTATCAGACTCAGTGTATCACCCTGGAGAGCTCTAGTATTATTTGTAAGAAAAAAGGATGGAAGTTTGAGACTGTGTATTGGCTACAGAGAATTAAACAAAGTCACAGTGAAGAATAAGTATCCTTTGCCCAGGATCGGCGATTTATTCGATCAATTGCAAGGAGCTACAACTTTCTCTAAGATTGATTTACAGTCAGTGTATCATCAGTTGAGAATAAGTCCTATCGATGTTCGCAATACAGCTTTTCGAACTAGGTATGGACATTATGAGTTTTTAGTGATGCCTTCCGGGCTCACTAATGCCTCTGCTGTATTCATGGATATGATGAATAGGGTATTTCGGGACTATCTCGATCAGTTTGTGGTAGTATTTATTGATAATGTCCTGATTTACTCCAAAATGGAGAAAGAACATGAAATTCATTTACGAAAGGTACTAGAGAGGTTAAGAAGAGAAAAATTATATGCCAAGTTAAAGAAATGTGAATTTTGGTTGAAGCAAGTAGGATTTTTGGGTCACATAATATCAGAAAAAGATATTCAGGTTAATCCTCAGAAGATTGAGGCAATTTTGAAATGGCAAAGGCCGACGACCACCATGGAAATCCAAAGATTTCTTGGATTGGCAGGATATTACAGGAGGTTTGTTGAAGGGTTTTCATAGTTATCAGCCCCATTAATAAGATTGACTCGTAAAGGAGTCAAGTATGTATGGTCTGAAGAATGCGAGCGCAGTTTTCAAGAGTTAAGGCAACGGTTGGTAGAAGCACCTATCCCAACCCTATCTGAAGGAAATGAGGGATTTGTGGTTTACAGTGACGCTTCAAGAAGAGGTTTGGGATGTGTGTTAATGTGTAGAGGAAATGTGATAGCTTATGCATCGCGATAGTTGAAGCCCAATGAGGTAAGCTACCCCACTCATGATTTAGAATTAGCGGCAGTGGTGTTTGCCTTAAAAATATGGAGACATTACCTGTATGGTGCTAGATGCAAAATCTATACAGATCACAAGAGCCTTAAGTATATTTTCACTCAAAAGGAGCTAAACATGCGGCAAAGAAGATGGCTAAAATTGTTAATGGATTATGATTTGGAGATATTATACCATCCAAGTAAGGCAAACGTGGTAGTTGATGTATTGATCAGAAATGTCAGCATAGCACACCTTATTACAAAGCAGGAAGGGTTGCTTCAAGAGATAAGACAGTTAAAATTGATTGTATGTCCACCTGGAGTTCAAGCAAGATTATCACAAATGTACATACAATCTTCATTATTTAAACAAATCAGGACTGCGCAGCAAAAGGATGCAAACCTATATGCACATGTAGAAAAGATTAAGAAAAAGGGGTTGACTGAATTTACTATCGATGAACAAGGTATGTATTGGTATAAAAGCCACCTTTGAATACCTAATACAGCTGAGTTAAAGGTGTTGGAAACAATGTTCCAAACAAAATAAATTGACCAAAGCATAAGTTTTGATGATTAAACAAAGACTAATTTGAGTATATAAAGTGTACTAATGAGTTTGCCAAGTGTTTAAGGAAAACAAGGAAGTCAAGTCGATTACCAAGTCGACTTGGACTTCGACTTGGGGTGAATTCGATACCTAAGTCGACTTCACAAGCGACTTCAAATGGCAAAAGGTGGATAGCATTGAAAATAGAAAACAAGCAAGTGAAGTCGCAGGCCAAGTCGACTCCAGGTGCGACTTAGGAAACCAAGTCGCAGACGAAGTCGACTGCAATATCGACTTCAAGCATCCAGAGTTGAAAAAGTGGAAACGAACATGACGAAGTCGCAGGCGAAGTCGACTCCAGGTGCGACTTGGGCGAAGTCGCAGACGAGGTCGACTCCAACTTCGACTTGAGGAGTTCAGACTTGAAGATTGAAGTTTCAAGCTTATTCCAAGGATCCATTTGGACTTTATCAAATCCAAATAAGATGCAAAGTTCATTCTCAAATAGCAACTGAAGTTTCTTGAAGATCAAAAGCTAAGATTCATATTCAAAGTTCAAATCAAGTCTATCAAGTCCAAAGCTAATCTTCAAGCTTATTTCAAATGAAGCAATACCCAAGTCATGAAGACCATTTTTACAAAGTTCAAGCCAGTTCAAGAAGATCAAGGTGTTTTTGCAAAAGACCACGCCAAGTCGCAACCCAAGTCGACTCCAGGATCGACTTGAGTTGAAGACTGAAGGCCAAGTTGACCCAGACTCGGACTTGGAAATCTGAAGAACTGGAGTCGCACACGAGGTCGACTCTAGGTGCGACTTGGAAGCCAAGTCGCAGGCCAAGTCGACTCCACATGCGACTTGGGTCGCAACGGTCGGAATTTATTCGAACGTTGGCGCATTAAATGCGCGCCACCTACCCCCTAACGTTCGGATTCCCTCCAAAATTATAAATAGCATTCATGGTGGACGAGGGAAGTAGCTGAGAATCATTAAGTGTGCTTAACTACTACATTCAAGAGCTCAAAAGAGATCAAGCCACTCAAAGAAGAAGAACTCTACTTCAAACTGCAAGAGCTTCATTTCAGAATCTTCAAAGCCAACTCTTCAAGTTCTTCTCTGCGCCTAATTGTTGCTACACATCTGTAAAGTGTAGATTTCTTTGTTGTTTCATTTATTTGTGATTGAACTTGATCTAGTTTGAGGAACTAGGATCAAGTGTATGCTAAGTAGTGTGTGATTGGAGTGTGACTCATCACCTACTTGAGCAGTGTGTTATATGCCCCCTAGAGCTAGAATCTAGAAGAGAGCAGTGGCTCTAATTGTATTGAGAGAATACAATAGTGGAACCCAAGTCACAAGGAGTGTGAGCTTGGAAGAGTGGAGTAGGGAGGTTGCCCGAACCACTATAAAAATCTTATGTGTTTGATTTATTTATCTGCTCTCTATATTATATTGCTTTCCATTTCGATTCTTCATTAAGGGGACTGGATTAATCCGGGGTTAAGTTTCTGTTTAAGTTATAAATTTTTAAATACCCAATTCACCCCTCCCCTCTTGGGTTTTGTCATTAACTCGGGACCAACAAGTGGTATCAGAGCGGTTCTTTGAGTTTACCAAAGAGATCTTAATAATATGGCATCCCAATCTACTTCCGTTCCCGCATTTGCTGAAGGTCAATCCTTTACAAGGCCACCGTTGTTTGATGGGAGCAATTTTGGATATTGGAAGCTTCGTATGAAGCAACTCATCATGGCTACCGACATGGATTCTTGGATTGCTATCCAAGATGGAGTAACCTTGCCTACCGATGAAAGAGCTTCCAAATGGACCGATGAGGAAGTAAGAATTGTTAAGAGAAACGCCAAAGCTATGAACTCTTTATTTTGTGCTCTTACTGCTTCTGAATATGATAGAGTATCCTCTTGCTTAACCGCCAAAGAAATATGGGATACGCTAACCTCTATCTATGAAGGAACTTCTCAAGTCCAAGGGACGAGAAGAAATATTTTGTTTGGAGAATTGGAAAACTTTAGAATGCTAGATAGAGAAAACATCTCTGAAATGTTTGCTAGATTCTCTAAAATTACTAATGCTCTAAAAGGTCTCGGAAAGGCTATATCTGAATCTGAGCGGGTCATGAAGATCTTAAGAGCTCTACCCGAATCATGGACTCCAAAGATCACTGCAATAGAAGAAGCCAAGGACCTTAACACTCTAAAGCTTGAAGACTTAATTAGCTCACTCATGTCACATGAGCTAATCAAGAGAAGAAATGAAGATCAACACAGGGGCAAAAGAGCAATTGCTTTGAAAGCCGCACAAGACACAGATGACTCCTCTTCTTCTCAAAACGACGACGAAATCGCCCTACTCACAAAACGTTTCAGAAAATTTGTGAGGAAAGGCAAAAATTTCAGAAGCTTCAAGGATAGAACTCCCAGAGAAAAGAAGAAAGAATCAACCAAATGCTATCGATGCGGCGGTTCGGGACATATGCAAGCTCAATGTCCAACTCCCGAAGAAAGCAAAGTAAAAGAACAAAGAAAAGATCGAGGGGACAATAAGAGATTCTAAAAATACAAAGGAAGAGGCATGTACGTGAATGACGAGGAATCTACAACGAGTAACTCCTCAACCGATGAAATCGAAGTAGAAGAATGTGCAAGAATCTGCTGCATGGCACAAATCGAGCAAGAAGAACAAACTACCTCAACAAAATGCACAAGTAATGAAGAGACATGTTTTAAGGCAAAGGCAAATAATGAATGGTTCATGGATAGCGGTTGCTCAAGGCATATGACCGGTGAAAGAAGCTTATTTCATAAACTTAAGCCTTGCAACAATGGAATGGTTGCCTTTGTTAATAATGAAAAAGGTAAAATTAAAGGTAAAGGAAATATACGTAGTATTTCAAATGCATGCATGGAAGATGTTTTGTTTGTTAAAGGACTCAAACACAATTTAATGAGCATTAGCCAATTATGTGATAAAGGATACAAAGTTGTGTTTGAATCATCTATATGTAATGTATTTGATGGAGAGCATATCATGTTTAGTGGTAAAAGACATGGAAATGTATATTTGGTTTCACTTGATGAATTGAATGGTCAATGTCTAATGGCCATTGATAATGATCCATGGGTTTGGCATAAAAGGCTTGGACATATAAACATGGGAAACATAAAAACCCTATGGAAAAAGAGTTTGGTAGAAGGATTACCAAGATTGAAATATGACAAGGACAAGATTTGTAAGGCATGTCAATTATCAAAACAACCCAAGATGCCTTTCTCTACCAAAAAGGAAATTTCCACCACCAAGCCACTTGAATTGCTACACATGGATCTATACGGGCCATCCGACATTCTAACCATTGGTGGAAAGAAATATGTATTTGTCATAGTTGATGATTTTTCAAGATTCACATGGATAATTCTCTTAGCTAGTAAAGATGAAGTCTTCTCTATGTTTGCAACTTTTGTAAATTTGGTGCAAAATGAAAAACAAAGTACTATTGTGACCATAAGAAGCGATCATGGTGGCGAATTCGAAAACAAACGATTCATGGAATTTTGCAATGAAAAAGGAATTCACCACACATTTTCTGCACCAAGAACTCCACAACAAAATGGAGTAGTAGAAAGGAAAAATAGAACTATACAAGAGATGACTAGAACTATGCTAAATGAGAGCAATCTATCCAAGAAATTTTGGGGTGAAGCTGTAAGTACAGCTTGTCATGTATTGAACCGTGTCACCATTCGAGCAATCTTGAAAAAGACCCCATATGAACTATGGAAAGGAAGAAAACCAAATATTTCTTATTTTCATACTTTTGGATGTACATGTTATGTTTTGAACAATGGAAAAACTAACTTGGGAAAGTTAGATGCTAAAAGTGATGAGGCTATATTTCTTGGATATTCATCAAATAGCAAAGCATATAGAGTTTTCAATAAACGAAACCAAGTTGTTGAAGAATCCATACACGTTGTATTTGATGAAATTAACCAAACTCCGAGAAAGGAGGATAAACTAAGTGATGCAGATGAGACAAAAGGCAAAGAACAACCAAAGGAACTCGAGCTCAAGCCAGAAAATCTCATGGAGGAAGAGGTAAGTGAAGGTAATGATTCTTATAAACCTCCAACTGATTTAAAGTTCAAAAATGCCCATCCAATTGAGCAAGTTATTGGAAATGTATATGAAGGAGTGAAAACTAGAAGATCAAAACAAAACGTTTATGGTCAATATGCCTTTGTATCTAAAATTGAACCAAATACCATTGAACAAGCTCTCAATGATGAAAATTGGGTTATTGTAATGCAGAAGAGCTAAACCAATTCGAAAGGAACAATGTATGACACTTAGTTCCTAGACCAAATAATCACACTATCATTGGTACCAAATGGGTATTTAGGAACAAATTAGATGAAAGCGGACTTGTAATTAGAAACAATGCCAGATTAGTAGCCAAAGGGTATTCTCAAGAAGAAGGAATCGATTTTGAAGAATCATATGCACCCGTGGCTAGATTAGAAGCCATACGTATTCTACTAGCATTCGCTTCTTATATGAATTTCAAATTGTTCCAAATGGATGTAAAAAGCGCATTTTTAAATGGCTATTTGAATGAAGAAGTATATGTTGAACAACCCCCTGGTTTTGAAGAAATGAATCAATCAAAATATGTTTATAAATTGACCAAAGCACTATATGGATTAAAGCAAGCTCCAAGAGCTTGGTATGAAAGATTGAACAAATTTTTGATTGATCATGAGTTTCTAAGAGGGAAAGTGGATACTACTTTGTTCATCAAATACAAAAACAAAGATATTTTAATTGTACAGATTTATGTAGATGACATAATTTTCGGTGCTACTAACGAAAATCTTTGTCAAGAATTTTCTAAGATTATGCAGAGTGAATTCGAAATGAGCATGATGGGAGAATTAAATTTCTTCCTTGGACTGCAAATTAAGCAACAAAGTGAAGGGATATTCTTGAACCAGTCCAAGTATGTCAAGGAAATGCTCAAGAAATTTGGATTGCAGAATAGCAAAGGGGCAAACACTCCAATGAGCTCTACAATCAAGATCGACACCGACGAAAACGGTAAAAATATCGATCAAAAGCTTTATAGAAGCATGATAGGATCCTTGCTATATTTAACTGCTTCTAGACCCGATATCCTATTCAGTGTTTGTATGTGCTCTAGATTTCAAGCATGTCCAAAAGAATCACATCTACTTGCTGTAAAAAGAATTTTTAAATATTTGGTAAAAACTACCAATCTTGGACTATGGTATCCAAAGGGGTCAACCTTTGATCTAATCGGCTATTCGGATGCAGATTTTGCTGGATATAAGGTAGATAGAAAAAGTACCAGTGGAACTTGTCAGTTTCTTGGACATATGTTAGTTTCATGGTATTCAAGAAAACAAACAAGTGTTGCTCTATCTACCGCGGAAGCCGAATACATAGCTGTCGGTAGTTGTTGTGCCCAATTACTTTGGATGAAACAACAATTGAAAGATTATGGCATTGATTATGTTGATATTCCTATTAGATGTGATAATACAAGTGCAATTTGTCTGACTAAAAATCCTGTACTGCATTCAAGAACCAAGCATATTGATGTGAGACACCATTTTATTCGTGAACATGTTAAAAATCATGATGTATGTTTAGAATATGTGAAAACAGAAGACCAAATTGCTGATATCTTTACCAAACCATTAGCCAAAGAATCATTTTATAAAATTAGGAATGATATGGGTATGATAGAGCTAAATTAGGGAAAATTAAATAAGAAAATTACAATTGAAAAATGTCAAGTCGATGAGTCAAGTCGACTCCAAGGGCGTCAAGTCGACTCCACTTCAGAAGCGAAGTCGACTCCGCCAGAGTCGAAGTCGACTCCTCTCCCAGGCGAAGTCGACTTCGCCTAGGGTAAAGTCAACTCCGCGCGCGACGTTTCGCATTCGGCCGACTTTTCTTCTTTTTCTTCCCTTTCCTTCCTCTTTCCTTCTCATTTTCCCGCTTTTTCTTTCTCTCCTCCCATCTCCGGCGATTTCGATCTCCCTTGTCTCCGGCAAACCGCCACTCTCTCACTCTCTCTCTCACTCCCTCTCTCACTCTCTCTCTCACTGACATTCCCTCTCAGATTCCCAAAGCTCCAAAATCCCTAAACTCCCAGCTCCAAATGGCACCAAAGAAAGCCGTATCAAAACCATAACCCAAACGGGTTCCCACACAACCACAACCTTCATCTCACACAAAAGAAGTTCCTAGAAGAACTAGGACTCCATCAAAAAGAGCTAGAGAGGAACCATCAACTTCGACGGGTAAACGGGTTCGATTCCAAACCCCTACTCAAACCACTACTCAATCATCTGATCAAGCACCCAGGTCGGAAAGTCAACAACAAACCTCACAGAGCACACAATCCGGGATAAGCAGAAGGGGCACTGCGGCTGGGAAAGCCCAAGTATTGAAGATGCCCACTACCTACTTCAAAACCGAGCTCCAACATAGCCATTTTTACAAAAAGTTCTACGAACGGAAGGTACTCATACCCAAGATTATAGATTTCAATTTCTTGAAAGAATATGGATCCGACATAGAAGATCTATTAGATTTTCAAGGATGGACCAATTTGCTAAAGGAAGACGAAAGGGTCTATCCAGATCTTACTCGAATGTTTTATTATCTATGGGATGAAGAATACTATGGAACCTTCGTCAAAGGAGTAGAAATGGATCTTGGAATCGGGATAATTGCAGGTCCGACTGAAGTAATGAGTCATTTAGGACACATACTTGGAGTCCCGTATGAGGATGAGCCTATTCCAGAAGACCTCACTTTGGATCAAATGTATAATCAGCTCACCCAGAGCAACAAGTACCATCCGGGAATCAAATTCCTTCGGTACATGGATCTTTCACCCAGGCTACGAGTGCTCAGACTTCTCATTGCCCACTGCATCTACCCAAAGGGCGGTGGAAGAAACCAATTAAACCCACAAGAAGCGGGGATACTATGGAAAGTGGCCAACAGGGTCAAGGTGAGCTTACCAAAATTATTTCTTGAAGCCTTGGCATCTAGAAAGGATAACCCACGAGGAGTCCTCCCTTATGGCACGTGGATCACAAAGATTCTTGAATTCTTCAAAGTGGATATTGAAGTCGAGCCCTTCGAAGTGCTCAAATCCACAAATGCCATAAATAAAGCACTAATCCAAAGAATGAAGATCAATCTGCTTGAACTAAGGCATGAAGCTTCAGAAGAAGAGCGAGAAGACAATGCACAAACTGAGGGGGAGCAACCTCCCGCGGCACCACCTGCTCAAGAGGTGCCAGCATCTCCCATATCGCACGGATCCTATTCTCCACAAGGATCTGCTGCACGTGAACGGGTGCCTCCAACCTCATCTGAGGAGGTCACTCTAAAAGATTTGCGAGATGAAATCGTTGCCGTCAGTGAAGAAATGGGTCACCAAGAAGACCGGCTGACGAGTCTTGTGACCGAAGTGTTGGCGGCAATCAATAATATGCATTCCCGACAAGATCGAATCGATCGGGAATTGCGTACCATCCGATATCATCTCGCCTCCGGCCGTCACAAGAAGCGACCCATGCCTGAACTTGATCCCTTCGAATCGAGTTCAGTTCATCGCGAGCCTTCTCCTGCACCCGTTTCCTCCTACTACTCATCCGCCCATGTCCGTCCCATCAAACCAACTCAATCTATCTATCCCATTTCCCAATTTCAATTTACCAAGTCTTTGGTAATTGACAAATATTTTGAGTGATTGACAAAAAGGGGGAGAAAAGATAGGTTTTGAGAGTTTTCTTTTTGTTTGGGTTGGGTAATTTGTATAGTTTTCATTTTTTTTACAATGTATTTTGAAACTTGATACATATATGAAAGTTGTGTTATGCTTGCAATGATTAATATGTTTGAATGATATGAATGATATGAATGATATGAAAGTAATGCTCTGTCATGAATATATTTTTCTATGATAATGGTTTGAAAAGCTCTGAACTATATGGTTGAAAGTACCTAGGACAATGCTCTGTTTTTCAAAAAAATATATATGAACATGATTAATGTGTTGAAAGGTATCAACTCAAATGTAGTTTTGTCAATCATCAAAAAGGGGAAGATTGTTGGAAACAATGTTCCAAACAAAACAAATTGACCAAAGCATAAGTTTTGATGATTAAACAAAGACTAATTTGAGTATATAAAGTGTACTAATGAGTTTGCCAAGTGTTTAAGGAAAACAAGGAAGTCAAGTCGATTACCAAGTCGACTTGGACTTCGACTTGGGGTGAAGTCGATACCTAAGTCGACTTCACAAGCGACTTCAAATGGCAAAAGGTGGATAGCATTGAAAATAGAAAACAAGCAAGTGAAGTCGCAGGCCAAGTCGACTCCAGGTGCGACTTAGGAAACCAAGTCGCAGACGAAGTCGACTGCAACATCGACTTCAAGCATCCAGAGTTGAAAAAGTGGAAACGAACATGACGAAGTCGCAAGCGAAGTCGACTCCAGGTGCGACTTGGGCGAAGTCGCAGACGAGGTCGACTCCAACTTCGACTTGAGGAGTTCAGACTTGAAGATTGAAGTTTCAAGCTTATTCCAAGGATCCATTTGGACTTTATCAAATCCAAATAAGATGCAAAGTTCATTCTCAAATAGCAACTGAAGTTTCTTGAAGATCAAAAGCTAAGATTCATATTCAAAGTTCAAATCAAGTCTATCAAGTCCAAAGCTAATCTTCAAGCTTATTTCAAATGAAGCAATACCCAAGTAATAAAGACCATTTTTACAAAGTTCAAGCCAGTTCAAGAAGATCAAGGTGTTTTTGCAAAAGACCACGCCAAGTCGCAACCCAAGTCGACTCCAGGATCGACTTGAGTTGAAGACTGAAGGCCAAGTTGACCCAGACTCGGACTTGGAAATCTGAAGAACTGGAGTCGCACACGAGGTCGACTCTAGGTGCGACTTGGAAGCCAAGTCGCAGGCCAAGTCGACTCCACATGCGACTTGGGTCGCAACGGTCGGAATTTATTCGAACGTTGGCGCATTAAATGCGCGCCACCTACCCCCTAACGTTCGAATTCCCTCCAAAATTATAAATAGCATTCATGGTGGACGAGGGAAGTAGCTGAGAATCATTAAGTGTGCTTAACTACTACATTCAAGAGCTCAAAAGAGATCAAGCCACTCAAAGAAGAAGAACTCTACTTCAAACTGCAAGAGCTTCATTTCAGAATCTTCAAAGCCAACTCTTCAAGTTCTTCTCTGCGCCTAATTGTTGCTACACATCTGTAAAGTGTAGATTTCTTTGTTGTTTCATTTATTTGTGATTGAACTTGATCTAGTTTGAGGAACTAGGATCAAGTGTATGCTAAGTAGTGTGTGATTGGAGTGTGACTCATCACCTACTTGAGCAGTGTGTTATATGCCCCCTAGAGCTAGAATCTAGAAGAGAGCAGTGACTCTAATTGTATTGAGAGAATACAATAGTGGAACCCAAGTCACAAGGAGTGTGAGCTTGGAAGAGTGGAGTAGGAAGGTTGCCCGAACCACTATAAAAATCTTGTGTGTTTGATTTATTTATCTGCTCTCTATATTATATTGCTTTCCATTTCGATTCTTCATTAAGGGGACTGGATTAATCCGGGGTTAAGTTTCTGTTTAAGTTATAAATTTTTAAATACCCAATTCACCCCTCCCCTCTTGGGTTTTGCCATTAACTCGGGACCAACAAAAGGAACAGATTCTCAAAGAGGCACATTTTTCACCATTTTGCTATCATCCGAGAAGCATTAAGATGTATCAGGATCTCAAGAAAGCATATTGGTGGAATAACATGAAAAGAGAGGTCGATAAATACGTAGTTAAGTGCCTAACATGCCAAAAGTTACAATCTTTAGAAGTTCTTGAATGAAAGTGGAATGATATTACAATGGATTTTATCGAAGGATTACCCAAGACTCAAGCTGGAAACGACTCTATATGGGTAATTGTAGACTGGTTGTCAAAAGTTGCTCACTTTATGCCCATAAAAAGGACATACACAGTAGAAAGATTGGCCAAAGTCTACTATAAGGAAATAGTACGACTTCATGGAGTGCCTAAGTCAATAATTTCCGATAGAGATGCGACATTCACCTCTCGATTTTTGAAAAGTCTACACAAAACCCTAGGCACCCAACTCAAGTTTAGTACAGCTTTTCATCCCCAAACAGATGGACAGATGGAGCGAGTAAATCAAATTATTGAGGAATGCTCCATATGTGTACGTTGGAATTTGGAGGTTCATGGGATGAATATGTACCCATAGCAGAATTTGCATATAAAAACTGTGAAACCCCAACCTAAGTAGGGTCCAATGTATGCATTGGACATATACAAGTGATTTATATGTGAATTAAATGAATTATGGATGATTTTAGGATTTTATAATATTTTGCAATTAGGGTTTAATTAAGAATGGTGATTAAAAATTTAATCGCCGGAACCCAAAGTAAGTCAGTATGACCTGAGGGGCTTAATGAGGATTTAAAGGTGACAATGTGTTATGAATAATCATGTTAATAATTATGATTTAATTTATGGAGATTAAAGTGTAATTATGGAATTAAGGTGGAAAATCATAGAAAATTCATAACTCAACGCCTGTAAGGCGGATTCAAGTGAAATTTGAAATGGAAGTTGATGATGTTGGGCTTGGTATTATAGGATTATTGGATTATGAAAATCCTTAATGGAATTAGATTAATCATTTATTGATCATATCTCAATTTCAACCGTTAACTTCCAACGGCTATAACTTGAGATAGGAAAATCGGATTGAGATGAAATTTGAAACGGTTGAATGAAATTATGAGATTAACATTTTCGAAGGTTTGGTTTAAGAAAATTATGTTGGAGAAATACCTGCATTAGAAAAGGTGTATGTGGTTGACTTTTACACCTCAAAAGTACCATGCGTTTAAGGCAAAAGGTGCATGAATTGAGTGCAATCTTTAAAGGTCCAAATAGGTGTCAAATGCAGAAAAAATACAGGTAATTTTATGCTTAAAAATGTGGGGAAATTCATGGTTTATGCTGCTGTAATTAATGAGCTATAGGTGAGCTCAAAGGGAGCTAGGCAAGGTGGCAATGCATGGACGTTCCAAGCAGTTGCTGTTTTGATTTTTGTGAATTTTTATTTTATAAATAATTTATATAAATAGATGACATGTTGGGATACATAAATTAGCATTTAATTATGTGAAATTTTTTTTAGAAAATTCGTGAATTGCAGCTGCCATGAAAGGTTGGAAAAATGGACAGCTTGTTGCATGCAAATGATGTCCAAATGATGGGCTGATTGTTGCCATTTTGTTAAATTTATTAATGAAAAATTTATGGATTAATTAAGGGATAATTAGGTTTAAAATTTACACTTAAAATGAGATTATTAAAAAATGAAAAATTGCTGGAAATAAAAGGCAGCAAGGGACGTGAATGGAGAGATAGGTTGACGGTCTTGATGCATGCAGATTTTTGCAATTAAGAAAATATGAAAAAAATAATTTATATGGCTGTGAGTTCACCAGCACATAAGGGGGATAGACATGCATTGAATGGTATGGAAAATGCAGCAAAAATGTGGGGCCCACAGCTGGAAATTCCAGCCCTACCAAGGAGTGCACGTCCATGAGAGAGAAGGAGCTTGGAATTTTCCAAGTGCTGAAATCCTTCTTCCCCAAGGCAGCCCTCACGTCCAGCATCTAGCCCAGCCAAGAAGGAGGAAAAAAAGAAGGAAAAGAAAGGGGGAAAAGAGAGATCACCCATTTAATCAAGTAAGTATATGATTATTTTGATTTTATGCTTCAATTCTGGAAATTATATGATGTTATAAACCAAAATATGAATGAAGCAGTAAAAGAAGGAGTTTCAACATGAAAATTTGTTTACAAGTTAATTATATGATTTTTAAGGGACGACCAAAATTTCAGATTGAAATATTTATCAGGTTTAAAATTACAAATCTGATAATATTAACCTAAACAGGGTAAAACGGGTGATAGGATCAGCTATATAAAATGATTTTGAGTAATTTTTATACAAGTAATTTGGGGCTGAATATTTTACAGAATATATAAGAAATATTTATTATCATATAAAAATATTAAAAATTAGGTTTGGAGGGGTATAAATATACCCAATAATTTATGTGATTAAGGCTGACTGAAAATGGATGATGCTGTCCAGCAAGGTAAAAATACCGAAATAAATATAAATTCTTAATATTTTATTCTAGAAATATTTATATTAGTTAATCAATATAGTTATTAAGATATTTTATAAATTTAAGATCAAAAATACTTGATTTTATATTAATTGAAGATTTTGAGGTTTCAGTACGCCTGATTTCAGCATATGTGGATAGTTGGAGAAAAGAATCAAAAAGAAATATGAAACCTATGTAGAAATGATCCAAATTGATATATATGTTAATATCCTAAATTTGGGTTAGGAAAATTTGGATTAATGGCTGAAAATTTGATTAATAAAACTATTTAGGGTTATGTGTTGAGAAACACGTTAAACGTGTGAAAAATGGGTTCCAAAATTGCTGTTTTGGAAAACTATGATAAGTGGATTTAAATCCCATAAAAATACCCTAAAAAAATCGATAATTAGGGTTAATTATTATGCTAAATTTGTGACCAAGTTGCTGAAAATTTTTATGAAATGTCTCATATTTGTGTTGATGTGAAAGGATAGACATGCATTGGTGATAAATAACTTATGTAATGTGATTTTGTGCAAAAATGCATAAAAATATGATAAATTTTGTGAATATATTTCTTTTTAGAATTACATGATGTTAATCTCAAACTTTGGGGTTAATTAATGGGGCTTAAGGCAACAACAGGTGCTTAAAATGAGCAACGATGTGTGAAAAATGAAAAATATGTTAAAAATGATAAATGGAGGTTATGAACCTCCAAATAATGATTTAATGAAATATTATTACATGTATGTAAGTTTACCCTACATAAGGGTATTAAAAATGAATAATGTGATGTATAGGTTATGATACGTATGAACACCCGACTTGAAAGACAAGTGGGATAAGTTAGTATAATATAAGTCCAAATTGATTTATATAGGTTGGAAAACCTAAGGAATATAAGTATTTGAAGATAATGCAAATAAATGAAATGTTACTTTCATTTATCTAGGTAAAGGCAAGGAGAAGAATGGAAGAAAAGGATTATAGCGATCTCAGGTAAGCAAGCGAACTTTCTAAAATGCTATTTTCTTTCTATGTGATTGGTATGATTGAAATATTTATGTTTATATTTATGTTTTAATGAATGGGCAAGCACAAGTTTTGAAAATGACGGCTTTAATGAAAAGCCACGATTTTTGGAAAATGACGGCTTTAATGAAAAGTCGTAAGTTTTGGAAAAGAAATGACTTTAAGGAAAAGCCTCAAGGTTTGCCTCATGGGAAGCAAGTTATGCCTTTTAAGATAAGGATTTTATCATCAGTGTTGCCAAAGATTGGCAATGCTTTATGTTAATGGAATTGAGAATTTTGCTTATGAGTACGCAAGTTCTCCATGATAATGTTTTCAAAGGATTTCATGTTTGATGCTGATGGTTTTAAGAATTTGATTTTAAGCAAGTTCTTTATGATGTTGTTTCAAAAGTATTTTATAAGAAAAAGGAAATTTTACCCTTTTTCACAAAGCAATAAATGTAAATAAGTTTTAAATTTCTCTTATGATGTTTAATGACAAATAATCATGTTATAAAAGAAAAAAAAAAGAAAAAGGAGATTTGATTTATGAAAAAGATCTGTTTTGTAAAGTCTTGATAATTAAATAATAAATGATGATTTGGACATAGTTCATATGTTTTGAAATGATATTCGAAAAGTTTAGATTTCCTTTAGATAAGGAAATCTACGGTGAAAATATCTTGAAAAATGTTTATACGGATGTATTGAAGAGGATTTAAGGATGACCAACCTCTTATGTTGATTTTCTTAAAATGGTTTGTTTTCGGGTTGCTAAAGTAGCATACAAAAGACCATGCGAGGCTCCTTTATATATAAAAATGATAAAATTGATATGTGGACAAGAAATTGATTTTAAGGTGGTTGAGAAGGGGTTAGCATAATTGCATAACTTTTGTGAGCAAAAGGCCCCGAAATGGAAACCAAGAAAATACTAAGAAAAATATATGATTTATTCTTGAAAATCTAAAAGTTTTGAAATTCTTCTATTAAAAAGGTTTTAAATTGTGTTGTTTCTCAAACATTTCAAATATTTATCAAAATATTTTACTCAAAATGTTTCTAACAGAATTTAAGGAAGGTCATCCTAAAATTAGATTTCAAATAACAACTTGTTAAAGTGGGTGCGCTCGCTTACAAGTTGACATGGACTGCGGTCTGTGATGTGTTTTTGAAAATAATTTTTAAAGATATAGACTTCAGTCTAAGATTTTTTGTGAGTATGGATGCAGGCTGCTGTGAGGACCAGGTATTTTTATTCTATTTTTATTATAATTTTTCTCTATTTATGAGGTAACTTATGAACATGCTAGTAAGAATTTTACGATATTAATGGATACATAACATACATGGACACGACATATAGGAGATGTATAGTGCATATGTGCATGTATGATTAGCGTTCCATTGATGGGCACTATGACTATTGTTTCCCTCGCAGAGTAGGTACGGGGTTCGACCTGCCCGGTCAGGTCGCGGGGGTCAAGGGGGCAGCGCCCTTGCGGGGGTGCAGGGGGCAGCGCCCCTGGAGGAAATTTTAATTATTAAGTCGTATGAGTGGGAGAGTAAATTACTAATTGCAATTAGACCCGATCCATGTTATGATTCAGTAATAAAGGAAGCCCGCGCGCGCTAGGGTTCATTTTTCATTCCGCACCCGGCTATCTTCCTTCTTCTTCTCTTTCCGTTCTCTGCGTCTCTCTTCTTTCCCCACCATTCAGTTCGGGCTAGCCACGGATTCATTCAAGGAAGCTCTACCGACTGTTTGAGGATCATCGACTCGAATCGTGGAAGTTCCGAATCTCTCCGTCTAAGTCTGAAGCACTGTTTTTGGGGAAAATTTCGATTCAAGTAAGTAGATGTCGCCCCTTCTCGATTTAGTGATGAAATTTTATGTTAAACGCGATGCGAGGCTAGAGGGAATGTATAGCTTCTAACGACTCCATGGTATTAGGCGTAGAGTTCGTAACAGTTAGGGTTCATGGTGAATTTACTTTGAATGCGTGATTTCTATGATGTATAAGACTTCTTAGCAGTTGTTATATTGTTGGAATGTGACGTGAATTGATTTGCCCCAATCGAGAGTATGAATTGAAGGTTCTTTCATTTCGCACCTATCATGTGTTTGATAAAATGCTTGTGTGACAGATCTATGTGTTGTATCTGAATTGTGTTGATGTTGTATGCGTGGTTTGCGATGTGTTTCATTGTCTGTTATGTATGATGCGTTATCTCAAATAGTTGGTTGTAAGGGTTGTTCATGGCCCCTGATTGACATGAGGAGAGGGTTGTTCATGGCCCTTGATGGACATGAGTAGATGATTGGTTGTGTTGGTCAATTTGTGTGTATGGTTATATGTATACGATCTTGGGAGTGGGTATTGGATCCATGTGTATTAGCTTCATCACTGTATGAGTATCCATCATTATGCTTATTTGCACTTTGTGCTAACCACTATCTACTTACTGGGTCTATTTAGACTCATATCATTGTTATTGTGGTTTTAGATCGCAGGTCAGAAGGGGAACTTAAGGATGGGACAAGTTGAAGATCAAACATGAGAGACCCTAGCACAATATGTTGATTCCAGTTCTTTTAGACTTGTGCTCTTTTGATAATCATATATGTAGACAATTACTTAGGCGGATTCGTTTTGACAACTATAATGTATTTGGTATTTCAGATTGGATTATAATCCTTGTTGATGCACATATGCATGACTATTATATCTGTTTGTTGTGTAAGGAAAATATGTAATGATTTCCTTCTATATGAATGTTCTTATTATATGAAGATGCAAGTATATAAATAGGATTGAATGTTACAGATGGAAATGTAATGAATATCAGGTCATGTATTCCATATTACCCCTTGTATGTTATGGGGAGATGCTGCCGAATTTTTCTTAGATTGTGTAGCGCCATTGATTAGTTATTGAGTATTTTTATGAATGGGGCGTTACAGCTGCGGTCTGTGATCCCGGTTTAAAATGGACATGGGTTGCGGTCTGTGGTTCTTCAAACCAAACGGACTGCGGTCCGCATAATAATGTACGGTCCACTAGTACAAGAAACAGGCAGGTTGTAGAGCACGGTTGGGATGACTGAGGCCCACTCTAAATAAGGCCAAGTCACTAAGGGATGGTAGGAGTGCCAGTGGCGCCCTCCCTGAGATGAGAACAGGATAAAAGAACAGCCGTCTGGCTAGCGTGCAGTTAAGGATTCTCTTCCAAAATGTAGCATGATCACTTGCTAAGTGTCACTACTGGATGAGGAGAAATGTGTTTGCATAAGTTTTGCTTTTCGAAAGCCAAAAGATTGTGATATAAAAAGCATTTATATGGAAAATTATCCTAAATTGAATTTTTATGAGCCATTATGTGTAAGTTACCCTAAAAGCAGGGTGTTTTACACAAAATCTGTAAATATTAAGAATAAAAAAAATAATTCTTATGCAAAAGTTTTCATGAAAAGGATTTACGTTTTGTTTGCTATAAACAAGCCCCAAGATAGAGATTATGAAAAAAGGATTTATGTTGGAAAATGTTTTGACATAAGAATGTCCATTTTCAAAAGGTTTATGTGGGAAAAATGGTTGGACATGAGAATGTTCATTTCCTAAAGGGATTTATGTTAGAACATGTGTGGACATAAAAATGTTCGTTTCTAAAAGAATTTAAGGGATAAAAATGTTTGTGGACATATGAATGTCCATTGCCAAAGGAAACTATGTGAAAAATGTTTTCAGACATCAAATGTCTCTTGACTAAAGGATTTTATGATGAAAATTGATTTTGGACATAAAAATGTCCTTTGCTGAGAAAGGCTTATATAAATAATGTTTTAGGACATGAGAATGTCCTCCCTTGCCAAAGAATTTATGAGAAAAATATTTTGGGCATAAAACATCCATTGGCAAAAGGTGGTTTTTTATAGATGTCTTGGAACATTGGAAATGTTCACTCAATACAAAAAGGGAATTAAATAAAGAGGGTAAAACATGGATGTTTTGCCTTAACAAGCCCAGAGGTGGCTTATAAATGATTTTAAGAATAAATTTTTTATGATAATGTTCAAGGACATAGAATTGTCCTCATGAACACAGGATTTCATGATAATGTTTTAGGACATATAAATGACCTCAAGAAAAAGGTTTTCAAGATATTTAATTAAATGATTTTCAAGGAAGTCTTTCCCTAAAAGATAAAATGCTTGCTTACTGAGTTTTCACTCACGTTTTGTTTTCCAAACCTTAGACAGGTACTCGGAGACTCAACGGGTCGAGGACCTAAGAAATGGAGAAAAGGTACGTAATGGTAGCCATGTGGGCTATAAGGAATGAAATGTGATAGCCTGATTACAGATCCAAGGTACGTTGATGTATATGTAAACTTGTGTACAATTATAAATTCTATGTGATCCAATGCTTATATGAAATGTAAATGTTATTGTAGAAAAGCATGGTGAATGTTATGAAACAATTATGAGATGTAAAATGTGATGATTTAGTCAGGAAGACTTTCATTGTAGAATAGTATGAAGTGATGTTATGAATGAAATTATAAAATTTTATTACATGTGTATTGCCACTTGTTTGATGAATGATGTTAAATGCAAAGATATGAACGATGATGAACGAAAAAAAAATTGGACGAGTTCCAATTAAAATCTTGCCGCGTGATCAGGGAACAATCCTGATTCACATTTACCAATCGATAGATTCCTGAGGTAAGGAAGCGACGTCTCGGTTTGGGGCACCACAGAATTGGTATCAGAGCATGGATTGGTAAATAGGCTTGGTAAGAAAAGATTTGATATCACAAAGATGATATTTCAGCAAGGATTGATAGACAGATATAGAAGAAAAATGGAAAATATTGAAGGAGATAGATTGAGATTATAAAACATATATGATATGTATTGTCTTATATTGTGCGTCATTATGACACAAGAATATGATTATTTGAGGAAGTATAGCTGGATTGCCATATTTCATAGTATAGATGGTATATGAAGGAAAAATGATATGAGGTCAGATGAAATGAAGAAGGAGGTAGGGAAATTTAAGGAAAAACAAAGGATAGAAGGAAATAAGAACAGCTGATGGGTTATGGAACCCTACATAGAGACCCCCCATACCTAAGGTTGACCACACCTTACCTAATATAGAATGAGGTAGGGAAATTTAAGGAAAGACAAAGGATAGAAGGAAATAAGAACAGCTGACGGGTTATGGAACCCTACATAGAGACCCCCCATACCTAAGGTTGACCACACCTTACCTAATATAGCAAAGGACTGTCTTAGACTTTGCATGTATACGGTGCGATGCTGTGGTGACATTTAGGCTGCACCTAGGCATCAATTTTCTAAGTGATTGATTGATTTAGAAATTACGTTCATGATAAAATGACAGATTATGCAAATATAATCTGTATGTGTAGGGAAAAGTAACCTTACACCATGAAATGTGCAAGTGGAAATGAGGAAGGTAGGAAAAAGGGAGTTTCTTTTGACTCCTAATATGTTTGATGTTATGAAAATATGAATGCATTTGATTTTATTCAAGTGCTAAGTGTATATGAAAAAGGAAAGATCATTGATCTTTCTAGATTGTAAAATTTACTATGTATGATGATTCTATGATCAGAAATGATCATATTGACTATGTGTGATATGAATGAATATTATGATAAGAAATGCTATTGACATGATTTTATATGTTGCATTCTACAACATGCCTATTACCTTAGTTTTGAACAAGGGAAAGGCAGTTGCCGATATGAGACAATAGGAAAGAAGAAAAGCCAGTAGCAAATCTAAACGACCGGGACAAGTGAGTCCATGAGGTCATTAACGATGGGCAACTATCAGCCCTAAGTCAAAGAATTGAAGGTGCTACCGCTACAGGTAATACCTCATAGGTAGAGATAATAATAGATAACTGCGGCTATAGAAAGAAGCCTTGGGATAAGCCACCCGAGGTTGGGTAGCCTAAATGATAGAAATAGTTCAAAATCTTTGGATTTTCCCCAATAGGACTAGACAAGAACATAGGAAGAAAACAGGCCGATGTAGGCCGCACTTCCTATAAGAACGAATGATAAGGACCCTTACTAGTTTATGGAAACTGGAAAGGGAGATAAGGAAGAAAATATTTTAGACTGGTTTAGTACCGGTATTCCTAATGGATAGTCTACGATGGTAAAATCTCTTGGTAGACATTATGAGAAGAGAAAGAATGGATAACTTAGCAAAAGTGTCTTTTGCTAAGACATGTATTAAACTTGATGTATGAAACTCTATATGAGAGCAACTATTGCTCTATATTATAAAATGAATGTATTATTGATGATATGTGAAAATGATTGCTATAGATTTTTTATGAATGAATGGGTTAGCAAAGGTGTCTTTGTAAAATGTATATGAAATTGTATGTGAGAGCATTTTTGTTCTTTTGCTATAGAAATGAAGATATTCATATTATATGAATCATATGTGTAAAAAGGGAGATGATTGTCATAGATCTTTATTTGATATGTTGAAATGGGTAACTTAAGACTTACCCTATGATAAGATGAGAAGTAATGCAATTTCTTTAGGTACAAGGAAAAATAGTATGAAATGAAACAAATGAAAAGGCAAATGCCGATGAGAAACTCATGTGTGAACAAGAAACAGTAGAGATGAGCAATAAGTCTAATGGACAAAAGCTAGAAATGCCACTAAGACAGGGTAGCGCAGTGGAAGCATAGTGAACCATTGAAATATTGGAGGAAGATGATGAATTAACAATTTTATATGAGCCTTACCCCGATATTTGCAATGTAATAGGTTTTGGGACGAAACCTGTTATAAAGGGGGGAGGATTGTGAAACCCCAACCTAACTAGGGTCTAATGTATGCATTGGACATATACAAGTGATTTATATGTGAATTAAATGAATTATGGATGATTTTAGGATTTTATGATATTTTGCAATTAGGGTTTAATTAAGAATGGTGATTAAAAATTTAATCGCCGGAGCCCAAAGTGAGTCGGTATGACCCGAGGGGCTTAATGAGGATTTAAAGGTGACAAGGTGTCATGAATAATCATGTTCATAATCATGATTTAATTTATGGAGATTAAAGTGTAATTATGGAATTAAGGTGGAAAATCATAAAAAATTCATAAATCAACGCCTGTAAGGCGGATTCAAGTGAAATTTGAAATGGAAGTTGATGATGTTGGGATTGGTATTATGGGATTTATTTTATTATGAAAATATTTGATGAAATTAGATTAATGATTTATTTATCACATCTCAATTTCAACTGTTAACTTCCAACGACTATAACTTGAGCTAGGAAAATTGAATTCAGATGAAATTTGAAACGGTTGAATAAAATTATGAGATTAAAATTTTGGAAGGTTTGGATTAAGAAAATTATGTTGGAGAAATACCTGCATTAGAAAAGGTGTATATGGTTGACTTTTACACCTCAAAAGTACCATGCATTTAAGGCAAAAGGTGCGTGAATTGAATGCAATCTTTAAAGGTCCAAATACATGTAAAATGCAGACAAAATACAGGTTATTTTATGCTTAAAAATGTGGGGAAATTCGTGGTTTATGCTGCTAGAATTAATGAGCTAGAGGTGAGCTCAAAGGGAGCTAGGCAAAGTGGCAATGCATGGACATTCCAAGCAGTTGTTGTTTGGATTTTTGTGAATTTTTATTTTATAAATAATGCATATAAATAACTGAAATGTTGGGATACATAAATGAGCATTTAATTATGTGAAATTTTTTTTAGAAAATTCGTGAATTGCAGCTGCCATGAAAGGTTGGAAAAATGGACAGCTTGTTGCATGCAAATGATGTCCAAATGATGAGCTGATTGTTGCCATTTTGCTAAATTTATTAATGCCAAATTTATGGATTAATTAAGGGATAATTAGGTGTACAATTTACACTTAAAATGAGATTATTAAAAAATGAAAAATTGCTGGAAATAAAAGGCAGCAAGGGACGTGAATGGAGAGATAGGTGGACGGTCTTGATGCATGCAGATTTTTGCAATTAAGAAAATATGAAAAAAATAATTTATATGGCTGTGAGTTCACCAGCGCATAAGGGGGATAGACATGCATTGAATGGTGTGGAAAATGCAGCAAAAAGGTGGGGCCCACAGCTAGAAATTCCAGCCCTACCAAGGAGTGCACGTCCATGATAGAGATGGAGCTTGGAACTTTCCAAGTGCTGAAATCCTTCTTCCCCAAGGCAGCCCTCATGTCCAGCATCTAGCCCAGCCAAGAAGGAAGAAAAAAAGAAAGAAAAGAAAGGGGAAAAGGAGAGATCACCCATTTAATCAAGTAAGTATATGATTATTTTGATTTTATGCTTTAAATCTTGAAATTATATGATATTATAAACCAAAATATGAATGAAGTAGTAAATGAAGTATTTTCATCACTAAAATTTTTTTAAAAGTTAATTATATTATTATTAATGGACGAACAAATTTTCAGATTAAAATAGTTAGTAGGTTTCAAATTAAAAATCCGAGAAGATTAACCTAAACAGGGTAAAACGGGTGACAGGATCAGCTGTAGAAAATGATTTTTAGTAATTTTTATAAAACTAATTTTGGGCTGAAATATTTACAAAATATATAATACATACTTGGTATCATAAGAAAAAATTAAAAATTATGTTTTGAATGATATAAATATACCCAATAATTTACGTGATTAAGGCTGACTGAAAATGGATGCTGCTGTCCAGCAAGGTAAAAATTAATGTAGTTATTAAGGTATGGTAGAAATTTAAGATAAAAAATACTTGATTTGATATTAATTCAAGATTTTGAGATTTCACTATGCCGGATTTCAGCATATGTGGATAGTTGGAGAAAAAAATCAAAAAGAAATATGAAACATATGTAGAAATGATCCAAATTGATATATATGTAAGTATCCAAAATTTGGGTTAGGAAAAGTTGTATTAATTGCTAAAAATTCAGATTTATAAAACTGTTTAGGGTTATGTGTTGAAAAACACGTTAAACGTGTGAAAATGGGTTCCGAAGTTTCTGTTTTGGAAACCTATGATTAGTGGATTTAAATCCCAAAAAAATACCCTAAAAAAAGTGATAATTAGGGGTAATTATTATTTTGAATTAGTTACCAAGTTGCTGGCTTGGAAATTTTATGAAATGCCTTATATATGTGTTGCCAAATGGGCATATGTGAAAGGATAGACATGCATAGGCGATAAATAACTTATATAATGTGATTTTGTGCAAAAATGCATAAAAATATGATAAATTTTTGAATATATTTCTGTTTAGAATTACATGATGTTAATCCCAAACTTCGGCGTTAATTAATGCGACTTAAAACAACAACGGGTGCTTAAAATGAGCAACGACGTGTGAAAAATGAAAAATATGTTAAAAATGATAAATGGAGGTAATGAACCTCCAAATAATGATTTAATGAAATATTATTACATGTATGTAAGTTTACCCTACATAAGGGTATTAAAAATGAATAATGTGATGTATAGGTTATGATACGTATGAACACCCGACTTGAAAGACAAGTGAGCTAAGTTAGTGTAATATAAGTCCAAATGGATTTATATAGGTTGGAAAACCTAAGAAATATAAGTATTTGAAGATGATGCAAATAAATGAAATGTTATTTTCATTTATTTAGGCAAAGGTAAGGAGAAGAATGGAAGAAAAGGATTATAACGATCTCAGGTAAGCAAGCGAACTTTCTAAAATGCTATTTTCTTTCTATGTGATTGATATGATTGAAATATTTATGTTTGTGTTTATGTTTTAATGAATGGGCAAGCACAAATTTTGAAAATGACGGCTTTAATGAAAAGTCGTAAGTTTTGGAAAATAAATGGCTTTAAGGAAAAGCCTCGAGGTTTGCCTCATGGGAAGCAAGCTATGCGTTTTAAGATAAGGATTTTATCATCAGTGTTGCCAAAGATTGGAAATGCTTTATGTTAATGGAATTGAGAATTTTTCTTATGAGTAAGCAAGTTCTCCATGATAATGTTTTCAAAGGATTTCATGTTTGATGCCGATGGTTTTAAGAATTTTCTTTTAAGCAAGTTCTTTATGATGTTGTTTCAAAAGTATTTTATAAGAAAAAGGAAATTTTGCCCTTTTTCACAAAGCAACAAATATAAATAGGTTTTGAATTTCTCTTATGATGTTTAATGACAAATAATCATGTTATAAAAGAAAAAAAAAGAAAAAGGAGATTTGATTTATGAAAAAGATCTGTTTTGCAAAGTCTTGATAATTGAATAATAAATGATGATTTGGACATAGTTCATATGTTTTGAAATGATATTCGAAAAGTTTTGATTTCCTTTAGATAAGGAAATTTAGGGTGAAAATATCTTGAAAAATGTTTATACGGATGTGTTGAAGGGGATTTAAGGATGACCAACCTCCTATGTTGATTTTCTTAAAATGGTTTGGTTTCGGGTTGCTAAAGTAGCATACAAAAGACCATGCGAGGCTCCTTTATATATAAAAATGATAAAATTGATATGTGGACAAGAAATTGATTTTAAGGTGGTTGAGAAGGGGTTAACACAATTGCATAACTATTGTGAGCAAAAGGCCCCGAAATGAAAACCAAGAAAATGCTAGGAAAAATATATGATTTAATCTTGAAAATCTAAAAGTTTTGAAATTCTTCTATTAAAAGGGTTTTAAAGTGTGTTGTTTCTCAAACATTTCAAATATTTATAAAAATATTTTACTCAAAATGTTTCTAACAGAATTTAAGGAAGGTCATCCTAAAATTAGATTTCAAATAACAACTTGTTAAAGTGGGTGCGCTCGCTTATAAGTTGACACGGACTGCGGTCTGTGATGTGTTTTTGAAAATAATTTTTAAAGATATAGACTTCGGTCTAAGATTTTTTGTGAGTATGGATGCAGGCTACGGTCTGTGATCCCGGTTTAAAAAGGACATGGGCTGCGGTCTGTGGTTCTTCAAACCAAACGGACTGCGGTCCGTCATAATAATGTATGGTGCACCAGTATAAGAAACAGGCAGGTTGTAGAGCATGGTTGGGTTGACCAGGGCCCACTCTAAATAAGGCCAAGTCGCTAAGGGATGACAGGAGTTCCAGTGGCGCCCTCCTTGATATGGGAACAGGATAAAAGAACAACCGCCTGGCTAGCGTGCTGTTAAGGATTCTCTTTCAAATGGTAGCATGATCACTTGCTAAGTGTCACTACTGGATGGGGAGAAATGTATTTGCATAAGTTTTTCTTTTCAAAAGCCCAAAGATTGGGATATAAAAGAATTTATATGGAAAATTATCCTAAATTGAATTTTTACGAGCCATTATGTGTAAGTTACCCTAAAAGCGGGGTGTTTTACACAAAACGTGTAAATATTGAGAATAAAAAAAATGATTCTTATGCAAAAGTTTTCATGAAAAGGATTTATGACTTGTTTGTTATAAACAAGGCCCAAGATGGGAATTATGAAAAAGGGATTTATGTTGGAAAATGTTTTGGACATAAGAATGTCCATTTCCAAAAGGTTTATGTGGAAAAAATGGTTGGACATGAGAATGTCCATTTTCTGAAGGGATTTATGTTGGAACATGTGTGGACATAAAAATGACCATTTCTAAAAGAATTTAAGGGATAAAAATGTTTGTGGACATATGAATGTCCATTGCCAAAGGAAACTATGTGAAAAATATTTTGAGACATCAAATGTCTCTTGACTAAAGGATTTTATGATGAAAAATATTTTTGCACATAAAAATGTCCTTTGCTAAGAAAGGCTTATATAAATAATGTTTCAGGACATGAGAATGTCCTCCCTTGCCAAAGAATTTATGAGAAAAATATTTTGGGCATAAAACATCCATTGGCAAAAGGTGGTTTTTTATAGATGTCTTGGAACATTGGAAATGTTCACTCAATACAAAAAGGGAATTAAATAAAGAGGGTAAAACATGGATGTTTTGCCTTAACAAGCCCAGAGGTGGCTTATAAATGATTTTAAGAATAAATTTTTTATGATAATGTTCAAGGACATAGAATTGTCCTCATGAACACAGGATTTCATGATAATGTTTTAGGACATATAAATGACCTCAAGAAAAAGGTTTTCAAGATATTTAATTAAATGATTTTCAAGGAAGTCTTTCCCTAAAAGATAAAATGCTTGCTTACTGAGTTTTCACTCACGTTTTGTTTTCCAAACCTTAGACAGGTACTCGGAGACTCAACGGGTCGAGGACCTAAGAAATGGAGAAAAGGTACGTAATGGTAGCCATGTGGGCTATAAGGAATGAAATGTGATAGCCTGATTACAGATCCAAGGTACGTTGATGTATATGTAAACTTGTGTACAATTATAAATTCTATGTGATCCAATGCTTATATGAAATGTAAGTGTTATTGTAGAAAAGCATGATGAATGCTATGAAAGAATTATGAGATGTAAAATGTGATGATTTAGTTAGGAAGATTTTCATTGTAGAATAGTATGAAGTGATGTTATGAATGAAATTATGAAATTTTATTACAAGTGTATTGCCACTTGTTTGATGAATGATGTGAAATGTAAAGATATGAATGATGATGAACGAAAAAAAAATTGGACGAGTTCCAATTATAATCCCGCCGCGTGATCAGGGCAACAATCCTAATTCACATTTACGAATCGATAGATTCCTGAGGTAAGGAAGTGACGTCTCGGTTTGGGGCGCCACAATAACAACTATCAAGCTAGTATTCAAATGGCTCCATTTGAAGCATTGTATGGACGGTGGTGTCGAACACCACTAAACTGAGATGAAGTTGGAGAGAAGAAGCTAGCCCCAGATTTGTCTCAACAAATGGCAGACAAGGTACGGGTCATTCGCCAGTGTATACTCATAGCCCAAAGACGGCAAAAGAGTTACACAGATTGCAAAAGAAAGGATTTGAATATCCTAGTTGGCGAACATGTGTTTATAAAGGTCACGTCATTCAAGGGAATTACAAAGTTTGTAAAGAGGGCAAGCTGAATCCCATGTACATTGGACCATTTGAAGTGTTGGAGAATATTAGAAAATTAGCCTATACAATAGCTTTACCTCTGGTATTAGCTTTAGTACACAATGTCTTCCATATATCTATGCTTAGGAAATATATTGCAGATTCGACCCATGTACTGGTAGCAGAAAATTTACCGATCCAGGATCACTTGAACTATGAGGAAAGACCATTTAGAATCTTGGATCATAAAGTACAGAAGCTTTGAAATAGAGAAATTGAATATGTAAAGGTTCAATGGAACCGGTATTCCGAAAGCGAAGCTACATGGGAGCTAAAAGAAGAAGTAGAAAGGAAATACCCCCAGCTATTTAAAGGATAGACGATTTCGGGACGAAACCTGTTTTAAAGGGGGGAGGATTGTGAAACCCTGACCTACAAAGGATTCATGTATGTGCATTTGAATGATTCATGTATGATTTGATTTAATTATGAATGAATTATTTGCAATTTTGATGAATTGTTGCAATTAGGTCAGTGGTTATGAATGATGATAAATCGATCACTATAAGTCAATATGGGTCAACGTGATTAAGTGGCCTAATGAGGATTAAAAAGTATTAGTGGGTTATGAAAAATTAATTTAATTTCCATAAGGTGATTAATGGAAATTCAGAGGCTAAATATAGAGTTAAGTTGGAGAATGTTAGAAAATGCACAACTTGACGCCTATAAGGCGGATTAAGATGAAAATTGAAAGGAAAGCACATAATTTCATGCTTAACCTTATGGAAAAGTTATATTATGAAAATATTGATGAAATTAGGGTGAAAATCGAGTATTACCATCCAAAATTCAAGGATGACTTCAAATGATCATAACTTGAGCTAGAAAAGTCGGATTGAGACAAATTTGAAATGGGTGGTTAAAATTATGAGATCAAGGCTACGAAAGGATTTGATCAAGTTAATGATGATGGGATAAGGCTTGTATGAAAATGGGATACATCTTTTGACTTTTTGCACCTCTAAAGTAATATGCATTTATGTTAAATTAAAGTGATTAAGTAAATAATTAAATACATAAATGATGTGTCAAAAGGGGGTAAATTGCAAGGTGTTTTATGAATTATTAAAAATGGAAAAAAATCCATTAAAAGATATCATGAATAAATGCTGATTAAGGAGCTAATACACTAGCTCAAGAGAGGGTAGCATGGGTCCATGGGACATCCAAGCAGCCCTTAACTTGGACTTTTGTGATTTTTTTATATAAAATGTGCATCTAAGTCAGCTAAGGATCAAGGTAAATAAATGAGCATTTAAATGGGGTAGAAAATCGTGGTCAAAAATATCAAATCAAGGTCATTTGGATGAGATCATTAAATGGACAGCAATGAAGCATGGAAGAGAGGTGGACGGTCATGGCAGGCTTTTAGAATTTTTTAATTTTTTATTTATGCTAAATTGACCCCTAATTGAGCTAAATTGCTAGGTGATTAAATGTCCATTAAATTAACGCTGCAATTTGTGGAAAAGTTTTGCAAAATGACAGCAAAAGTGGACGATGAAAAATGGACAATAAGGTGAGCTGCAAAATGGGACGTCCAAAGGCTGGCTATTTCGATTTTTTCTTGATTCTTTTTTGTTGCACCCCCAACCCGAGCGTCACATCCTGAGCCTTACCTTGGGATCATTATTGACTGGTAAACGTGATCAGGATTGTTGCCCTATCACACGGCGGGATTTAATGGATATTTTATCCAGTGCACCTTTATTCCTTAAGCATTAATTTTTATGCTATTTTCCATCCAAAGCTCATTCAAGCCATCTTTGCCCTAATATACACATGTTATAACATAAACTTAGAAATTCATAGCATTTTCATAACATAAATCACATATGATCATCAAAGTAACAAATACTAAGTCATATTACATTCCATCACCATAAGTGTCACTTATAATAAATCATCAAGTTTTTCGTTCTTCCATGCCCAAATCATGCCCCTTGTCTCCTTCATTTCTTCACCTGTCTACAGGTTTGGAAAACAAAACGTGAGTTGTAAACT
Organism: Annona cherimola; assembly: GCA_030490835.1. Taxonomy (NCBI): domain Eukaryota; kingdom Viridiplantae; phylum Streptophyta; class Magnoliopsida; order Magnoliales; family Annonaceae; genus Annona; species Annona cherimola. The sequence goes on along the minus strand of CM059973.1, from coordinate 38,053,329 downwards.
CAATAAGCAAGCTATATATATTTTTTAGGCAACACATTTTGAAGGCAATATATTATTTTTTTAAAGAATTTCTCTCCATTCAGTAGAATACACTTAACAAGTGATCAACTACCTGCAGAGCAAAAAAAATTTTATTTAAAACATATTGGAAAGCAATATTATATCCCCTCGAGGGTATATCATGAAAACATGATCCTTATACCAGTCATGGGTATATCATGACAATGCAATGCAATGCATCATGATCTCTTAAGATGGAAGCTAGCTAGGCAACCATCCGTCTTCGTCTGCTCCCATCTCAGGGAGGGCGCCATCGGCCCGAGGCCTATCTTAGCAACTTGGCCACACCAAAGGGGGACAATCAATTCGCTTACACCTTTCAAGTGGACCTCATGCTTTGTGTACACGAACCATTCTTGACATGCTAGCACGATTTTTCTTACATAAATTCATAGAACAGTATTTTTCATAAACATTTAACAAAGCAGTTATATAAATCAGTTAGCAATCACATATTGAACTAAGGAATGACCATCCTTAAATACCTTAGAAATAAATTCAAATATCATTTGCTAAACCAATAAAAGCAGTTGGAATATCATTTGCAATTATTTAAGAATATTTTATGAGACAAATCATTTAGAAAATTTTTCTTGCTTACCTTGGTCATGTGAGCTTTCTGGATCTACCCTTTCTTTGTCTTTGCCTATACATGTAAGAATGACATAGCATTCATATAAATTCTATTTGCTTGCATTTAACTTAATTTTCCAACCCATTTTCATTAATATTCATAACCCACTTGAATTCCAAGTCGGGGGTACATACACAACATAATTATGCAGCAAACCATTCAATACATCACATGTTTAATTCCCATATTTAGGGTTATATATATCATATCACATTCATTAGTCATTCATTAGACACCATATGAAGTAATAAACCTTCAACTTATCATTTTTCACATATTTTTCATAATTCACACATTGTGCTTATTCTTAAGCACATAGTTAAGTCATAACACTCATATATTAATCTCAAACTTTGGGATTATCCAAACAGCAACATAATCCAAGTGTTTCATCACATTTTCCATGCATTTTAGCATTTTAATATCTCACATAAATCATTCATCATTTATTCATGCTTATCTCTTAATATACGTCCATTTCATAACACATAATTCATATGTTTCTTAAAATTTTTGAAATCAGCCACTTGGCTTCTAATTCAGCATGATTATACACCTTAATTAACACTTTATTTAGTGTATGTTTATGGATTTTTAATCCACCAATTATAGGGTTCCAAAACAACAATTTTGGGATTCGTTTTATACACTTTCAACGTCCCTTTTTAATGCTTATCTCTAAATAGATTTTTAATCAGTGAATTCCAGAAACTAATCACACTTTTCTTAAACCAAATTTAGGTTATTATCATATATTTAAAGTCCATAATTTGATTCCTTCCAAAACATCACCTTCCATGTATATTTTGGGTACCCTTTTCACTCCACTTTGCATATTTCTACACCTGCCCTAAAATTCCAGATTTAAGGCAAACTTAATAATTTCTTTTGGACATCTAAAATACCTTAGATTCAGAGTATATACCCTCTAAATCATTTATAAATTATTTAAGCAAATTCATGTAACATATACATGATAAAATCATGGAAATCAAGTCATATTCATAACCCTAAACCTTATTCTTTCTAAAATTCATAACTCATGCTTAAATCAATATATGTATTTCATTAAATTATGATTCATAGCCTAATCATGATATTATTTCAAAGCAACAACTTATTACATGGACTTAAGAAGTTTCAAGATAGATTATCAACTCATGTCTCTTTCTTTCATCCACTTCAACTTCTTAAGTCATAAAAATCCATTCATACCATTTAATACCCATTCAATACTCTAATTAAGGGTGTCATATATTACCCTTTTGCCAGTGGATGTTTTTACGTCCAAATCATTTTTTAATCATAAATCCCTTTAGCCAAGGGACATTTTATGTGCCAAAACATGTTTAACGTACACCTTCTTTAGCAATGGACACTTTTATATCCAAAAATATTTTTTCATATAAACCATTTTTAAAATGGACATTTATATGTCCCAAAATATTTGTACATAAGCCTTTTTGGCAACGGACATCCTCATGTCCAAAAATACTTTTTCACATAAGCCTTTTTCGCAATGGACGTTTATACGTGCTAAAACCTCTTTCCACATAAATCCGTTTCGTAATCCCTATCTTAGGATTTGTTTATAACAAAAAAGCATATAAAACATTTTTCATGTAAACCCTCTTTTCATAATCTCCATCATGGGGCTTGTTTATAACAAAAAAGCATATAAAACACTTTTCATGTAAACCCTCTTTTCATAATCTCCATCATGGGGCTTGTTTATAACAAACAAGATATAAAACACATAATCCTTTTTCCTGAAAGCATTTGCACAGAAAAATTTTCCTTTTATCCTTGTTATTTACTCTTTTTGTGTAAAATGCCCTATTTTTAGGGTAAACTTGTTCCTCTTGACTCATAAAATCCCATTTAGGATAACTTTTTGTATAAATATGCCCCAGTTTTCTGAATTTTTCAAAAGTAAATCATATGCAAATGCATTTCTCTCCATCCGATAGTGACACTTAGCAAGTGATCAGTCTAAATTTTGGAAAAGAATCCTTAATAGTAAGCGAGCCAGGCGACTGTTCCTTCATCTTCTCCCATCTAAAGGAGGGCGTCGCTGGCCTCTTGTCATTCCTTAATGACTTGGCCATATGTAGAGTGGGCCCCGGTCTATCTCCGACTGTGCTCTACAACCGACCTGTTTCTTGTATTGGTGCATCATACATCATCATAGATATCCTCATGCTAGCATGATCTCTTAAAACATCACACACCACAGTTTGTGTGGTTTAAAGAATCACAGATCGCAGCCTATGTCCTTTTAAATTGTGATACCCAGACCCAAGCAGGGCTCATAAATGCGCATTTGGCATGTAAACATGAATTATGTATGATTCATGTATGTTTGGATGATTTTATGATTTACTAATATTTTCCAATTAGGGTTATGATTAAGAATGGTGATTAAGATTAATCGACATAGCCCAATATAAGTCAATATGACTAAAGGGGCTTAATGAGGATTAAAAAATGATATTGTGGCATGAATAATTATTTTAATTAATGAAAATTAGAATGAAAATTATGAAATTATGTTGGAAAATGTAGAAAATTCACAACTTGACGCATATAAGGCGGATTGAGATGAAATTTGAAAGGTAAGCTCATGAATTTGGGCTCAACCTTATGGATGGATTGGATTAAGGAAAATGTGATGGGATTAAGATGAAAAATTATTAATTTTTATCTTACCCTCTAAGGATAATTTCAAATGATCATAACTTGACGTAGAAAAGTCGTATTGAGATGAAACTTGAAATGGTTGAATAAAATAATGAAATAAATGCTATGGAAGGATTGGATTAAGCTAATCACCATGAGAATATCTTAATCAGGAAAAGGTGAGTGGCATTGACTTTGTGCACCCAAAAGCACCATATCATTTATTAAAAAGCAATTGATTTAATGACTTGGTTTAATGCCCATGAGATGTGTAAAATGTAGGTGATTCGAGCTAGATTTTTTGGAATTATTTAAAGCTAAAATCCATGGAAAAGCAAGGGTTTAAATGCTTGGTTTTAAGTGGCTATGGTGTAGCCTCATTGAGACTTAGATATGTGGCATGGCAAGGGGGACGTCCAAGGGGATAATGCATGATTTTTGGGTTTTTAAAAATTGCCAAATATGCATCTAAATGACCTAGGTAGCTAGGGTGAGCTATGAACATGATATGACATCTGAACATTTCTAAGTGGACAGCTTTATGGCCCATTAATGTGATGATTTTGATGAATTTTATATAAGATAATTACCCATTTTACTAGGGTAATATTGTGTCATGTCATCAAGAGATAAGATATCCATTAATTACCCTCCAAATGAGGTGGCAAAGTGGGCCCAAAAATCTGGAAAATGAAGGACATAAGAAGGAGCATGGATGTTACATGAGAGAGGGTTAGAGAGAGAGATTTTCAAGAAGGGAAAAATCCCCAAAAGTGGCAGCAGCTGGAACGTCCCCAATCCAGAAATAAAAGAAAGAAAAAGAGGAGAAAAGGAGAAGGAAAAGGAGGAAGAAAAGAGAAGAATTCATATGAGAAAGTTTTGGATCAAAGTTTCCTAGAATTCAAGAAAGTATACTTCAAGTTTTGGATTCTTTAATCTTAAGTTTCTTACCTCAAGTTATGGGTCATGAATTTGATTCATAATGAATCCTTAAAGGATGATTCATGATGCTCTTGATTAGGGTATTGAATGAGGATTGAATGGTATGAATGAATTTAAGGGCTTAAAGAGGTTAAGAAGGATGTTAGAGAAGAATATGGGTTGATAACCTAGCTGGAATTTTCTTAAACCCACATGATAAGTTTCTGTTTTAAATTATTATCATGATTAGATTATGAATCATGATTTTTTGAGTTATATAAGTTGATTTGGGTATAAGACAAGAACCCTAAAAAGGATGGAACTTAGGGTTACGTATATGACCCGATTTTCATATTTTTATGATATGTATGAAACATGAATTATGCTAATTAGTTTATGGATGTTTTAGAGGTTAAAATATCATAAGTTAATGATTCATGGGACGTTCAACATAGGGTGGAAAGGATTAGCACAAATCAGATTTTTTTGGACCCATGATGTGAACGTTTAAAGGGGGGCCAAGATGTGCATTAACAGTTGTTGTTTTGTGCAAGTTAAATTATGAACTTTAAATCCATGAAAATACCTTAGATATGGGATAAAAAAAACATGATTAATTGCTAAAATTTATGGATTATAAATCTGTTTTGACCTAAGTATTGAAAGACCTGTTGAAAGGATGTAAAACGGGTCTTAACGTTGCTGTTTTGGAACCCTATGATGAATGGATCATAATTCTAGAAATGAACCCTAAATTATATGTTAATTAAAGGGTTTAATGATTCTGAATAAGGACAGAAGTTGCTGATTTGAGAAATTTTAAGAAACACCTAAATTATGCATTGTAAGATGGGTGTATGTTGAAGGCTAAGCATGGATAAGTGATAAATGACTTACGTGATTTGCTAAAATGCAAAAATGCATGAATATGTAATGAAATGTTATTGTTTTGATGATTAATTATGATCTCAAATTTTGAGATTAACATGTGAAGCCTAAAACGTTAATTATATGCTTAAAATGAGCATCGAAGTAGGAAAAATGAAAAGTAGATGAAAAATGACAAATGGGAGGTATGAACCCCCACATGATGATTAATGAATGTTTATTATGTGTATGAATGTATAGCCTATATATTAGAACATGATATGGAATGGATGGTGTGATGCACAAGTATTTTCCATGAATGTATACCTAACTTGAAATACAAGTGGGTTATGTAAGCTAATAGAAATCATATGAGATATACATATGACTTAAGAAATATGAAGTTGAGAAACCTTGCTTGAACTTGATTGATGAAGTCTCAAGTAAGTGTAACACAAGTGTTTTGAATGATTAAAAGTAGATTAAATGCAAGTTGAAAACCCTATGGCATATATAAGCATATGTTATTGAGACATATGAATGGAATGAAGGAAAGGAACCACTAACTAAGATTACATAGTTATCTAGTCGTCAAAAAGCTTATGAGTAAGTCATACATATATATATATATATATGTGTGTGTGGTCATTAACAAAGGTGAAGATGGATATGCATTCCAAAGAAAGAATGATTTAAAGTTAATGTGTTATGGACCATATGGGATTAAACCCATACAACACGTATATGTGAATTAAAGAAAAAGACAAGGCATACAAGCACAACATATGATGAAAATATATAAGGCAATCATGTTTACTTGTCTAGGAAAAGGCAAGGAAATGGTGGAAGGCAGAAAAGGATCGCCACAGGTAAGCAAGCAGGACTTTTGAAAATAATAATTTATTCTCAAATGCAAAAATACTTTCAAGTTGTTTTACTTGGATGTTTCTAAAGTTATTTAAGGGTGATCATCCCTCTATCTCTTTATTATGATTTGATAACGGCTTTTATTGAAGTGATTGATTAAATTCCTTTCTATTTGGAAATGGCATGTCGGCATGGATTTAAACGATGTTTCATTAAACCAATGTTAAAATGAATGGTGCAAAGAATTCTCTACATTAGAATGACAAGTTGCCATGTGTAAGAGGTATATAATGCCGGGGTGACTAAAAGTCATGCATGGAATGGAAATCAAGCAGGCTAGTTGAGGTAGTAAGATGTGAAACCCTAATTCGAGTAGAAATCATGTAAATGTCATTGAATGATTTATGTATGAATAATGTATTCATAGTTGAATTATTTATGATTTTAAGATTTTTGCAACTAGTTCATTTGTGTGAATGTTGTTGAAATTTACCAATTGAAGGTAATGTGGATCAATATGATTGAAATAATATAATGAGAATGGATAAATATTAGTACGCTATGAAAAATTTAATTAAATTTCATAGTGTGATTAATGGAGATTAGGAGGCTAATTTTAGAGCCAAGTTGAGAAAATATTCAAAAATTTATAACTTGATGGCCTTAAGTCGGATTAAGGTGACAATTGAGGGAGAGAAACCTAATTTTGTGCTTAATCACATGGGAAAATTAGATTATGAAAATTTTGATGAAAATTGATCATCACCATTCTAAAATTAAAATGATCATAACTTGAGCTAGAAAGATCAATTGAGATGAAATTTGAGATGAACGGCTAAAATTATGAGATCAAGGTTATGGAAGGATTTGATCATGTAAATGATTATGGTATTAAGCTTGCACAAAATTTTGATTAGTGATTTTGACTTTTCAAACCCAAAAGTGAATAGCATTTATGTTAAAAATGTATAGAATAATCAAATGAATAAAGACAAATTTGAGGTGTCAAGAGGGGGTAATTTGTAGGGTATTTTGTGAATTACTAAAAATGAAAAAATCCCTGCAATTATCTCTTAATTAAATGCATAATTAAATGGTTCAAAAGAGGCATGGAAGAGGTGGCAGCTAAGGATGTGCAATCAGCCATATAATTTCATTTTATGAAATATTTTTTTAATAAAATAAATACCCAAAGTCAACTATGAGTTAATGAGGATAAAAATACATTAAATTAAAGTGAAAATTTGGATCTAAAAGGGGCAGATCTGGACCATTGAGTGGAAAAAGAAAAATAGACAGTAGCATGTCTCCTTGATGAAGTGGACGATTTAGCAGCCCTATGCATATTTTATAATTTTTTTTATTATGCTAAAATGACCCTACATGACCTACACTACTAGGTAATTAAATGAATAATTAAATAAAGCTGTAACATAATTAATAATGATAAGATAAGCTGCCAAAAATGGGGGACGTGTACAGGCAGCAAAATGGAGCAGAAAAATATGGACCGTTCAAACAACTAGAAAAGTGATTTTTTTTATTTTTAAAAAATTGCTAAATGCATGAGCCTAGGTATTAGGGAATATAAATGTGCAATTAAAAATCTGCAAAATTCGTTGAAAAAAGTTGGAAAACAGCAGCTATTATGGACGTGATTTGGTGGACAGGTTTGAGATGCTTAAATGCATTAGATAATTATCAAATTTATAATTAAGAAAAAATAATTTAAATGGTCCACAAGTTGCCATGTCAGATAAGGAGATAGAATTGCATTAGAATGATCAATGATGAGGTGGCAAGTGGGGTCCACTAGCTAGAAATTTCCAGCTATTGTATAAAGAGCAAGGGACGTCCATATGCATGAAGGGGACTTAGAAAATTTTTGCATTTTCGAACTCACCTTTCCAGCAGCAGCTCACGTTCCCTCTTTCCTCACTTTTCAAACCTAAAAACAAGTGAAGAAAAAAGGAAAGAAAAGAAGGAGTTAAGTGGAGGAATCTTGATTGAGAAGTGGAATTAAGTATTACTCCTTATACAAGTAAGTATATGCTTGTGTTTGAGTGATTTTAATTTAGCTTTTCTAAATTAATTTATGAGATATGAATATGCTTCATAATGAATCCTTTAATGAATATTTATGATGCATTTAATTAGGAAATTTAATGGGAATTTATTAGCAAGTGGTGCAACAAAGAGTTGATGTAAGTAGAGAGTGATTAGTGTGACATATGAGCTCCTACACTAGTCTAAACTTGCTGAAATTTGTATTGAATATTGCTTTTTTATTTAGTAGATATAATCACATGATAATTCATGAATTGGTGTTGAATATATACGAAATTTAGTATGATTTATGAAGTGTAGAAGGTAAGCTAGTTAAAGTTTCTTTTAAGACCCGAAATTCACATTTAAATGTGAAAAATGCTACATGAAATTATTCAAATAAATTATGGAATAATTTTAGGGTAAAATACCCTAAATATAGGGTACTTTGGACGTCAAAAGGGACCTTGCATGAACTGCCCAAAATCGGATTTTTATAAGAGGTGTCAAGTGGACGTTCAAAGTGGTGTAAATGAGTGTCATACATGCATAAAAAGTTGCTGTTTGGTAAGAAACCTATTTATGGATTTTAAATATGTGAAAATGCATTGAATTTAGGTTAATAAAAGTGGGATTAAGTTATGCAAACAAATGGTTAAAAATCTGTTTAGTTTTGAATATCAAAAGAGATGTTTAAAGTGTAGAAATCGGATGTCCAAGTTGCTGTTTTTGGAACTTTGAAATTTGTGGATTAAAAATTCATAAATATGCACTAAATAAGTGTTAAATGAAATGTATAAAAATTCTGAATTAGAAACTAAATTTTTGATTTGAAAAATTTTAAGAAATATATGAAATAGGTGTTGATAAATGTACATATGTGAAGTAGTGAGAATGATAAGATGATGAATGAGCTATGTGAAATATTGAATTGCAAAAATATGTTAAAATGTGATGGAAAAACGTGTAATATATTTCTGATTTGATAATCTCAAAATTGAGATTAATATATGGGAATTTAATGTGTGGTATACTGAAGGAGTGATATACATAAGTATATGATATATGTACACTCGACTTGGAAATTAAGCGGGTCATGATTATTTATGAAAATGGGTTGGAAAACTAAATAAATGCAAGCAAAAGAAATTCATGTGAATATTATATTATTCTTTCATAGGCAAAGGAAAGGAAAAAGTCGATCCGGAAAGCTCTCACGAACAAGGTAAGCAAGCCAATTTTCTAAATGAATTTTTATTTCTTAAATTTCTTTGAAATAAGTGTAAATGATGTTTTAATTACTTTTATTGATTTAGAAAATGTTATTTGAGATTTATTTTTAAATTTTTAAGGATGGCCATTCCTTAGTTCACTATGTGTTGGAAATTGATTTATAAAACCTGCTTTATGATTGATGAAAATTTCTGTCCTATGATATTATGTGTGAAAAATCATGCTAGCATGTCATGGATAAATTCATGTGCACAATGCATAAGGTTCAACTTAAAGGAATAAGTGGACCGATTGTCCCCCTTTGGTGTAACCAAATCGCTAAAATAGGCCAAGGGCCGGCGGTGCCTCCCTGGATGGGAGAATATGAAAACGGATGGTCGCCTAGCTAGCTTCCATCCTAAGGGATCATAATGCATTCATCTCATTGACATTATGTATCCTCGAGGGGGTATAATGTTGTTTTCCATAATGATTATAAAAAAAAGTTTCCGCTCCGCAGGTAGTTGATCACTTCATAAGTGTCTCTACTAAATGGAGGGAAATGTTTTTAGAAAGTGTTGCCTTTTAAATACTTTGCTTGAAAATATACATAAAGCTTGCTTATTGAGTGTACAACTCATGTTTTCGTTTTCCTAACCCATAGACAGGTGAAAGAAGAGACTCAGCAAAGGAGTAAAGACAATAACACTAAAGAATGGGGAAAACATTAGTTGTCTCATGATATAGAAAAACTCATGTTGAATGGATGTAATTATGTTAATGTTTTATTTTGATGACTTTGTGTAATACATGCTGTGACATCTGATTTAAGAGAGTATGGAAATGATTCTTGAATAACATGTTTTGTTATGTGATGACTGGTTGGAAACGAACTAGTTATGCATGAGATGTAATTATGAGGAAATGAACTGTTATGAAAATATATTTAATTGGGTAAATATCCGTTAAAAACCCGTTGTGTGACAGGGCAACAATCCTGATCACGTTTACCAGTCAATAACGATCCCAAGGTAAGGCTCAGGATGTGATGCTCGGATTGGGGGCGCCACATAAGAGGACCGGATGTCCCCTTTGACGTTGCTAAGTCGGAAGGTCCGACACCAAGGATGGAAAGGATCATGTTATGAAAGTATGTTCCTCGAGCTAGCATACCCTCACATGAAAGATTATGTTATGAATGGAAATGATGAATTTGCATATCCAATGTTTATAAAATGCCTGAAAATTGGGATTAAACTGGTTTACAAGATTGGTTTACATGAATGGTTTATGAAAAGATTTCTGTTCCGTTGGCAGTTGATCATTTGCTAAGTGTCTCCTACCGGAAGGAGAGAAATGCATTTAAACGAGAATGAAAGATGGTTGCTTATTGAGTTTCAACTTATGTTTTGTTTTCCTACCCTTAGACAGGTGCAAGGGAAATCAAGTGATGAAAAGCATGTTCTTTCTAAGGAAAGGAAAAAAGAATTTTCAAAGGTTTGTAATCCATTGTATGTTGAAGCATGAATGAATGCCCTAATGGGATATGCTACGAATGTCTTGTATAGTTATTACATGACTAAGATAAGAAATGGATTAAATGATAAGTGCTTGTAGGCTAAGAACTGATGAATGTATGTATATATGGAATGAAAATGTCATGATCAGGTCAAAAGGACCTTTAATGTAGAAGAGACAAGTTAATATGTTATGACTGATATGTGCAGTTGATTACAAGCCTATCATCGCTTGTAAGGTGAATGAAGTAAAATGTAAAGAAAGGAAATGAAATTTTTTTTTTGGACGAGATCTAATTAAGAACCCGCCATGTGATCAGGGCAACAATCCTGATTCACATTTACCAATTGATAAGATCTTGAAGTAAGGCTTAGGATATGATGTCTCGCGTTGGGGCGCCACATAAACCATCTTGAAAAATATCACAGACCATAGTCCATTCTTTTTAAATCATTTTGAAAAAGAACATCACAGACCATAGTCCGTGTCGACTTGTAAAGCGAGCGCACCCACTTTAACAAGTTTTCATTTGAAGTCTAGTTTTAGGATGACCTCCTTTAAATTCTTTTAGAAATATTTTAAGTAAAATATTTTGATAAGTATTTGAGATGTTTAAGAAAACAATCTTTTCAAACAAAATAGTTCTTGAAATAAACCTTGAAATTATCATGATAAAGAATCTTCAAATCTTTTAAATTTTTAAGAATAAATCACTTATTTTCCTAGTATTTCCTTTGTTTCCATTTCGGGGCCTTTCGCCCACAAAGGTTACGCAATTTCATCATCCCCTTCTTGACCACTCTGATATCAAATCCTAGTCCGCATATCCATCTTGTCATTTTTGCATAAAGAGGGGCTTGCATAGTCTTTTGTATGTCATTTTAGCAACTTGAAATCAATTCATTTTATGGAATCAACTTATCAGGTTGGTCATCCTAAAACCCCTTTAGAAACATTCATGTAAACGTTTCTAAAGCATTTTCGGAATATTTCCATATTTAATGGAAATCAAAACTTTTCTAACACCATTTCAAAAAAATAGACCATGTCCTAATCATCATTTGTGTTTGAGTGTCCTAGCATGGAAAACCAATTTTTTTCCATAACTTAAATCTTTTTTTCCATAAACATACTTAATTTTCATAAAATCTCGTAGGAGTAAACTCAAACTTGTTTGTAAGTATTTCTTTGTGAAAAAGGGTCTAAAATCCCTTTTCTTTTCTAAAACTCGTTTGAAAATAGCATCATAAAGAACTTGCTTGCTTGTTAGCAAATTCTTAAAACCAATAACATAAATCATTCCTAATCCTTGCAACACTTGTGATAAAATAATCATTTTAAAAAAGTATTGCTTGCTTCCCATGAAGCAATCCTTGAGGCTTTTCATTAAAGTCATGCTTTTCAAAACTTGTGCCTTTTCATTAAAGTCATCATTTTCAAAATGTGTGCTTGCCCATTCGTAAGAAATTCATAAAAGCATCAATCATAAACATATTCAATAATTTCAACACATAGGAGGAAATCAATTTTTGGAAAGTTCGCTTGCTTACCTGATATAACTTTAATTTCCTTCTTCCATACTTCTCCTTGTCTTTACCTAAATAAATGAAAAAGACATTTCATTTATATGCATCAATTTCAAATGCTTGCATCTCTTAGGATTTTTCAACCTACATAAATCCATTTGGATTTACGTTAAACTAACTTAACCCACTTGTCTTTCAAGTTGGGTGTCCATTTTCTAATTCCCTCATTAGTATAACTTGTGCTTCCATAGCACCCATTCCTTTTAAAATCCATCTCTAATAGGTTAAACCCTCATAAACACTTATGATACTTGTTTATATTCCATTATAAGTTAAATTTCATACCAAAAATTTGGAATTTAACATTTATTTTGATTTATTCCTTAATCTGTCCATAATGCTGAAATTAGACACACTGATATCTCTAATTTTTGAATCATAATCAAATCAAGGAATTTAAATTTGAAATTTTTATCATACCTTAATTACTACATGAATTAACCAAAATAAATATTTTCAGCAGAAAATAATAAGTATTTATATTTATTTTGATATTTTTACTCTGCTGGACAGCAGCATCAGATAATTCAAATCACGTTAATTATTATGCATATTTATACCCTTCGAAAATCAATTTTTATTTTGTAGTATTATTCAACATTTCTTCTATATCATGTAAAAGTTTTATTACAAAATTTCTTGTATAAAAATTATTAAAATTATTTGGTGCAGCTGATCCTTACACCTGTTCAACCCTATTCAGGTTGATTTTTCCAGACTTTTAATTTGCAATGTGCTTATCCTTTTAAGCTAAATATTGGATCGTTCCTTAATCACCCTCTCATGAGTTCTCATACAAATTTTCATGTAAAAACTCGTTCATTTGCTATTTCTACCATATTATTTCTACCATATTTTTCTTTCTTATTCCAGATTCACTACATATGACAAAAGGTTAGATAGCATGGGCTGACTAACAACGAAATAAAAATTTATAAATAAACCTGTTTAATTAGGCATATTTTAAACTTGGAACATGTTAATAAATTACCACATACCTGGATTTTAGGAGAGGAATTAACCCCCTAAGAAATCTTCAAAATACCTTCTTTCTCTTCTCTCTTCTTCTTCTCTTCTCTCCTCTCTCTCTCTCTTTCTCCTTCTCTCTTCCTTGGCTTGAACGACCAACCCTTGCCTTGCTGTCCCTTTTCTCCTTTTATTTTCCTCCTTTCTTGCTACCCAAGAAACCCCCTTGAATTTCTAATTTTTCATAATTTTAATAAACCAAAAATGTGCCCATATGGACATCCCATGTGCTCCCCATCATATATATAATTCTGATTTTTGGGGCCCACTTTTGCCACCTCATTGGAGGGTAAATTAATGCCCTCTCGTCCCTTAATGTGTTGGCCAATTATCATCTAAGCAAAATGCATAATTATCTTATAATAAAATCATCAAATTTGAGCTAAATGTAGCCATATAGCTATCCACTATTCACGTCCCACACATGGCATCATTTTGTGGCATTTCGTGTCACAAAATCTATCCTTCTTTGATATACATTTAATAACCTATTCACATAGACCATACACATGTGATTTTAGCATTTTAAAAATCACAAAATCAGGCTATATCAAGCCTTGGACATCCCTTGTCATGCGACCTCCTCAAGCCTCTTAAGGCTACTTAGTTTAACCATTAAACCATGCATTTATGCCTTGGATAATTCATGGATTTTTCTGAATTTTTGAAAATACAAAATGCTCCCAAAAATTCCCTCATGTCACCTCATCTTATCCCTTAATCGCCTCATTTAAAAGGTTGCTTTTTCATTAATTGAATGGATTCCAAATGAACCCTATGATGACACATGTCCACTTGAATTAAATTCATCACCTTTAGCATTAATTGAGTTGATTCCAAATGAATCCTACGATGACACGTGCCCCATATACTTTTCAAAAGTCAAGTCCTCATTTAATGAGTTGACTTTAAATCTTGCTCGACGAATCCCGTGTCGACACGTGTCGCTTGTCACTTTCGGTTTATTAATAACATGTCACTTCTCAAGAACAAAAGTCAACTGCTTTCGTCCTTTTGTGATTAATTAATTTCTCATGATAATTAGCTTAATCAAACCCATTCATAAGATTCACCATATCGTTTTAACCGTTCATGACAAATTTCATCCCAAAATGACCTTTCTAACATAAGTTATGGCCATTTGAAATTGTCTTTTGCATTTGAATGAAAATAAATAATTATCACCCTAATCTCTTCATAATTTTTCATAATCCAATCCACTCATAAGGTTGGGCACATGATAAGTCTAAAAATTTTCATTTATTTTCATATTAAATTCAAGTTATTAAATATTAAAACATTAATTAAATGCATGTTTTAAGTGGAATTTCATGAAAATCATATTTTTGATAGAATCTTTAATTTTGCTATAAAATGAGACATTTTGCAAACATTCTTGAAAATATAAAATCATGACTTAATCCCCTAGAAGATTTTAACGTTGAAATGCGTATTGGCTCATTAATATAATTTGGGCAAATCTACGAAATCATTTAATTAGAAAAATCATAATTACATTATATAATTACAATTATATTTTAAAATATGGGTACAAAGTATTTCATTATATAATTTTTAGATAAAATGAATTAACTGCAAAAGAAAAAAATTATATAATTTAAAAGAAATTAAAAATTAAATTAAGAATATTTATGAAGATTATTAAAATTATTTAGCCGGACTAATTACATTTTTAAATCCATTTTCATCTGTTGCATTTGCATCACTACAGGTGCAGCGCCGGAGCACCGAACTTCAGTACTCCACCATCCCCAAATGCCATGGTCGTTCCCTTCTCTTCCGGCCAGCAGCAGCCCTTCGGCGATCCGGTTATCCCACATAAAATCCCAACCAGTCGTCCGACCAGAGAGAGTCCGGCAAAGCCACTATCCGATTGATTGACATGAATCAATCCACCAATTTCAAAGCGGATTGCTACCTCCCTTTTTCAACTACATCAGCAGAACCGGCAGCCATGGCAGCGAGCAGCTCGTTGGAAACCCATTTCTCCGGCCAACAGACCATTCTCCTCTTCGTCCGGCAGCTTACCTGTTTCGGCGGCCCGGCCCTCTCCACCGCCCCTTTCTCCTTCCCAGTCACCGGCCACCGTTCCATCATCTTCCTGTTGATTTCAGCAACTTCCCTTGTTTTTCGCCAGCCTTGATTCCAACAGCGAAATAGAAATCCGGCAACCATGGCAGACATGGATTCCGGTGAAGGAAGCAGCTGCGGCCTTCAATGTCAGCAATCGTTCGGTGGCAGTTCAGTTGTCAATGCCGGAAAGATCCTCCATTGAAACAGCAGATTCATCTGCCATAGTCAAATTTGGACGCTAGCAGATTCCATTTTTTTTCTTTCCATCGAAAGCAGAAAACCCACCTCAACAGCCATGACATCCAGCCCATTCCTTACTGTCCAGTTCATCAATTCGCCCAAATACCGGCTCGCCCTTTTTCATCAAACCGAGCTTATCTACAAGGCAAACCCATCAGATTTACAACATCCAGCTCGTCCCTGTTTGATTGTTGATCCTCGTACCTAGTCTTCTTCCCCAAATTCCCTTTCCAGCCACGATCCAGCAAGCAAGCCTTGCTAAAATCGCACAGCATCCCCATTTCAGAAACCCAACACCAGAAAAACCGAGCAGGCAATCAACCACCCTTTTCCTTCTGCTCCAACCGCCAGCAGGATGACGTGCAGCGCCCTCTTCAAAAAAAACCCCCAAATCCAGCCTGCATCCAGCCGTCCCAATTGCCAGCATTCAGTCCACCGCCAATGACAGCAATCCAAAAAACCAACCGAGCCCGCTGTTGCAGCAAGCCACGATTCAGCATCCATCTGGGTCGACTACGGTCATCTTCCATTTTCCATCTCCATTCCAGCCAGTCGTCCGCACCACACACACGAACCAGCAGCGACCGGTCCAAGCTCCAAATTGCAACCGGTGAATTCCCATAATCTAGCTCGTCAACATTTTCCAAACCAGCGGAATAGCATCTGTCCGGTGATAACAAGCACCGATCCAGCCACGCGAACTCAGTCCACTGTGCCAAAATCGTAGCAATCCATTCCAGTAATCCATGAACGAAAACCAACGATTTTAGCAGCAGTCAAGCATCACCCTTCCAAGGCTTCGGGTAGGAAGAAATCAACCGGCAAGTTCACGCAATAAGAGGCAAAAAGGCAGGCTTGAAATGAATCCCACATCGGATTCAAGTTCGGTCATTGGGCCCCTCCCACAACTATAAAAGGAGGGCCCCTCCACTCATTCACACACCCCATACCCCACATACAACCCCTTGGGTGGGTCCCATTTTGTGGGACCCCATATCAAGTGGGTGGGACCCATTTTGTGGGACCCGTAGCAAGGAGGTGGGGCCAAGCAATAAAGTTTTCTATTACGTGGAGATTTTGCTCTCCATATTCGGGTGATGTAAATTTTATTTTATTATGCTTTGTAGTGTTTCGTAGTTATTGCTTTTTAATTTGTAGTTTTAATTTTTAGATTAGATTTACTGCTTTATTTTATGCTTTGTAATTTTTAGATTAAATTTAATGTAATTCTCATTCCTGCTTTAATAGTTAAATTTCATAGCTTTTATTGCTTTCTTAGAATAGTTTTAATTAAGTTGCTAGTTAATTATAATTTCTTTTAGCTTCTTGTCTCCTTTTCTTTTATCTCCAATTTCTTCTATTTTCTCTTTTTCTCTCTCTTCTTTTCTCTCTTCTTTTTCTTTCTCTCTTCTCTTTCTCTCTCTTCTCTCTCTCTTCTCTCTCTCTCTCTAATTTCTTCTTTTCTCTCTCTCTCTCTCCTCTTTCTCTCTTCTCTCTTTCTCTCTCTTTTTATACCTTGTTTTTTTTCTCTTAAAAAACAATTCAAAACTACATCGCCTCTCTGTGGATTCGACCTGACTCACCGTTATTCTACACTATCACTCGTATAGTGGTAGCTTTAATGTGTTTCGGTTAATTTAAATTAAACTGGTGATCACAGTGCTCTTAACGACAAGCACTTGGTGCGCATCAAGTTTTTGGCGCCGTTGCCGGGGAGGCGTATTGAGGTTTGAATTGTTTATTAGTTGTTTTAAATTTACTTTACTTGCTTTGAATAGTATAATCTTTACTGCTTTATTTATCTGCTTTCTTTACTTATTGCACTTGAACTTTGGATTACCAATTTCAATTCTTTCCTGCTTTTAAAAAAAAAAAAAAAAAACTAAAATTAAAGAATGGACATGAACTTTATCGATCGGCAATTAGGTAAGTTAGAAGAATTAAACCAAAAGCTTAATGATTTACTTGCCTATCAAAACTCAAACAGTTCATTCGTAAATACATCGATTCCTTTTCAAACGACATATTCTAATGAAACTCAATTTTTACCATATCAAGCGCAAGTGCAAAATTTTCATAAGTTCCATACACCTGATTATAATTCATTTTCACATACATATAACTCAGAATGGATGAGTTGTCCTAATACTCCTTGGACAAATCAACAAATGCAACCCTACCCTCCATATCTCCAAATCCAGTGGCCACCTGAGCAAAGTCAATTTTCAAATTATCAATATCAATCTAATCATTATGAAAATACATATGGGCCATCTGCATATCCTGAAGAAAATTTTTCATCACCTCAACCTATTAACCAATCTTTTCATCAAACATATAATTATGATGAGAAATTTGAAAAAATGCAAAATATTATTCTCAATGGCTTTCAAAACATAGCAAATAGATTTGCAGAGTGCGTAAATCGAGTTGAACATTACAAAAATATGTATTTGCAAGACTGCTGCCCACAAGAGGACTTTTCAAATTTTTCATTAGAGTAAGAAGATTATCAACAACCTCCTCACTTAGATGACGTAGAGGGAGGATTCGAAAGATTAGATCAACAATTCCTTTCCGACCAACAGTTATTTTCTAAGACGACAGATCATACTTACCAAATTGATAATCTAGTTGATCATTCAAATTTTCAAATAGATCCAATACCATTGGAAAATTCATATTTTGCAAATGACTTAGCATTTCCAAATGCTTTAGAAGTTGAATCTCTTAACAACCAAATGCTAAGTCAAAAGAAAGATAATTTGAAAATAAATGATGAATATATTGTAGAAACATTATGTGGGGAGGAACCTAATGAATCAACTACTACACCAATAAATCATTTTGACTATCAAATTCAATCAGATCAACTACTATCGGAAAATCTATTGTCTGAAAATTTGGTAATAATTACAACATTATGTAGTGATGGTTTCTCAGATCATAAACTTAATGAGAATTCCTCTCTTCATAATCAAGAAAATATTATAGAAAACAATGAAAAATTAATTAATGATAAATTGGAAGAAGAAAAATATCAAGAAAATATTGAGGAGATTGATAATAGTTATATTAGGTTTCAAATGAATGATATAAATCATAGCCAAATTGATGGTGAGGTGAGAAATAAAGAGTTTATTGAGGATAAGTTGGGGGGAGATGAAAATGAAATTATTGATGAAAATTTTAAGAAGTACATACCTGCTATTTCAAGTACTTTTAAAGATGAGCTCATTAGCATAGATGAATTAATGAAAAAGGAAGAGATGATGCAAATATTTAAACAGGTTCAAGTTAAAATTTCGCTCTTTGATGTTATTCAGTATATTCCAAATTATAGTCAATTTCTCCAAGAGCGTTGTATTCAAATGGAATCCTGTTTAACCCAAAATAAAATCATGCTCCCATTAAGTAACAGTTCAATGAATTCAATAAATGATCAAATTGAAGAGTGCTACATATTGTACATCATTGATAACTCATTAATCTTCACAACGCTTGAGCATGAACATATGAAAATGATAAATAATCTACATAGTGTTAAGAATTTTAATAGAGCAGGAATTGGATAACATTAAACATTATGTCTAGCTGAAGACATAAAACTTAGCGCTGGTTGGGAGGCAACTCAACATGTGTATATATATACCTTTGCTTTTCTTTTTGTAGGAGAAAGCTGTAGCAAATTAATCAGATCCTTACACCCCAGGTTGTCTCTTTCCCTGCTATCTTATTTTCATGAATTTATATATTTTGTGCATGTTTATCAAAGATAGCTCTATTCAAGTTGGGGGGGGGGTCTGGTTTGCTTAACGTGATTTATTTAAAAATATATATAATATAAAATAAAAATTTAAAATAAATTAATAAAAAAAAAAAAATCTATAAAATATCCAAAAAAAAAAATAGAGATAAATCAAAGTGCACTTGCTATGCTTGGTAGTAAGTGAAGAAGCAAACTGTATTTAGTTATATTTATAAAAATATTTTCATGGTATTTTCAAAATTTTTTATTAGCACTAATTGCACTTACACAACAATGAACCATGTGGGCACCATGATAATATAATTTTTTTTCTCTCATCTAAGCAAGTAACATTTAATATCATTGCAATTGATAGTTGCTAGTTAAAATATACCTATTGTAGATCCCCAGATACCCTGAAATATGGTGAGGGGAAAATAAAAATAAAATAAAATTAAAAGAAAAAAAAAAGAAAAAAAAAAGAAAATCCCTAGATATCCTCAAATATGGTGAGGGGAAGAAAAAAAAATGTTGAAAAAAAAAATAAATAATTAAAAAAATTATTAACTATCACTATCATAATTTTGATATAAATGTTGCTTAGATTGGATGAGTTGAAAATGACTTATTTATCAAATGCCCATTTGTTCATTAAAACACAAATACACGTGCTATATACTCTTTTATGCATCATGAGATATTTTTACTCATATTTACTAAAGAAAATTTTCTTCTAAAGCTTACTATCATTATTAGCAATGCACCTAGATTTGTATCAAAATTAGTAGTACACTATGAAAAAAAAAAAAAAGAGGAATTATATATTAAACTATTTCCATTGCTAAGGGACTAGCAATGTTTAAGTTGGGGGGTGTGATAAGTCTAAAAATTTTCATTTATTTTCATATTAAATTCAAGTTATTAAATATTAAAACATTAATTAAATGCATGTTTTAAGTGGAATTTCATGAAAATCATATTTTTGATAGAATCTTTAATTTTGCTATAAAATGAGACATTTTGCAAACATTCTTGAAAATATAAAATCATGACTTAATCCCCTAGAAGATTTTAACGTTGAAATGCGTATTGGCTCATTAATATAATTTGGGCAAATCTACGAAATCATTTAATTAGAAAAATCATAATTATATAATTACAATTATATTTTAAAATATGGGTACAAAGTATTTCATTATATAATTTTTAGATAAAATGAATTAACTGCAAAAGAAAAAAAATTATATAATTCAAAAGAAATTAAAAATTAAATTAAGAATATTTATGAAGATTATTAAAATTATTTAGCCGGACTAATTACATTTTTAAATCCATTTTCATCTGTTGCATTTGCATCACTACAGGTGCAGCGCCGGAAGACCGAACTTCAGTACTCCACCATCCCCAAATGCCATGGTCGTTCCCTTCTCTTCCGGCCAGCAGCAGCCCTTCGGCGATCCGGTTATCCCACATAAAATCCCAACCAGTCGTCCGATCAGAGAGAGTCCGGCAAAGCCACTATCCGATTGATTGACATGAATCAATCCACCAATTTCAAAGCGGATTGCTACCTCCCTTTTTCAACTACATCAGCAGAACCGGCAGTCATGGCAGCGAGCAGCTCGTTGGAAACCCATTTCTCCGGCCAACAGACCATTCTCCTCTTCGTCCGGCAGCTTACCTGTTTCGGCGGCCCGGCCCTCTCCACCGCCCCTTTCTCCTTCCCAGTCACCGGCCACCGTTCCATCATCTTCCTGTTGATTTCAGCAACTTCCCTTGTTTTTCGCCAGCCTTGATTCCAACAGCGAAACAGAAATCCGGCAACCATGGCAGACATGGATTCCGGTGAAGGAAGCAGCTGCGGCCTTCAATGTCAGCAATCGTTCGGTGGCAGTTCAGTTGTCAATGCCGGAAAGATCCTCCATTGAAACAGCATATTCATCTGCCATAGTCAAATTCGGACGCTAGCAGATTCCATTTTTTTTCTTTCCATCGAAAGCAGAAAACCCACCTCAACAGCCATGACGTCCAGCCCATTCCTTACCGTCCAGTTCATCAATTCGCCCAAATACCGGCTCGCCCTTTTTCATCAAACCGAGCTTATCTACAAGGCAAACCCATCAGATTTACAGCATCCAGCTCGTCCCTGTTTGATTGTTGATCCTCGTACCTAGTCTTCTTCCCCAAATTCCCTTTCCAGCCACGATCCAGCAAGCAAGCCTTGCTAAAATCGCACAGCATCCCCATTTCAGAAACCCAACACCAGAAAAACCGAGCAGGCAATCAACCACCCGTTTCCTTCTGCTCCAACCGCCAGCAGGATGACGTGCAGCGCCCTCTTCAAAAAAAACCCCCAAATACAGCCTGCATCCAGCCGTCCCAATTGCCAGCATTCAGTCCACCGCCAATGACAGCAATCCAAAAAACCAACCGAGCCCGCTGTTGCAGCAAGCCACGATTCAGCATCCATCTGGGTCGACTACGGTCATCTTCCATTTTCCATCTCCATTCCAGCCAGTCGTCCGCACCACACACACGAACCAGCAGCGACCGGTCCAAGCTCCAAATTGCAACCGGTGAATTCCCATAATCTAGCTCGTCAACATTTTCCAAACCAGCGGAATAGCATCTGTCCGGTGATAACAAGCACCGATCCAGCCACGCGAACTCAGTCCACTGGGCCAAAATCGTAGCAATCCATTCCAGCAATCCATGAACGAAAACCAACGATTTTAGCAGCAGTCAAGCATCACCCTTCCAAGGCTTCGGGTAGGAAGAAATCAACCGGCAAGTTCACGCAATAAGAGGCAAAAAGGCAGGCTTGAAATGAATCCCACATCGGATTCAAGTTCGGTCATTGGGCCCCTCCCACAACTATAAAAGGAGGGCCCCTCCACTCATTCACACACCCCATACCCCACATACAACCCCTTGGGTGGGTCCCATTTTGTGGGACCCCATATCAAGTGGGTGGGACCCGTAGCAAGGAGGTGGGGCCAAGCAATAAAGTTTTCTATTACGTGGAGATTTTGCTCTCCATATTCGGGTGATGTAAATTTTATTTTATTATGCTTTGTAGTGTTTCGTAGTTATTGCTTTTTAATTTGTAGTTTTAATTTTTAGATTAGATTTACTGCTTTATTTTATGCTTTGTAATTTTTAGATTAAATTTAATGTAATTCTCTTTCCTTTTTTAATAGTTAAATTTCATAGCTTTTATTGCTTTCTTAGAATAGTTTTAATTAAGTTGCTAGTTAATTATAATTTCTTTTAGCTTCTTGTCTCCTTTTCTTTTATCTCCAATTTCTTCTATTTTCTCTTTTTCTCTCTTCTTTCTCTTTCTCTCTCTTCTTTTCTCTCTTCTTTCTCTTTCTCTCTTCTCTTTCTCTCTCTTCTCTTTCTCTCTTCTCTCTCTCTCTCTAATTTCTTCTTTTCTCTCTCTCTCTCTCCTCTTTCTCTCTTCTCTCTTTCTCTCTCTTTTTATACCTTCTTTTTTTTCTCTTAAAAACAATTCAAAACTACATCGCCTCTCTGTGGATTCGACCCGACTCACCGTTATTCTACACTATCACTCGTATAGTGGTAGCTTTAATGTGTTTCGGTTAATTTAAATTAAACTGGTGATCACAGTGCTCTTAACGACAAGCACTTGGTGCGCATCAATTTTATAATAAATTCACACCGTTAAGTATTAAAACGTTAATTAAATGTTTTAAGTGGAATTTCATGAAAATCATATTTTTAATAGAATATTTAATTTTGCTATAAAATGGGTCATTTTGTAACATTCTAAATCCCCTAGAACATTTTAACGTTAAAATATGTATTAGCATATTAATATAATTTAGGCAAAATTATAAGACTATCTAATTGGAAAATCATAAATATATAACTATAATTATATTAGGAACAAAGTAAAGTATTATATAAAATAAATTAAAAGATTAAACTAAGATGATACGTGTCATTATGGAAATTATTAAAATTATATTTAAACTCGCTGCATGAGTACACGCAGTTGTGCAGCGCCGGAGCACCATTTTACGGTGCTCCATCTTCCCCAAAACGCCCAATCCAAGCAGCTCCAGCAAAAGTCCGTCCCCACCGGCAGCAGCAGCACTTGCGCCACCTCCAAGCAGCCGATCCAAGCAGCTCCGGCCTGCATCTTCCCCAAATCCGGCAGCCATGGCAGCAACGATTCAGCATTCGTCTAGGTCGACTACGGTCATCTACCAGCAGCTTCTTCAACAGAACCGTCACGGCCATCCAGACAATTCCGGCGAGCCCCTTCTCCATCAAAGCCGGCAGCCACGATTCTGGGCAGCCATTAAAACCGATCTCCATCGCCTTCCCCAACCAGTCGTCCGACCAGAGAGAGTCCGGCAAAGCCACTATCCGATTGATTGACATGAATCAATCCAGCAATTTCAAAACGGATTGCTACCTCCCTTTTTCAACTACATCAGCAGAACCGGCAGCCATGGAAATTCAGCAGGCACGCATCACCAGCGATCCAGTGCCCAAATCCATCCAAGCCATTAAAACCCAATTGCTCCGAACCACAGATTCCAACCAGGAGCATTCAACGAGCAACCCATCTTCAAACCGCCGAAAATCGACCAGCAGCACCGCTGGTAGCCCCTGCATTTTCCATTTTCGCACAATCCCAGCAGCTCTGGTTCTCTCCACAATCAGCACCGAAACTAGGGGCAACAGCTCTCCATCTTCCCCAAACCAACCAGCTGCCAAAAAAACAAACCCATTGATTCCGAAGAAGGAAGCAGTTGCGGCCTTTAATTTCAGCAACTGTCCGGTGGCCGTTTAGCTGCCAAGCCTGGAAAGATCCTCCATCTCAACAACGTCAATCTTAGCCCCATTTCGGCAACACCGAAAGAATCTGTGCTACCTCTCTATTGTTCATGAAACCAGAAATTTCAGCAAAATCCAAGCCATTATTCCTTCAAATCCCACCTCGAATCATGCTGCCCGAATCCCATTCTTCATCTGAACTACCAACATTCAAACGACAATTTTAGGTTTCTCTTGAAGACCAAAACTCACGCACACTTGAAGAAAACGGCTGCCGCACGATCAATTAAGCTAATTCCCAATTTCAAGCATTGTCAGTTTGTTGCAATGAGGACTGATTTCAAGCAATCGAACATCCAGCCACTTTCGGCCACACGCACGACTGAACTGACTAAATAGCCATCGACGCTCCAGAATTTTCCCCAAATTCAAGCAGCAGGGCAGCCCATTAATTCATGTACTGGCCAAGCATTTTAACCCATCAATGGCACCAGCAGCGGCGACCGAGGGCGAGAGGGAGAGGAGAGAATCGACGGCGGCGAATTGGGTGAGGATTGTGGATTTCTGCCGAAGGGACCAATCGAAAGATGTAATCTTGCTGCCGTGGGCGACATGGACGGAACCATATTAGGTGGTTGGAGAGTCAAAGGCGAAGAAGAGAGAGAGCGATGCAGAGAAAAGGAAGCTGCGGCAAAACGGCAAAAGGGCGTGATGAAAATACAAGGCAAGCGACGGGATGAGAATCCCACATCGAAAGCACAAGGGAGGGAGGGCCCCTCCCACAACTATAAAAGGAGCCTTCACTCATCCCAAAAACACACACCCCATACCCCACACTTCTCTCCTTGGGTGGGACCCATTTTGTGGGACCCCATAGCAAGTGGTGGGACCCATCTTGTGGGACCCGTAGCAAGGAGGTGGGGCCAAGCAATAAAGTTTTCTATTACGTGGAGATTTTGCTCTCCATATTCGGGTGATGTAAATTTTATTTTATGCTTTGTAGTATCTCGTAGTTATTGCTTTTTAATTTGTAGTTTTAATTTTTAGATTAGATTTACTGTTTTATTTTATGCTTTGTAATTTTTAGATTAAATTTAATGTAATTCTCTTTCCTGCTTTAATAGTTAAATTTCATAGCTTTTATTGCTCTCTTAGAATAGTTTTAATTAAGTTGCTAGTTAATTATAATTTCTTTTAGCTTCTTGTCTCCCTTTCTTTTCTCGCCAATTTCTTCTATTTTTTCTCTTTTTCTCTCTCTTCTTTTCTCTCTTCTTTCTCTCTCTTCTCTCTCTTCTTTTCTCTCTCTTCTTTCTCTCTCTAATTTCTTCTAATTTCTCTTTTCTTTTCTCTTTTCTCTTCTCTCTTTCTCTTTCTCTCTCTTCCCTATACCCTCTCTTTCTCTTAAAAACAATTCAAAACTACATCGCCTCTCTGTGGATTCGACCCGACTCACCATTATTCTACACTATCACTCGTATAGTGGTAGCTTTAATGTGTTTCGGTTAATTTAAATTAAACTGGTGATCACAGTGCTCTTAACGACAAGCACTTGGTTCGCATTAAGTTTTTGGCGCCGTTGCCGGGGAGGCGTATTGAGGTTTGAATTGTTTTATTAGTTGCTTTAAATTTACGTTACTTGATTTCAATAGTATAATCTTTACTTGTTCTTTATCTGCTTTCTTTACTTATTGCACTTGAACTGTGGATTACCAATTTCGATTCTTTCCTGTTTTTTTTAAAAAATAAAAAATAAAAAAAATAAAAAAAAATAAAACTAAAATTAAAGAATGGACATGAACTTTATTGATCATCAGTTAGGTAAGTTAGAAGAATTAAACCAAAAGATTAATGATATACTTGCCTATCAAAACTCAAACAGTTCATTCTTAAATACATCAATTCCTTTTCAAATGACATATTCTAATGAGACTCAATTTTTACCATATCAAGAACAAATTCAAGATTTTCATGAGTTCCCTACACCTGATTACAATTCATTTTCATATACATATAACTCAGAATTGAGTTGTTCGAATACTTCTTGGATAAATCAACAAATGCAACCTTACCCTCCATATCTACAAACCCAGTGGCCACCTGAGCAAAGTCAATTTTCAAATTATCAATATCAATCTAATCATTATGAAAATACATATGGGCCATCTGCATATCCTGAAGAAAATTTTTCATCACCTCAACCTATTAACCAATCTTTTCATCAAACATATAATTATGATGAGAAATTTGAAAAAAATGCAAAATATTATTCTCAATGGCTTTCAAAACATAGCAAATAGATTTGCAGAGTGCGTAAATCGAGTTGAACATTATAAAAATATGTATCTTCAAGAATGCTGCCCACAAGAGGACTTTTCAAATTTTTCATTAGAGCAAGAAGATTATCAACAACCTCCTCACTTAGATGACGTGAGGGAGGATTCGAAAGATTAGATCAACAATTCCTTTCCGACCAACAGTTATTTTCTAAGACAACAGATCATACTGACCAAATTGATAATCTTGTTGATCATTCGAATTTTCAAATTCAATTAGATTCAATACCATTGGAAAGTCCATATTTTGAAAACGACTTAGCATTTCCAAATGCTTTAGAAGCAGAATCCCTTAACGAACAAATGCTAAGTCAAAAGAAAGATAATTTGAAAATAAATGATGAATATATTGTAGAAACATTATGTGGAGAGGAACCTAATGAATCAACTATCACTCCAATAAATCATTTCGATTATCAAACTCAATCAGATCAATTACTATCAGAAAATCTATTATCTGAAAATTTGGTAATAATTACAACATTATGTAGTGATGGTTTCTCAGATCGTAAACTCAATGAGAATTCCTCTCTTCATAATCAAGAAAATATTATAGAAAATAATGAAAAATTAATTAATGATAAATTTGAAGAAGATAAAAATCAAGAAAATATTGAGGAGATTGATAATAGGTTTCAAATGAATGATATAGATCATAACCAAATTAATGATGAGGTGAGAAATAAAGAGTCTATTGAGGATAAGTTGGGGGGAGATGAAAATGAAATTATTAATGAAAATTTTGAGAAATACATACCTGCTATTTCAAGTACTTTTAAAGATGAGCTCATTGGCATAGATGAATTAATGAAAAAGGAAGAGATGATTCAAATATTTGAACAGGTTCAAGTTAAAATTTCGCTCTTTGATGTTATTCAATATATTCCAAATTATAGTCAATTTCTCCAAGAGCATTGTATTCAAATGGAATCCTGTTTAACCCAAAATAAAATCATGCTCCCATTAAGTAACAGTTCAATGAATTCAATAAATGATCAAATTGAAGAGTGCTACATATTGGACATCATTGATAACTCATTAATCTTCACAACGCTTGAGCATGAACATATGAAAATGATAAATAATCTACATAGTGTTAAGAATTTTAATAGAGCAGGAATTGGATAACATTAAACATTATGTCTGGCTGAAGACGTAAAACTTAGCGCTGGTTGGGAGGCAACCCAACATGTGTATATATATACCTTTGCTTTTCTTTTTGTAGGAGAAAGCTGTAGCAAATTAATCAGATCCTTACACCCCAGGTTGTCTCTTTCCCTGCTATCTTATTTTCATGAATTTATATATTTTGTGCATGTTTATCAAAGATAGCTCTATTCAAGTTGGGGGGGGTCTGGTTTGCTTAACGTGATTTATTTAAAAATATATATAATATAAAATAAAAATTAAAAAAAAAAATTAATAAGAAAAAAAAATTCTATAAAATATCCAAAAAAAAAATAGAGATAAATCAAAGTGCACTTGCTATGCTTGGTAGTAAGTGAAGAAGCAAACTGTATTTAGTTATATTTGTAAAAATATTTTCATGGTATTTTCAAAATTTTTTATTAGCACTAATTGCACTTACACAACAATGAACCATGTGGGCACCATGATAATATAATTTTTTTTCTCTCATCTAAGCAAGTAACATTTAATATCATTGCAATTGATAGTTGCTAGTTAAAATATACCTATTGTAGATCCCCAGATACCCTGAAATATGGTGAGGGGAGAGTAAAAAAATAAAAAAATAAAAAAAAATAAAAAAATAAAAAAAATCCCTAGATATCCTGAAATATGGTGAGGGGAAAATAAAAATAAAATAAAATAAAAAGAAAAAAAAAATAAAAAAAAAAGAGAAAATCCCTAGATATCCTGAAATATGGTGAGGGGAAGAATAAAAAATGTTGAAAAAAAAATAATAAATAAAAAAATTATTAACTGTCACTATCATAATTTTGATATAAATGTTGCTTAGATTGGATGAGTTGAAAATGACTTATTTATCAAATGCCCATTTGTTCATTAAAACACAAATACACGTGTTATATATTCTTTTATGCATCATGAGATATTTTACTCATATTTACTAAAGAAAATTTACTTCTAAAAGCTTACTATCATTATTAGCAATGCACTTAGATTTTCATAAAAATTAGTAGTACATTATGAATTTTAAAAAAAAAGTATATATATATATTAAACTATTTCCATTGCTAAGGGACTAGCAATGTTTAAGTTGGGGGGTGTGATAAGTCTAATTATCATGTGCTTGCTGACGAGTTGCGTACATGTCTAATTAAAATGCTCGTTTTAACGTAAGCATACGTGCCGATCAAGTAATAAAGAGTGAGTAGAGTATGGTTCCCATAAGGATTGTGTTGAACAAGTTATCACCTTGGATCGCAATTGTCTAAGTGAATTGGTAAAGTAATGAGAGTTTGTTTTTAAAGAATTGAATTAAACTAAACTAAGCAAAATAGTAAATGACTAAAGTGGAGTGGATATTGCTGAGATTGCCTTGAGGTGATTAAGATAGGTGAGAATATAAATTCGTTGAATCATAGCTACGTCATTTAGTCCCATTTAAGTTAGTTGCGCAGAGATTACTAATCTAGGTTCATTCATATTTATATGTCTTCCAACACATACAAACCTAACCAAGTTTAAGCTATGTACTATGTTCCCATGCACAAGTAAAGCAAAGTTGATAACCATATAATCTAATCAAGATTACACATGGTTAATAGGTATATTCATATCCATATTAACATCCAACATAAACAAGAGCTGAAAAAATTATCCTCATATATAGATCTTATTCAAATTCCACTTTTCCAAGCATGAATTTGAATATTCAATCAATCCACAAGGTTGCAAAGCTTGTAAATGCATTAATTATGATATATAAAGGTAATCTCAAGCAACATAAGTCACAACACAACTGTATTGTCATTTCAAACATAAGCTATGAGTTCGAATCCTACATATCTCCCACCATACAAAGATTCAACCCATAAACATGACTTCAATTCCCATTAAAATCAAGTTTACTATCATCCCAAGTAAGGAGAAAAACAAAAATGAAGAGATAGATGCGAAGAGGAGATGCAACTCAAAAGATTTGTAGTTATAGCTTAGATCTCCACTTGCTCTTCTCTCCTTCCTTAAAGCTTTGGTTTTTCTCCCTTTCTCCAGAGTAGCCACGACTCCTCTCTGTGTCTTCTATCTGCCCTAAACGAACCTCAGTGATAATTTGTACCCCCTTGCTTAATGCCCGAGACACGTACGAAATTTCACATGTGTGGGGGTCGGTGCCTAGGCGCCAACTCTCTAGAAGCTTTGTCGACTTAGGGATTCTGGTTTTTTCTTGTGAGGCGATGGGTTGGCGCCTAGGCGCCGTTGGTCGACTCCAGGGCGCCAACATGCCTGCTTCTTCAATTCACTCAGTTCTTCATCCCAACGCACTCACAAGCTGATAGTTGCTCGTCCTTCCTGTAAAATCAACTAAAATCAAATAAATGAACTTATAAATACCTAATTTATACTAAAAATGCATAAAAATTACATATTGTACCTGAAATGCACAATGCTTGAAAAGTAAGCTAAATGAATGCAATTTTTACCATATTCTCTTGGACTAACATGTAAAACTAGTTTGAAATGAGCCGTGATAACTTGTATTTTCATTAGTTATCACACCCCTAAACTTAAACGTTGCTAGTCCTCGAGTAACACACGAAAACAGAATGAATGAATGAATGAATGAATACGGACTCTGTCAACTCAACCTGATTCCAATTATGCTTCCAACAATCACATTTCTCCACTCAACAAAGCAAAGAATATCCTTAACTTGAAACATTGCATAAAAAATCATCAATTTCTCAAAATAGGACATGCGTTTTCATTTTCATTCTCGAATCAAGTTACACATAAATGAGAGTCCAAAGTGATAATTCGATCCTGCTACTTTCCCTCTTGATCAAAAGAAACTGGTTAGAAAATCAACACAAAACAAGTGAACTAAGATTTAAACACAACATACTGGTCAAAGACATGATGTTAATTCACTTGATCTCATTTTGACTAACTGCACATTCTTCTCCCTCCCCTGAACTTATTGCATGACTCTCCTCACTATATTTCAAGGTATCTAGAGAAATATTTTTATCTTTTTTTGGGCTCCCCTCACCATATTTTAGGGTATCTGGGGAGAATTTTCTTTTTAAAGTGTTATTACTGTGTCTTTCCTTTGCTTTTTTATGCGAACCTTGACATTTGTTAATGTCAAGTCTTGGTTACTCAACTTAGGTCGGTCACCCCCTTTTATTGTTCTGATAATCTGGTAGGGGCGCTGAACATGCAAGTAAACCTTTTTAGATCCCATCAAAAAACAAATTATGAAATTTTATGCATTTCTAAGACCATTTATTTCCTTAAAGCATATGGTTATCAAATATCTAACTCAGTTCCTATCATTTTAGTTGAAAAAAATTAGCATGGAATTGAATTATAATAATGTACTATGAAATTCGCTCAATTCATTCACACGTCACTTGCAACTTTTCTTAACATATAGTCCTTAGCATGAATTTCCAATTTTTCATGAAATCGATTTCAAGTTAAAAAATTTCTCGGCCTTGCACATTTTTCATCAAAATAGATTGAAATAAGATAATTTTCACAGGCAAAATTTGATATGATTTGTAATCTAACACATATTAGCATGAATACAAACTCACAAAAAGGAGTTATACACCCCCCAAACTTGAGGGATGCATTGTCCTCAATGCATGAAAATACATGAAACTTACATGATCATAAATTGATAAAGAAATATAAAAGTAAAATAAAACGGAGAGGACAAGAACTCTCCTAGGCGTCTGATGTAGAGGAGTCGTGGTCATCGCACTCACTTTCTTCACTCGGCTGCTATGAAGACTGACCAAAACATGCTCGAAACTCAGGAGGTGTCGACGGGAATGATGGTAATGTCGTCGTGTCAATCTGTCGATCCTCCCAGAGTCGGTGAAAGTGCACCTCCATAGCCTGATTGGACTGATGTAGAAACCAAGCTTGGAATGCCATTAGATTCTCCAGGTTGGTCAGCCTCACACTAGTAGTGAGCGGTTGAGACGAGGAAGTAGCCGGTGATTGTGCTGTTGGACGAGTGGTGGTGGTTCGGACTCGGAAAAAAAACTTGGAAGGATAAGTCATTGATGATAGCTTGCAAGTTGAGTACCTCTTTTGTGGCTTCCCATTGGACTCCCGCTCTCTTGCATAACCCAGTGATAAGCGATGGGAACCAGTAACTGCCTCTAGAAGCTGATAACTCGTAAAAATACAAGTTATCATAACCCATTTCAGACTTTATTTGTGCGTTAATCCGAGAGATTAGGCTTAGTTTGCATTCATTTAGCTTAATTTTCACTCACTTTGCATTTTAGGAGCATTATTTAACTTTTATGCAATTTTAGCATTAATTAGGCATTTTTAGTCTATCTACTTAGTTTTTCCATTTGTTGCAGGAAGGACGGGCCATATGAAGGCATGCGGGCGAGTGGAATGCAGATCGAGTCTAAATCATGAGGTAGGTGGATGGCGCCCAGGGACCACCCTACGTGCCCTTGCCAGGACTCCAGCACAATTCAGCAAACACATAGCTTCTAGTGAGTTGGCGCCTAGGCGCCAGGCATGATCACACAGGTGTGTCCAGGAGGAGCTCCAAGTCATGGAACCTCCAGAGAGTTGGTGCCTAGGCACCAAGGCATGAATTCCTAGGGTTCGTAGAAAAGTTCCATGTTGCCCAGCACACAGAGAGTTGGTGCCTAGGTGCTAATACGCATCCGTACGTGCAAATTTCAGTGCGTGTGCTGCGCAATGCCACTCTATAAATAGATCTTAGGGGTTCACGCGCGAGGGACGACCGGAGAGAGAGCCCGGGAATGGAATTACACAGAAGAGAAAGATGAAAACGCGATCAAAGCACAGATTGAAGAAATGATTCAACTCCATTGGTGGAAGCCGCCGGAAAACCAGTTTTCTCTTATTCTTTCTATTTTTCTTTCTCTGTTTTCATGGATACTTTCAATATGGATGTAATGGATGTTATGATCATGTCTTTAAACTAAACCTCCATTAGATGGATAGTTAGGATGAATTGAACTCTAAACTATATTGTCTTGGTTCTTCGAAATACAGGAATGAATATTTGATATTATATATGATTGTGTGTGATTTACCTTTGCATGTGCAGTTTTAATGCTTTTTACAAGATTAGATACCTTGTAAGATGATTTAATTGCTTGATTTATCTTTGGAAGAGAAAAATCTCTGCTAGATCCATGTGCAGGGTATAGGTTTCCTCTTTGTAAGGGGAGTTGTTTAACTGATAGGAATATACCGTTAAACCCTGTGTAGTCACTCAACAGGTTATGCACTTATCAATTTCACTTTATTTAATGCCTTGGGAACATAGCGATTAAATATGGTGTAATTAGCTTTATATAGTGTTGGAAGACATATATAAAGATTATTGAACTTGGGCTAGTAAATCTATACACAATCTAATTAAAAAGAACCAATACGATATAGTTTAGATTCAAGGATTCCGATCTATCCATCTGCCATCCCCGATTAGTAACCCCGTTTCTAGTATCCAGCTGTTCCGTGAACTCTACTTTGATTTCTTATTACAGTTGTTTGCTTTAGCTTAAATCCATAAACTTAGAATTTTCTACCCACCGAAAGCAATTAAACTAGTTAATAATTTCGGTTAACAATTCCTCGTGGGAATGATACTCTACTCACTCTTTATTACTTGACACGGCATGTATACTTGCGTAAATAGTGAGCATTTTAATTGACATATACGTAGCTCGTCAAGTTTTTGGTGTTGTTGCCGGGGAATTGTTTAGCTAATAATTGTTAGTTTTATTGCTTTCTTGTATAATTCTGTAGAATAGTCTATTTTTATAATTTCTTTTAGTTTAGAATCTTTTCCGCTAGTTCAATTGAATTAGTTTTTGCAGATTAATCTCATATTGCATGCATCGAGGCAGAGACGGAAAGGAGATTGTTATTCCTTTTGATCCGGAACCCAAACGAACTTATTTGAGAAGGCGTCGTAAGAGCAGGGAAGCTAGGAGCCAATAGTATACTATGGAGCACATCGAGAATCAGGACGAGAACGTTCACACAAACCAACAGGGGAACCAAAGGATAGAGGTTCCAATTCATCCACCTCAAGATGATTTGGACCAACCCATTTAGGATCTCATTGCGTTGGGCTAGAATGCAGTTCGGACTAGCATCACACCAACAATTTCAAAATGAAACTAGTGATTTTCCAGATGCTCCAGTCAATTGGGCAGTTTGGAGGTCTAGCATCTGAAGACCCACACCGTCATCTGCGGAATTTCTTGCAAATCATGAACACGTTCAAGCAGAAAGGAGTCTCCGATGAGGCAATGCGGCTTCGGACTTTTTCATTTTCTCTATGGGATAGAGCTTCAGAGTAGCTAGACTCTTTGCCCTTGAACTCTATCAACACATGGAACGACTTGGCTCAGAAATTCCTAGAGAAATATTTCTCGCCTGCCAAGTTAGCCAAGCTGAGGATGGACATAGTCTCGTTCAAGCAACATGGAGATGAGACCCTATCAGAGGCGTGGGATCTCTTCAAAGACCTTCTCCGAAAGTGTCCACATCATGGAATTCAACCGTGGGTTCAAATTCAAATTTTTTACAATGGTCTCCAGGATTCCACCCGTCACATGGTGGATTCTTCGTCAAATGGTTCTCTTCTAAGGAAAAGTTATCGAGAGTCGTATGCCCTACTTGAAAACATGATGGCCAATACCTATCAACTGCCATCTGATAGGAGATGAAGTGGGGCTCTACTCCAACTGGACGCAATCTCATCGATAAAGGCCCGCATCAATGCTTTATCCCGGCAGATTCAGAACTCATCCAGGCCAGCCATTGTCAGTGCACTAGGGGCGTCTACACCACAGCAGGCAACAGCAGCAGATATTTGCATGTGGTGTGGCGAGTTTGACCATCCTAGTGATGAATGTGCCTCCAATCCGGAGTTCATTAATTACGTGGGAAATTTCCAGAGAAATCCAGCAAATCCATATGGAAACAACTACAACCCAGGCTGGAGAAATCATCCTAATTTTTCATGGAACAATCAGATGAGGCCGAATCAGCCACCAGGATTCTCGCAGCAGCCCCCGCAGCAACAGCCAGCAAGACCAATGCAATTTAATTCACCACCGCGAGAAGAAAAGAAATCGGATCTGGAAAATCTCTTTATGCAATTCATGCAATCCCATATCATGACAAACAGAAATTTGGAATCTGCTCTAAATAACCGGCCTCAAGGTTCTTTGCCAAGCGATACAAAGCAAAATCCGAAAGGAAAAGGCAAAGAACAGGTTCAAGCAGTCATGTGTTTTAATCCCAGGGTTACTGTTCAAGTGCACTATTCATTCGAATTTCATAAATAATTATTTTAACCTCTATTTCCACATATTTCATTTTCATGAATGTATATTTACTAAATATATTACGTAGGGTTTATAACCCTAGGGTTTTATACATGTGTTTAAGATCGGGATTTCACAATCCTCCGCCCTTACAATAGGTTTCGTCCCAAAACTTGTTGTCCTTCAAATATTCCATTATGCTTTCTCTGCGTAATTAGACATCTATATTCAAAAGCATATTAGCCTCAATTTCTATCATAGGATTAAATATCATCATGCTTATCATGCCTTACATACTTGATTCTTTACATGTCATTTTATATCTCAGGGATTCATGGTACTACTGATTCCCTCCACCCAAAGTGCGTGTGTGGTTATGTACTGGTATGATTTAAATAAATTCTTAGCACTTTGTATTAAATAGTAAATTCTCAGAAATTTAAATAATACCTATAACCACTTTGTCCTTAGTTTCTTGAGATTCCATCCCGGTGAGGGCTTGGATACGCACAGGGTTGTTGGCTATGGCAGGAGCTTTCTGCTGGTCCAACCTTCCTCGAGTTGGAGCTTCCTCTGGTTTGTTCGAGCAGTTAAATGATCTATGCTCGACTTGGCCACACATGAAGTACTTAATCGTTCTGCATTCTCGAGCCATATGTCCCGCTTGACCAAACTTAAAACATTTTCTCAATCTTTGGAGGCATTCGCCGAAGTGGTGCTTATGGCAAGTTTTTCAAGGTGAGGTACTCCTTCCCTTGGAACTGAGTTCCTCCTTTCCATCAATTGCCTTCTCATTTTTTCCCTTTCTTGGCCCCATTTTCCTTGGGAGCCGAGAAGGATTGCTCTTGGGTTCTCATGAACTCTATTTCTAATGCCCTAACTCTTTCTATACTAGAGGCATAATCCTTTATTAGTAATGGGGCTAATCTCTCCCTTAATTGGGGTCTCAGCCCATGCGGGAACCTCTGTGCCTTATTTTCTAGCACATTGGCAATCCAAGGTACATACCTAGCCAAGGCATTGAATCTTGTTGCATACTCAGTCACCGTCATCTTGCCTTGGTAGAGTTTCTCAAACTCTATCACTTTTTGGCTCTGTAAGCCTACTGGAAGATACTCTTTATTAAATTCTTCTAAAAATTCTTGCCACGTGACCCGTTCTGGGTGTGGCATAGTAACCATCAATGTTTCCCACCATTCGTAAGCGTCTTTAATCAGCACGTGGCTAGCACATAGAACTTTCTGTTGATTCTAAATAACTTCTTGATCTCCATGATTCATTGCTCTGCAATGATGGGGTCTGTTCCCCAGCAAACTTAGGGGGTCGTTGGGCTAGGAAGGCATTGATAGCCTTTCTATCAGCCTCTAGGAGGGTATCTTCTATACCTCTAGAAAAATTAGAATTGGCCGATGGGCCAGGTGTTCCCCTATTATTGCCTTGTGGCGGGGCCTGTTGATTTCTCTCCCGCATACCTTGTATTATATCGGTGGCCTTGGTTGCCCATTGCTGCATTGTCTTTTCACGGCTGCAAATATCCTTTCTTCTATCTGCCTTTCTTGGTTAGCTCTCCTTTCTACATGGAATTCAAAGCTGGCCTCTTCCCGTCGTTGATGGGTCCTTGACGTCCGTCCTCTTGACTCAGACCTTTTGGTCCGTTTACTAGGTTCTCCTACTTCGGGTCGGCTAACCGATTCTCCTATTGGTGCCTTCCCTTTATTACGCCTAGCTCCGGCTCTTGTAGTTGGCATTTTTGCTTTCTATATGCACAAAACTTTAGTTAGTATCATAACATTCTTATAATACTAACATTCATAACATTATTCATATTCAAGCATATATGTCACACACATCTATATATGTTTCTCACATATATATCATTTCATATCAATGTCATAGAAGTATCATAACCTCTTAAACATGTAGATCTAGACATTAGTTCTTTCTTTTCATGCCTATCTATCAATCCATGCTCTAATACTACTTTTGTGGTATCAGACCTATCCTTTTATCATCTTTTATTTTCTCCTTCTCCCGCCTATTTACCAATCCTTGCTCTGATACCATCTTTTGTGACGCCCCGAACCGAGGTGTCCACATAGGCCTTACTCCGGGATTTTGTCGATTGGTAAATGTGACTCAGGATTGTTGCCCTGATCATGCGGTGGGTACTTTAATTGGATCTCGTCCAAAAAAAATTTTTCTCTCTTTTCTTTCATCACATAAGCATACACTTTATTCATAATAGACTTATCCATATCATTATAAAACCATTCATATCTTCTTTTTATTGAAATAATTCACATAAGTACAATCATGTTTGTAATATCCATGATTATCATACATTTGTCTTTTTGGACGCATACATAGAACTGCAATTAAATTTGCAGGTCATTTCTATCTGACATCCTTTATGAGTCAGGTCCATAGCCTATTTGTCATTTTGAAAACACATATGAGTAATAATACTCAGTAAGCAAGCCTTTTTCTTTGGCAAGTAAACATTTTCCTTTCATTCAAATGCATTTCTCCCCATTTGGTAGGAGACACTTAGCAAGTGATCAATTACCAATGAGACAGAAACCTTTTCATGCATTTCATGAGAATGCAATGCATTCATTCATTCATGACTTTCCTTGTGCCTCCAACCTCTGGGAGGACGCCGCCGGCACACAGCCCTTGCAACTAGGCAATAGTGAAGGGGGATCCTCTGATCTGCTTACTACCTCCACCAAAGCCTCTTCCTTGTGCACCATGTTCACACATACATATGTCAGCATGACATGCTCCATAAAACTTGATAAATCATTTAGAAAGTAATTGAACAAGCATTTAGCAATCATTTCAGGTAAAGCATCATAGGAATGGTTATCCTTAAATATAACTCATAAAACACGTGAGCAAACAATTTGCAATCATTTAAAAACATTTAAAAAGCATACAACTTGCTTACCTCCTTAGTCTGTGTCCTCTACCTTTTCTTTTCCTTTTCCTATTCAAGGAAAAATGATATTTTATCTATATCATTTCATGTCTTAGTTTGCTTCCCATGCATTCTTTATAGTCATTTATTACCTCATTTCTTTAGAGATTAATCTTATAAATATTTTTGGTTATTACCTCCTTATATGGATTTTTATCCATAAATACTTTAAAAATTCTCTCCATATATCCTCATAAAAAATAAAAATAAATCTTAATTTTTCCCAAAATACGCTGTTTATTGTTCATAGTTATTGTAACAAATTACTGTTCACCCGAGGTTACTGTTCACAGCGACGTGAGTTACTATTCATGGGTTCCAAAAATTGACATTTTTCACAAAAATAAAAAATACCATGACATAGCTTATGCTTAGTATATCATGGGAAAATTCATGAATTTTGCATTTATCATCATTAACTTGGCTAAATAAATCATTTTCTCCATATACTAAAAATCAACATAAATTCACTTAAGCATAATCCTTAATTCTAAGAATCATGAAATTAATATATCATCATTCCAACATTATATTTATCATATTCATTTATCCCAAATCATCATTTATCAATTTTGGAGCATTGTTTACACATATCATTTGTTATCTTCCAGAATGCTCTATTTTTACTCCAAATTTTCGATGTCTCGGCATAATTTCAATTAAGCATTATCACTTTACTTATTTTCTCATGCTTAGGAATTATCTAAGCATGGTTTTACTCTACTTAACACCCAAAAGAAATTTGGAAAGAAATCACTTACCCGACGTGGAGATATCCCCCACCACGTTTTAGGCTTGAGGAGAAAGAAGAGGAGAAAGTTAGAGAAAGAAAGTGTCCATAAATCCTTTAAAAATTCTCTCCATATATCATCATAAAATATAAAAATAAATCTTAAATTTTCCCAAAATACGCTGTTTACTGTTCATAGTTACTGTAGCAAATCACAGCGACATGGGTTACTGTTCATGGGTTCCAAAAATTTACATTTTTCTCAAAAATAAAAAATACCATAACATAGATTATTCTTAGTATATCATGGAAAAATTCATGAATTTTGAATTTATCATCATTAACTTGGCTAAATAAATCATTTTCTCCATATACTAAAAATCAACATAAATTCACTTAAGCATAATCCTTAATTCCAAAAATCATGAAATTAATATATCATCATTCCAACATTATATTTATCATATTCATTTATCCCAAATCATCATTGATCAATTTTGGAGCATTGTTTACACATATCATTTGTTATCTTCCAGAATGCTCTATTTTTACTCGAAATTTTTGATGTCTCGGCATAATTTCAATTAAGCATTATCACTTTACTTATTTTCTCATGCTTAGGAATTATCTAAACATGGTTTTACTCTACTTAACACCCAAAAGAAATTTGGAAAGAAATCACTTACCTGACGTGGAGATATCCCTCTTTTTCTCACGATTTCTTTCTCTAACTTTCTCCTCTTCTTTCTCCTCAAGCCTAAAACGTGGTGGGGGGTGAAAAATTCTCAAATGGAGCTGAGAGAATGATGCCTTGGACGTCCACCTCTTGGCCCTATTTATAGGGTTGGACTTTTCACAGAATTGGATTTTACCCCCTAGCTTGAGGTATTTAATTATAAAAATGTATTTTTTTATAATTTCTAAATATGCATTGAGCCAAGAGAAGCCACCCTAGGCCTGCTCCATCCCCCCAATGGCAGCCCTATTTTTTCATAAATTTTTTTTAAATTTATTTAATTTAGGCTATTTAAATCTTAGCCATTGATCTTGGATGAGGATGAATTTAAACCATTGATTTTTGGTCAAATATCCACCCACCCCCTGCCATGATCCTGCATTAGCTTCTGTTAATTTATTATTTTTTTATTTTTTTATTATTTAATTTAATAAAAAGTCAAATGGAATTTAATGAAAAAGATAAGTTACTTTTTTGATCTCCACTTGACGTTTAATCTTGACCCTTGATTTGTAATTTCATCACATATTAACCCATTCATCATGTTCATCATGAATTTTTAACCATCCATAAAAAAATTTATCGAAATCCGACACCCGAATTGCAAATTATGAATTTTTCTTTAATTTTTCACTAAAATCCAAAATTGGATTAAAATATAAAAAAGAATTGTTATTTCATCCTGTAGTGATTAAATCTTCTTTCCGTCTTTTTGTGATTAGGTTAATCCAAGTGATTAACTCTTAATCACGTGTCTTAATCCCAGAGTTACTATTCACGTACACTATTCATCCGAATTTCATAAATAATTATTTTAACCTCTATCTCCACATATTTCATTTTCATAAATGTATATTTTCCAAATATATTACCTAGGATTTACAACCCTAGAGTTTTATACATGTGTTTAAGATCGGGGTTTCACACTTATGTTTTCCAGGCGAAACCCAACTATGGAAGATCTACTCGTAGAGCTTCCTCACCACAGTATACCTCACAACTTCAACCATACCCACCCTTGGTTACTAAAGAGATCAATGCTGCGGAACTACAAGAGAATTGGGATAGGATCTCCCCCCGATTCCACCAGATGAGGGACCCTAGTACTGCCTGCAGGAGGATTTATGCAGTTCTGCTATGGGATCATGTGGGAACAATTAGATAGGGATGAAAGAAAGCACCGTAGACTCCGAGAGGAGGCCCGTGCCCGAGGTGAGGACGTGATGGAGCAGGCTCTTGACAAACTACCCAGCGAACGTATACTACGAGCTGTAGATCATGAAGAAGAACCTGCAACGGAGGAAAGCGAGAATGATGACAATGACCCTATGGAAGGGGCCATCGAAAATGAGAGTGAGGAGGAGGAAGAGGAACATGTAGATGAAAACCCAGACCCCCCAGCTTGGTCCGATACTAGTACTATTACTGAGGAACCTACGCAAGTGCCCCCTAGCCGTAGGAGGTATATAAGGGGACCAAGGGGTTACGCAAATAGGTACATATAAATAATAAGGAGAGTGGCTTTTCTTTTATTCTGTATAGTTGTGTATGTATATATGCGAAATGACTTTTTGTATGTTTTAGTTTATGTATGACTGTGACTGTAAAAATGTTTGATATATAATATAAACCAGTATGTGTATGTATGTTTTGAATATGACTCCTTATATGTATAAATTGACCATGAGGCTATTATAAATTGCCTAATGATTGCTAATGTTATTTCATGTGCATAAAAAACTAGTTTGCCAACTACTAGAGCACGAGCTAGAAAGAATAAGGGAAAGGTTGTGGCTGCGAACCCGTAAGTCAGCATGAAGAAGGGGAATCGAGTAAGAGGTCAAAAAGTTTAAGACCAAGTGAGCAAAATCTCGGGACTTTTCAACAACCAAAAAATATAAGTCCCGATTTTAATATGGGAAGTGAGGCTTGTTGGTCCCGAGTTAATGGCTTAACCCAAGAGGGGAGGAGTGAATTGGGTTTTTAAATTTTTTTAAATAATCTTGAATACAGCCCCTGTTACGATCTAGCCCCTTGAAGCAAATAAAATAGAGATTTAAGAGCAGCAAACAAAACACACAAATTATAGTAGTTCGGGACAACCTTCCCTACTCCACTCCTCCAAGGTCACTCAATTGTGACTTGGGTTCAACTAAGTATTTCACCAAATATAATAAAGTCTCTGCTCTCTTCTAGATTCACAACTCTAGTTGGCTTAAAAAAGACTTAGCACAAGTAGGTGATGAGTAACACTCCAATCACACACTACTTTGCTTACACTTGATCTTAGTTGCTGAAACTAAATCAAGTTAAATACAATAAGAAAAGGAATAAAGAAAGTTTCTACACGTTACTGATGTGTAGAGGCAGATTTAGCACGGGGAAGAACTTGTTAAAAAGACTGAATGGTTCAGCAAGTAGCTCTTGACAAGTTGAATGCAAAGTTCTTCTTCTGGAAGTTTTCTTGATCACTTAATGCTCTTAGAAATGGAAGTTGTGCTCAATCAATGAAGTTTCAGCTACCCTCCACGTCTGTCTTGAATGTTTTATATAAATGACGAGGGTATTCGAATGTTTGGAAGTAGGTGGCGCGCATTTAATGCACCAACGTTCAAAAATTTTCCAACCGTTACGACCCAAGTCGTAGGTGGAGTCGACTTCGGGTGCGACTTCACCCAAATCGCAGACTGGAGTCGACTTCGGTAGCGACTTCACCTAAGTCGTAGACTGGAGTCGACTTCGGGTGCGACTTCACCCAAGTCGCAGACTGGAGTCGACTTCAGTTGCAACTTTGGTATTAAGCAAGCTCCTCAAGTTCCTCCTCAGGTCGACTTGGTCCTGAACTTGACCCAAGTCGCAGGTGGAGTCGACTTCGGGTGTGACTTCACTTTCTGTGCTTGCTTGATGAACTTGAAATCCTTGGAGATGACTTTGGTTGCTTGATTTTCTCCACATTAATTGTTCTTCCACTGATTTCTTTCACTTGGAACTCAGTATGTTCATCTTATCTTGAAATCTTTTAGCTCCGTGTCTTGAAGTCTTGAATACTAGAATCTTGGAGTTCATGGATATGCCCAAATAATTATTCTTCAATCTAAATTGGGTTGTTTATGTAAAACTGCTTGTTTTGATCTTGATTTATCTTCATTTGATCCAAGTCAAATGTTTGGGTTGACTTGGGTTCCAACTTCACTCAAGTCGTATGTCAAGTCGACTTGGGTATGCGACTTCATCCAATTCACAGATGGAGTCGACTTGGTGTGCGACTTCGCCTGCCTTAGATCCTTGTTTGAAAGCTGGAGATTCCTGAAGTCAATGCTGGAGTCGACTTGGTCTGCGATTTCACCCAAGTCGCATGCGAAGTCGAATTCGTGTGCGACTTCGGCAACTCTTGCTCCTCATTTTCAGCGCTGGCCATAAAAACTCATTTGAAGTCGCTGCTGTAGTCGACTTGGGGATCGACTTGGCCTAAGTCGATGCCTGAGTCGACTTGAGAATCAACTTGACCTGTCAGTCTTCATATTTTTCATTTTTATATACTTTAATCATTCCACAAAACATGTTAGTAGCCAAAACTTACTCAAATTGAATTGTTAATCATCAAAACTTAGATTTTTCTATTTTGCTATTGATTCCAACAATCTTTCCCTTTTTGATGATTGACAAAATCAATTTGAGTTTATACCTTTCAATGTCTTTAAAACATATAATTTTATCTTGTTTTTGTAGTTTAGGATAATCATAGGTCATTTGCATTTAAAACTTAATGAGATTAACATACATATTTCATTTCCAACAATTTCTTATATAAATCACAAGTTTAAAACCATTCATTCAAGCATTTCAATTTAGTAACATAAACAAACAGAGCATAAACAAACTTTTCATACAAAATGCAAAGAAAAATACAAACCTATATATACAAGCTACCCAACCCATGACTCGACTCCTATAAACTCAACTATTCTCCCCCTTTTTGTCAAGAGATCAAAAATAGGGATTGAAAATTTGGGACTTGACAAACAGAAATGCTGATATAGGATAGAGAGTCTGTCGGATGGGTGGAATGGGTCGAACGTGAGCCGAGGAGTAGAAGGATGACACAGGATGAGGTGTCGGCTCTCGGAGCACTAACTCACTCTCAAAAGGATCCAGATCGGGTATCGGTTGAACCTTGTCGTTTCCCGATGCCAGCCGATACTTGATCATTCGGAGCTCCCTTTCCATACGATCCTGCCTAGTATGTATATCCATGACTGCATTGAGGACCCCGGCGATCTGAGAAGTCAGTCGATCCTCAATCTGCTCCATGTGCTCTCATATCGCGTTTACCAAGTTGTCCCATGATGGTGGTCTTGGAGCTAAGTTTGGGATCTCTGAGCCTCGCGGTGAACACGATCCGTGTGAATGAGGCGAAGCGAGCTCGTCGGGGGCATCCTGTGGTGGAGAAGGAGCGAGTTGAGGCTGTGGTGATGGCGGGGGCTGCTCTCCCTCAGCCTGTGCTCCTCCGGCTTCTTCTTGAGCCGGTTCTCCCATCCTTTCCCTTATCCGCTCTTCCCTGAATTGATCAACATTGAATTTCATCCGTTGGAGTAAAGCCTTGTTGATTGCATTGGTTGGCTTTAACACTTAGAATGGCTTTCCATTGATATCCACGTGAAAATACTCAAGGATCTTGGTGATCCATGTCCCATAAGGCAAAACCCCTTGTGGGTTGTCCTTCCTGGAGGCTAAGGCTTCAAGGAAAAGTCAGGGAAGGCTAACCTTGACCCTATTTGCAACTTTCCATAAAATTTTGGCCTCTTGTGGATTCACTTGATTTCTGCCTCCTCCCTTGGGGTATATACAATGGGCGATCAATAGCCTGAGAACCCTCAACCTAGGGGATAGATCCATATAGTGGAGAAACTTGATCCCAGGGTGATATTTATTGATCCTAGTGAGCTGGTTGTACATTTAGGTTAGAGTAAGTTCGACGGGTGGTTATTCATCATCATATGGGACCTCTAGGATTTGTCCAACCTGCGTAACGGCATGATCTTGGCTTGGGACCCCCCTTGTACCCAAATACATCTCGACACATTTTACAAATGTACTGAAATCTTGTTGATCCCACAGATAATAGAAAATCTTCATCAAATCTGGGTACACCCTATCGTCAGCCTTTAGCAACGTTGTCCACCCTTGAAAATCGAATAATTCTTCTATCCCAACTCATAATCACTCAAAAATTTAAAATCTATAATCTTTGGGACAAAAATCTTACGCTCGT
Organism: Annona cherimola; assembly: GCA_030490835.1. Taxonomy (NCBI): domain Eukaryota; kingdom Viridiplantae; phylum Streptophyta; class Magnoliopsida; order Magnoliales; family Annonaceae; genus Annona; species Annona cherimola. The sequence continues at coordinate 38,008,473 of CM059973.1, read as the reverse complement.
AGAAGTTCTTGTAGAATCTACTATGTTGTTGCTCGGTCCTGAAATAGGTTGTCGGCATTTTTAGGACCTGACCCTTGTGAATTGAAGTTCCCCTTCTTCTAGCCCCTGTTTCAGAACTGTTGGATGTTTGGGGTTCCTCTTCTCTTAGAGCTGAAGTGGATGGAGTTTCAGCTTGGAATCGAACTCGACGGTCAGTAGATGTTGACGGTTCTTCCCGGGCTCGCTTGGATGGAGTCCGTTGTCTTCTAGGAATCTCCTCCTCGGTACGGGATCCGGATTGTCTGGGTATCGGTCTTAGAGATGGTTTGGAGACGACTAACTTGGGTAGCCTGGTAGCCGATTTGGGTGCCACTTGGATTTTTGAAATGGATTGAGAGACAGAGAGAGAAATTTTGAGAGAGTGAGAGACACCGAGAGATAGGCTGAGAGAGGGAAATGAGAGAGAGAGAGAGAAAGAACTGGAGAGGTAAGTGCAGAGAGGGATTTCTGAGAGAGAATAAGAGAGAGAGATGAGAGCAAACTGAGAGAGAGAGCTCGAGACGGAGAGAATGGGAGAGACGGAACTCGAGAGAGAGAGAGAGAGACCGGCGCGGGAGGAAGAAAGGGGAAGAAAGAATGAGAGAAGAAAGAAAAAGAGAGGGAAGGCGGGAAGCCGGATGATCGCGCGCTGAAGTCGACTTGCCCTAACCGAAGTCGACTTCGACTTCGCCCCGATCCGAAGTCGACTTCGACTTCCTAGAGTCGACTTCACCGAAGTTGACTTGGGACTTCCGGAGTCGACTTGGCCTATCGACTTGGACTTTTCAAAGTTCATTCCTCCTATCTTATTGTTTCTAATTTAACTCAATCATCCCCATATCATTTCTAATTTCATAAAATGATTCTTTTCTAGAGGTTTGGTGAATATATCTGCAATCTGGTCCTCAGTTTTCACATATTCCAAAAAAATATTATGATTTTCAACATGTTCACGAATAAAATGGTGTCTTAAGTCTATAAGCTTGGTCCTAGAATGCAGTACCAGATTTTTGGTCAAACATATTGCACTTGTATTATCACATTTAATAGGTATATCTTTGAATTCCATGTCATAATCTCTAAGTTGTTGTTTCATCCAAAGGAATTGGGCACAATAGCTCCCGACGGCAATGTATTCGGCTTCCGCGGTAGATAGAGCAACACTAGTTTGTTTTCTTGAAAACCATAAAACCAACATGTTCTCAAGAAACTGACATGTTCCACTAGTGTTTTTTTTATCTACCTTGTAACCGGCAAAATCCGCATCCGAGTAGCCAATTAGATCAAAATTAGAACCCTTTCGATACCAAAGTCCTATGTTGGTAGTGTCTACTAAATATCTGAAAATTCTTTTAACAGCTACCAAATGTGATTCTTTTGGACATGATTGAAATCTAGAACACATATAAACACTGAACAGTATATTGGGTCTAGATGCATTTAAATATAACGAAGAACCTATCATGCTTCTATATAACTTTAAATCAACAGATTTACTTTTCTCATCTTTGTCAATTTTAATGGTTGAGCTCATAGGTGTGTTTGCCCCTTTGCTATTCTCCATGTCGAACTTCTTTAATATTTCTTTGACGTACTTGGACTAGTTTATGAAGATCCCTTCACTTAGTTGCTTAATTTGTAGTCCAAGGAAGAAATTCAGCTCCTCCATCATGCTCATTTCAAATTCCTTCTGCACAAGCTCAGAAAATTCTTGAGAAAGGATTTCATCAGTGGCACCAAAAATAATATCATCTACATAAATTTGAAAAATCAAAATATCTTTTTCTTTATACTTGATAAATAGAGTGGTATCTACCTTTCCTTTTTAGAAGTCATGATCAATCAGAAATTTGCTTAATCTTTCATACCAAGCCCTCGGAGCTTGTTTTAATCCATATAGTGCTTTGGTTAATTTGTATACAAATTTAGATTTATCTTTCTCCTCAAATCCAGGTGGTTGTTCAACATACACCTCTTCATTTATATATCCATTCAAAAATGCACTTTTTACATCTATTTAAAATAATTTAAAGTTCATGTGAGATGCAAAGGCTAGCAAAATGCGAATAGCCTCTAATCTAGCAATCGGAGCATAGGATTCCTCAAAATCTATTCTTTCTTCTTGTAAGTATCTTTTTGCCACAAGCCTAGCTTTGTTTATCACCACAAGTCCATTTTCATCTAATTTGTTCCTAAAGACCCATTTTGTGCCAATGACAGTACAGTCTTTTAGTCTTGGAACAAGATGCCAAACTTGGTTTCTTTAAAATTGATTTAGCTCCTCTTGTATTGCTATGATCCAATTTTCATCATCAAGAGCTTGATCAATAATTCAATTTTTGACACAAAAGCATATTGTTCACAAATATTTTGTTTTTACTCCTTCGTAGATATTGCCAATAACTTGCTCAATTGGATGGTCATTTTTGAATTTCAAGTCAGTTAGTGGTTTGTAGAAAACATTAATTTCACTTACCTTTTTATCCATGGATTCTTCTTGCTTTTCCACATGAAGTTTTTCAATATTACTTGTGACATCATCTGCATCACTTAAATCATCTTCTCTTTTAGAGCATGAATTAAATTCATCAAAAACAACATGTATTGATTCCTCTACTACTTGGTTCTTTTTATTGAAGACTCTATATGCTTTGCTGTTTGATGAGTAACCAAGGAATATTGCCTCATCACTCTTGGCATCCAATTTTCCCAAGTTGGTTTTACCATTTTTCAAAACATAACATGTGCAACCAAAAGCATGAAAATATGAAATATTTGGTTTTCTACCTTTCCATAGCTCATATGATGTCTTTTTCAAGATTGCTCTAATGGTTACACGATTCGGGACATGGCATGCTGTACTTACAGCTTCGCCCCAAAATTTCTTGGATAATTTACTCTCGTTTAGCATAGTTCTAGCCATCTCTTGTATGGTCCTATTTTTCCTTTCAACTACTCCATTTTGTTGTGGAGTTCTTGGTGCAGAAAATGTGTGGTGAATTCCTTTTTCATTACATAATTCTATGAATTATTTATTTTCAAACTCACCACCATGATCACTTCTAATGGTCATAATAATACTTTATTTTTCATTTTGCACCACGTTTACAAAAGTTGCAAACATAGATAAAGCTTTATCTTTGCTAGCTAAGAGAATTACCCATGCGAATCTTGAAAAATCATCAACTATTACAAATACATACTCTTTCCACCAATGGTTAAAATATTGGATGGACCATATAGATCCATGTGTAGTAATTTAAGTGGCCTAGTGGTGGAAATCTCCTTTTTGGAGGAAAAAAGACATTTTAGGTTGTTTTGATAGTTGACATGCCTTAAAAAAATTTTCTTTGTCATATTTCAATTTTGGAAATCCTTCTACTAAACTCTTTTTCCATAAGGTCTTAATGTTTGACATGTTTATATGCCCCAAGCCTCTTATGCCAAACCCATGGATCATTGTCAATGACCATTAGACATTGACCATCTAGCTCATCAAGTGAAACCAAATATATATTTCTATGTCTTTTTCCACTAAACATGATATGTTCTCCATCAAATACATTGCATATAGATGATTCAAACACAACCTTGTATCCTTTGTCACATAATTGGCTAATACTCATCAGATTGTGCTTGAGTCCTTCAACAAATAATACATCCTCCATACATGCATTTGAAATACTATAAATGTTTCCTTTACCTTTGATTTTACTTTTCTCGTTATTTTCAAAAGCAACAGTTCCATCGTTGCAAAGCTTGAGTTTATGAAACAAACTTCTTTCTCCAGTCATATGCCTTGAGCAACCACTATCCATGAACCAAATGTTGTTTGCTTTTGCCTTGAAAAATACCTCTTCATTGCTTGTACATTTTGTTGAGGTGGTTTGCTCTTCTAAAACTTCTGTTGTGTTTAAACACAACAAGGTTTCTTCTTGCTGAATCCGCGCAATGCAGCATATTCTTGCGCAATTTGCTGCTTCAAGATCATCATCTGAGGAGCTACTTGTTGATGAAGTTTCTTCATTCACGTACATTCCTCTTCCCTTAGGCTTTTGGAATTTTCGTCTTTCATATCTTTCCTTCTTTTCTTGACGCTCCTTTGCTTTGGTTTCCTCGGGCGTTGGGCATTGGGCTTGCATATGTCCCATACCGCCACACTAAAAATATTTCGTTGCCTCCTTCTTTTTCTCCTTGGAATTTCTTTCTTTAAAACTTTTGAAATTCCTTCCTTTCCTTACAAACTTTCTGAATCGTCTTGTAAGTAAGGCAATCTCCTCATCGCTGTTTTGTGAGGATGAGGTGGAGACGTCCGAATCTTGTGCGGATTTTAAGGCAATAGTTCTTTTTCCTTTGTAGTGATCTTTATTTTTTTTCTTAATTAGCTCATGTGACATTAATGATCTAATGAGGTCTTCTAGCTTCAATGTGTTTAGGTCCTTCGCTTCTTCTATTGCAGTGATCTTTGGAGTCCATAATTCCGGTAGGGCTCTTAGAATCTTCATAACCTGTTCAGATTCTTAGATAGATTTTCCAAGACCTTTCAAAGAATTATTAATTTTTAAAAATCTAGTAAACATTTTAGAAATGTTCTCATTATCCAACATTTTGAAACTTTTCAATTCTCCAATCAAAATATTTCTTCTTGTCCCTTGGACCTGAGAGGTTCCTTCATAGATAGATGTTAATGCATCCCATATTTCTTTGGCGGTCAAACAAGAGGATATTCTATCATATTTAGAGGCAGTAAGAGCACAAAATAATGAATTCATGGCCTTAGCATTGATCTTAACAATTTTCACTTCCTCATCGGTCCATTTGGAAGCTCTTTCATCAATTAGGAAGGTCACATCGTCTTGGATCGCAATCCAAGAGTCCATATCTGTAGCCATGATGAGTTGTTTCATACGTAGCTTTCAATAGTCAAAATTATTCCCATCAAATAATGGTGGCCTAGTAAAAGATTGGACTTTGGAAAATGCAGGAACAGAAGTTGATTGGTTTGCCATTATATAAAAGATCTCTTTGATAAAACTTAAAGACCTATTTTGATACCACTTGTTGGTCTTGAAATAATGGCTTAACCCAAGAGGGGAGGGGTGAATTCAGTTTTTAAAATTCTTTTAAATAATCTTGAATACAGCCCTGTTACGATCTAGCCCCTTGAAGCAAATAAAATAGAGATTTAAGAGCAGTAAACAAAACACACAAATTATAGTAGTTCGGAACAACCTTCCCTACTCCACTCCTCCAAGGTCACTCAGTTGTGACTTGGGTTCCACTAAGTATTTCACCAAATACAATAGAGTCTCTGCTCTCTTCTAGATTCACAGATCTAGGGGGCCTAAAACAGACTTAGCACAAGTAGGTGATGAGTAACACTCCAATCACACACTACTTTGCTTACACTTGATCTTAGTTGCTAAAACTAAATCAAGTTCAATACAATAAGAAAAGGAAGAAAGAAAGTTTCTACACGTTACTGATGTGTAGAGGCAGATTTAGCGCGGAGAAGAACTTGTGAAAAAGACTGAATGGTTCAGCAAGTAGCTCTTGACAGGTTGAATGCAAAGTTCTTCTTCTGGAAGTTTTCTTGATCACTTAATGCTTTTAGAAATGGAAGTTGTGCTTAATCAATGAAGTTTCAGCTACCCTCCACGTCTGTCTTGAATGCCTTATATAAATGACAAGGGTATTCGAACATTTGGAAGTAGGTGGCGCGCATTTAATGCGCCAACGTTCAAAAATTTTCCGACCGTTGCGACCCAAGTCGCAGGTGGAGTCGACTTTGGGTGTGACTTCACCCAAGTCACAGATTGGAGTCGACTTCGGTATTAAGCAAGCTCCTCAAGTTCCTCCTCAGGTCGACTTGGTCCTGGACTTGACCCAAATCGCAGGTGGAGTCGACTTCGGGTACGACTTCACTTTCTGTACTTGCTTGATGAACTTGAAATCCTTGGAGATAACTTTAGTTGCTTGATTTTCTCCACATTAATTGTTCTTCCACTGATTTCTTTCACTTGGAACTCAGTATGTTCATCTTATCTTGAAATCTTTTAGCTCCGTGTCTTGAAGTCTTGAATACTAGAATCTTGGAGTTCATGGATATGCCCAAATAATTATTCTTCAATCTAGATTGGGTTGTTCATGTAAAATTGCTTGTTTTGGTCTTGATTTATCTTCATTTGATCTAAGTCGAATGTTTGGGTCGACTTGGGTATTGGTCCCAAGTTAATGGCAATTACCCAAGAGGGGAGGGGTGAATTGGGCATTTAAAATTTTTCGCTTTAACAGAAACTTTATCCCGGATTAATTCAGTCCCCTTTAATGAAACAAATGGAAAGCAATAAGTGTTAGAAACATGTGGAAAATAAGCCAAGTTTATGTTTTGATGATTAACAAACCAATTTGAGTAAGTGTTGGTTACTAACATGTTTGTGAAGATGATTGAAGGATATACAAATGAAGAAAATGAAGCATGACAAGTCAAGTCAATTTCCAAGTCGACTCAGGCTTCCACTTAGGCCAAGTCGATCCTCAAGTCGACTCAAGAAGCAACTTCAAAGCGCCGTTTTCGTCCAGAGTTGAAATCGAGGAGCAAAGCTGCCGAAGTCGCATCCCAAGTCGATTCGCATGCGACTTGGTTGAAGTCACAGACTAAGTCCACTCTAGCTTCGACTTCGAGGCATCAATTTCGTCCAGAGTTGAAATCGAGAACGAGAGCTGCCGAAGTCGCATCCCAAGTCGACTCCGCATGCGACTTGGGTGAAGTCACAGACCAAGTCGACTCCATCTTCGACTTCAGTGCGGAACTTGCAGATCAAGACGGTTCAATGCTAGATTCAAGTAAAACTGAAGGCCAAGACACTCAAACACTCAAATGAAAATCAAATGAAGTCCAGAGCAAGCAAAGTTGTATATTTTCATGGAGAATCGAGATCATACATTTGGACCTCTCTTATGCACTTCAAAGACTCAAGACTCAAGACATGGATCAAATGTGTTTAAGGTAGAAGAACTATAAAGAGTCTTAAGTATAATCAAAGGAGGAACAACCAAACATGAAGCAATTCAAGCAAGCAAGCCATTTCAAGGATTTCAAGTTCAACTAGCAAGCTGAAGAAGTGAAGTCGCACTCAAAGTCGACTTCACCTGCGACTTGGGTCAAGTCGAGGACCAAGTCGACCCAGACTGGAACTTGAAGAAGTTGCGGAAAGCCAAAGTCGCACCCGAAGTCGACTCCATCTGCGACTTGGGCGAAGTCGCACCCGAAGTCGACTCCATATGCTACTTGGGTCGCAACGGTCGGAAAATTTCTGAATGTTGGCGCATTAAATGCGCGCCACCTACCTCCAAACATTCGGATTCCCTCACAAATTATATAAGGCATTCAATATGAACGAGCAGGAGAGCTGAGAATTCATTGAATGAGCATAACTCCCTTCTCTAAGAGCATTAAGTGATCAAGCCATCATATAGAAGAAGAACTCGGATTTCAAATTGCCAAGAGCTTCTTGCTGAATCATTGAGCCTACGTTACCAGTTTTTTTCTACGCCAAATCTGCCTCTACACAACAGTAACGTGTAGAAACTCTCTTTGTTATTTCTTGTTGTATTGAACTTGATTTAGTTTGGGTAACTAAGATCAAGTGTAAGCAAAGTTGTGTGTGATTGGAGTGGAACTCGTCACCTACTTGTGCTGTGAATTGTTGATGCCCCCTAAAGCTGGAATCTTGAAGGGAGTAGTGGCTATAGTTGTATTTGTGAAATACATAGTGGAACCCAAGTCACAAGAGGTGTGAGCTTGGAAGAGTGGAGTAGGGAAGGTTGCCCAAACCACTATAAAATCTTGTTTGTTGATATTTATTTCTGCTCTCTGCACTATATTGCTTTCCATTTGTTTCTTCATAAAAGGGGACTAGATTAATCCGAGGTAAAGTTCCTGTTTAAGTTGAAAAATTTTAAATACCCAATTCACCCCTCCCCTCTTGGGTATTTGCCATTCACTCGGGACCGACAAGTGGTATCAGAGCAGGTCTTTGAGTTTTACTAAAGAGATCTTTTGATATGACATCCCAATCTACTTCCGTTCCCGCTTTTGCCGAAGGTCAATCTTTTACTAGGCCACCATTGTTTGATGGGAACAATTTCGGCTATTGGAAGCTACGTATGAAACAACTCATCATGGCTACAGATATGGACTCTTGGATTGCTATCCAAGACGGTGTGACTTTGCCAATCGATAAAAGAGCTTCCAAATGGACCGATGAGGAAGTAAAAATTGTTAAGAGCAACGCTAAAGCTATGAACTCACTGTTTTGTGCTCTTACCGCTTCTGAATATGATAGAGTATCCTCTTGCCTAACTGCAAAAGAAATATGGGATACATTAACATCTATCTATGAAGGAACTTCTCAAGTCCAAGGGAAAAGGAGAAATATTTTGATTGGAGAGTTGGAAAGCTTTAGAATGCTAGATATAGAAAATATTTCAAAAATGTTTACTAGATTCTCTAAAATTACTAATGCTTTGAAAAGTCTTGGAAAAGCAATTTTTGAATCGAAGCAGGTCATGAAGATTCTAAGGGCGCTACCTGAATCATGGACTCCAAAAATTACTGCAATAGAAGAAGCAAAGGACTTGAACACATTGAAGCTAGAAGACCTTATTAGTTCACTAATGTCACATGAGCTAATTAAGAAAAGAAATGAAGATCACCACAAAGAAAAAAGAGCAATTGCACTAAAAGTCACCCATAACTCGGATGAATCCACCTCATCATCTCACAATGACGATGAAGACATTGCTCTTCTCACACGCAGATTTCGAAAGTTAGTGAGAAATGAAAAGAACTTCAAAGACTTCAAAGAGAGACCACGAAAAGAGAAGAAGAAGGAGGCTACAAAGTGCTATAGATGCAGCGGTATGGGACATATGCAAGCTCAATGTCCTACACCGGAAGAAAAATCAAAGGATCATCAAGAGAGGAAGGAAAGATATGAAAGCAGAAAATTCCAAAGGCCGAAGGGAAGAGGAATGTACGTGAATGAAGAAACTTCATCAACAAGTAGCTCCTCAACCGATGATTTTGAAGCGGCAAATTGTGCAAGAATATGCTGCATGATGCGTATTGAGCAAGAAGAAAATTTGCTTTGTTTAAACACAACGGAAATTTTGGAAGAACAAACCACCTCAACAAAGTATACAAGTAATGAAGAGGTAACTTTCAAATTTTTTTATTCTCAATCTACTCACTCTTCTATACAAGAATGTCTCAAATGTGCTGAATTAGAAGAATTACAATATGCATATGATTCATTATATGAGGAAATTAAAAAACTAGGAAACAAGTTATCTTTAAAGAGACAACAATGCAATTCCATCATTATTGTAAATGGAAAACTAGCTGAAAGTACATCAAAACTGAAAGAAGAAAATGAACTACTATTGAAGGAAGTTAAAAAATTGAAAAAGGAGAATGATTCCTTAAATGAATCATTAGCTAAATTCTCTAATCCAGGAGAAAATGTGAAAATATTTCTGAACATGACCTCTCAAAATAATAAAAGAGGTCTTGGATACTCCACATTTGAGCAAAGAGAAAGCGGCAAATCGAATGTGCCAATACTTGGAAAAAATCAAACCAAAACTACACCTATTTACATACCTAAAGGGAAACGAGCTGTTTGGACCAAAAGACCAACTTTTGAACCATTATATACTTGGAGGCCTACTCCTAGATTACCAATGGCTTGTAATTTTTGAAACAATATGGGTCACAAAATTCATAGATGCAACTTTAAGAAACTATATGACCATGGTGCAAAATTAGTTTGGGTTCCAAGAAACACAAGATTTGAACTTTCAAAGATAGAACAACAAAGATTAAATCAGTTTACTAACCCAAATGGACCCATAAAATGGGTACCAAAGAGATAAGAGTTATTTATTCATTTTTCAGATATGTTTCAAGGCAAAGGCAAGCAACGTTTGGTTCATTGATAGTGGTTGGTCAAGGCATATGACCGGTGAAAGAAGTTTATTTCATAAACTCAAGTCTTGAAACGATGGAACTGTTGCTTTTGGAAATAATGAGAAAGGTAAAATCAAAGGTAAAAGAAACATTTATAGTATTTCAAATGCATGTATGGAAGATGTATTATTTGTTGAAGGACTCAAACACAATTTAATGAGTATTAGCCAATTATGTGACAAAGGATACAAGGTTGTGTTTGAATCATCTATATGTAATGTATTTGATGGAGAACATATCATGTTTAGCGGAAAAAGACATGGAAATGTATATTTGGTTTCACTTGATGAACTAGATGGTCAATGTCTAATGGCCATTGACAATTATCCATGGGTTTGGCATAAGAGGCTTGGGCATATAAACATGACAAATATAAAGACCCTATGAAAGAAGAGTTTGGTAGAAGAATTGCCTAAATTGAAATATGACAAAGATAAAATTTGCAAGGCATGTCAATTGTCAAAACAACCTAAAATGTCTTTCTCTACCAAAAAAAAAATTTCCACCACTAGGCCACTTGAATTGCTACACATGGATCTATATGGGCCATCCAACATTTTAACCATTGGTGGAAAGAAATATGTGTTTGTGATAGTTGATGATTTTTCAAGATTCACATGGGTAATTCTCTTAGCTAGTAAAGATAAAGCCTTCTCTATGTTTGCAACTTTTGTAAATTTGGTGCAAAATGAAAAATAATGTACTATTATGACTATTAGAAGTGATCATGGTGGTGAGTTTGAAAATAAACGTTTCATAGAATTATGTAATGAAAAAGGAATTCACCACACATTTTCTGCACCAAGAACTCTACAACAAAATGGAGTGATAGAAAGGAAAAATAGAACCATACAAGAGATGGCTAGAACAATGTTAAATGAGAGTAAATTATCCAAGAAATTTTGAGGCGAAAATCGAGTCACCATTAGAGTTATCTTGAAAAAGACCCCATATGAGCTATGGAAAGGAAGAAAACCAAATATTTCTTATTTTCATGCTTTTGGATGCATGCTATGTTTTGAACAATGGTAAAACCAACTTGGGAAAACTGGATACTAAGAGTGATGAGGCAATATTGCTTGGTTACTCATCAAATAGCAAAGCATATAGAGTCTTCAATAAAAGGAACCAAGTTGTAGAAGAGTCGATACATGTTGTTTTTGATGAATCTAATTCATGCTTCAAAAGAAAAGATGATTTAAGTGATGTAGATGAGATAACAAGTAGCCTTGAAAAATTGCATATGGAGAAGCAAGAAGAATCCATGGAGGAAAGGGTAAGTAAAGGTAATAATTCCTATAAACCTCCAACTAATTTAAAGTTAAAAAATGCCCATCCAATTGAACAAGTTATAGGGAATGTCTATGAAGGTGTAAAGACTAGAAGGTCAAAACAAAATATTTGTGGACAATACGCCTTTGTATCCAAAATTGAACCATCCACTATAGACCAAGCTCTTGATGATGAAAACTAGATCATAGCAATGCAAGAGGAATTAAATCAATTTGAAAGAAACCAAGTTTGGCATCTTGTTCCAAGACCAGAAGATTGCATTGTCATTGGCACAAAATGGGTCTTTAGGAACAAATTAGATGAAAGTAGACTTGTGGTGAGAAACAAAGCTAGACTTGTGGCAAAGTGATGCTCACAAGAAGAGGGAATAGACTTTGAGGACCTATGCTCCGGTTGCTAGATTAGGGGGGTGTTTGTCAATGACAAAAACTTTTCACCTAAAACTTTTCCATCTAAAACTTTTCATTCTCTACAACTCTTCTATTTTTTAATTATTTTTTTACATCTTCCAACACAAACCACCCTACTTTTCAATCATTTCTACACAATTATCTATACAACTAACCTATCTATTTTAACTTTATCCTCTTTACTCCTCATCATTACCCCTATCATCTCACATCATTCGACAACTTTTATTCTTCAAAACTTTTCACCAAAAGTTTTATTCATTCCCAAACACACCCTAGAAGTCATTTGTATCTTACTAGCTTTTGCATCTCACATGAATTTTAAATTGTTTCAAATGGATGTTAAAAGTGCATTTCTGAATGGTTATATAAATGAAGAGGTGTATGTTGAACAACTACCTGGATTTGAGGAAAAAGATCAATCTAAATTTATATACAAATTAACCAAAGCATTATATGGATTAAAATAAGTCCTAAGAGCTTGGTATGAGAGATTAAGAAAATTTTTGATTGATCATGATTTCCAAAAGGGAAAGGTAGACACCACTTTGTTTATCAAGTACAAAGAAAAAGATATCTTGATTATTCAAATTTATGTTGTTGACATTATTTTTGGTGCTACTAATGAGATTCTTTGTCAAGAATTTTCTGAGCTTATGCAGAAAGAATTTGAGATGAGTATGATAGGGGAGTTGAATTTCTTCCTTGGACTACAAATTAAACAATCAAGTGAAGGGATCTTTATAAACTAGTCCAAGTACATCAAGGAAATGTTAAAGAAGTTTGGCATGGAAAACAGCAAAGGGGCAAACACGTCTATGAGCTCAACCATTAAAATTGACAAGGACGAGAAAGGCAAACCAGTCGATTTAAAATTATATAGAAGCATGATAGGTTCTTTATTATATTTAACTGCTTCTAGGCCTGTTATATTGTTTAGTGTGTGTATGTGCTCTAGATTTCAATCATGTCCAAAAGAATCACACTTGGTAGTTGTAAAAAGAATTTTTAGGTATTTAGTAGATACTACCAACATAGGACTTTGGTATCCAAAGGGTTCTAATTTTGATCTAATCGGCTACTCGGATGCGGATTTTTCCGGCTACAAGGTAGATAGAAAAGCACTAGTGGAACATGTCAGTTTCTTGGGAACATGTTGGTTTCATGGTTTTCAAGAAAACAAACTAGTGTTGCTCTATCTACGGCGAAAGCCGAATATGTTGTCGCCAGGAGCTGTTGTGCCCAATTGCTTTGGATGAAACAACAACTTAGGGATTATGACATGAACTTTAAAAATATACCTATTAGATGTGATAACACAAGTACAATATGTTTAACTAAAAATCCAACTTTGCATTCTATGACCAAGCATATAGACTTTAGACATCATTTTATTAGAGAACATGTAGAAAATCATGATATATGTTTGGAATATGTGAGAACAGAAGATCAAATTACAAATATTTTTACCAAACCTCTAACAAAAGAACCATTTTATAAAATTAGAAATGATATGGGAATGCTTGAATTAACTTAGAAAAAGCACAAGTTGAGGGGGAGCACAGGTTCAGGGGGAGCAACCCCGCCATTCTCAAAAGATTAACCAGCTCCATCTCTATTTTTTTGATAAATTGACAAAAAGGGGGAGAATAGATCGGGATTTGAGTCTCCGTTTTAAATGCGTGCATGAATGGTTTTAAGTATTAAATGTTTGTATGAATGATTTTAACTTGTGATATTTTGGAAGAAATATGTATGTTAAACTCATGTTTTTCAACTTGTGATTTATTGGAAATATATGTTAAAAATCAAAATGCAAAAATAGTTTGTTTTAAAGACATTGAAAGGAATATACTCAAATCAGTTTTGTCAATCATCAAAAAGGAGGAGATTGTTGGAAACATGTGGAAAATAAGCTAAGTTTATGTTTTGATGATTAAAAAACTAATTTGAGTAAGTGTTGGTTACTAACATGTTTCTGAAGATGATTGAAGGATATACAAATGAAGAAAATGAAGCATGACAAGTCAAGTCAATTTCCAAGTCGACTAAGACTTCGACTTAGGCCAAGTCGATCCCCAAGTCGACTCAAGAAGCGACTTCAAAGCGCCGTTTTCGTCTAGAGTTGAAATCGAGGAGCAAAGCTGCCGAAGTCGCATCCCAAGTCGACTCCGCATGCGACTTGGGTGAAGTCACAGACCAAGTCGACTCTAGCTTCGACTTCGAGACGTCAATTTCCTCTAGAGTTGAAATCGAGAATGAGAGCAGCCGAAGTCGCATCCCAAGTCGACTCTGCATGTGACTTGGGTGAAGTCGAAGACCAAGTCGACTCCATCTTCGACTTCAGTGCGGAACTTGCAAATCAAGACGGTTCAATGCTAGATTCAAGTAAAGATGAAGGCCAAGACAACTCAAACACTCAAATGAAAATCAAATGAAGTCCAGAGCAAGCAAAGTTGTATATTTTCATGGAGAATCGAGATCATACATTTGGACCTCTCTTATGCACATCAAAGACTCAAGACTCAAGACATGGAGTCAAATCTGTTTAAGATAGAAGAACTATAAAGAGTCTTAAGTATAATCAAAGGAAGAACAATCAAACATGAAGAAATTCAAGCAAGCAAGGCATTCCAAGGATTTCAAGTTCAACTAGCAAGCTGAAGAAGTGAAGTCGCACCCGAAGTCGACTTCACCTGCGACTTGGGTCAAGTCGAGGACCAAGTCGACCCAGATTGGAACTTGAAGAAGTTGCGGAAAGCCGAAGTCGCACCCGAAGTCGACTCCATCTGCGACTTGGGTGAAGTCGCACCCGAATACCTACCTCCAAACGTTCGGATTCCCTCGCAAATTATATAAGGCATTCAATATGAACGAGGAGGAGAGCTGAGAATTCATTGAATGAGCATAACTCCCTTCTCTAAGAGCATTAAGTGATCAAGCCATCATATAGAAAAAGAACTCCGCTTTCAAATTGCCAAGAGATGCTTGCTGAATCATTGAGCCTACGTTAAAAGTTCTTCTCTGACCAAATCTGCCTCTACATAACAGTAACGTGTAAAAACTCTCTTTATTATTTCTTGTTGTATTGAACTTGATTTAGTTTGGGTAACTAAGATCAAGTGTAAGCAAAGTTGTGTGTGATTGGAGTGAAACTCGTCACCTACTTGTGCTGTGAATTGTTGATGCCCCATAGAGCTAGAATCTAGAAGAGAGCAATGGCTCTAGTTGTATTTGTGAAATACATAGTGGAACCCAAGTCACAAGAGTTGTGAGCTTGGAAGAGTGGAGTAGGGAAGGTTGCCCGAACCACTATAAAATCTTATTTGTTGATATTTATTTCTGCTCTCTGCACTATATTGCTTTCCATTTGTTTCTTCATAAAAGGGGACTAGATTAATCTGGGGTAAAGTTCCTGTTTAAGTTGAAAAATTTTAAATACCCAATTCACCCCTCCCCTCTTGGGTTTTTTCCATTAACTCGGGACCAACAATAAGATAATGAAAGTAGAAATAAAAATTAGTGGACAAGATTTTATAGTGGTTCGGGCAACCTTTCGTACTCCACTCTTCCAAGCTCACACTCCTTGTGACTTGGGTTCCACTATGTACTCCACGAATACAACTAGAGTCTACACTCTCTTTTAGATTTCAGCTCTATGGGGCATATACAATTAGAGCCTCCGCTCTCTTCTAGATTCTAGCTCTAGGGGGCATATACAACACTTAGCACAAGTAGGTGATGAGTCCCACTCTAGTCACAACGCTACTTTGCTATCACTTGGTTTGAAACACTTATATCAAACCAAGCATCAAAATCGAATAACAAATTGAAAAGAAAAGAGATCTACACTTTACAGATTGTGTAGGCAAGTTACAGCTTGAGGAAGAACTCGTAGAAGCGACGATTTGATTGATATTGGAGTATGCAACAAGTTGAAACTCATTCTTCCTTCAAAATATGTATAGATCACTCAAGGCTAGGAAAATAAAATTTTTGAACTTATGACGAGCTGCATATATGTCTATTAAATTGCTCGCTATTTACGCAAGTATACGTGCCGTGTCAAGTAATAAAGAGTGAGTAGAATATCGTTCCCACGAGAAATTGTTAACCGGAATTATTATTCGGCTTAACTGCTTTCGAAGGTTGTGAAATTTTAGTTTTGTGATTTAACTAAGCTAACGATTGTGAAAAAGAAATCAGAGTAGAGATCACGAGATTACTGGATACCAAAAGCGAGTTTACTGATTAGGGATGGCAGATGGATAGATCGGAATCCTTGAATCTAAACTATATTGCTCAGGTTCTTGTTTAACGGATTGCATATGAATTTACTAGCCCAAATTCATGTATCTTCATATATGTCTTCCAATAGTATATAAAGCTAATTACACCCTATTTAAGTGCTATGTTCCCATGCCATTAAATAATGTAAAATTGATAAGTTCATAACTTGTATAATGATTACACAGGGTTTAACGGTATATTCCTATCCGTTAAACAACTCTCCTTACACAAAGGTTGAAACCTGTGCCTTGCACGTGGATCTGGCAAATATCTTCCGTTTCCAAAGGTAAATAGAGCAATTAAATCATCTTACAAGGTAGCTAATCTTGTAAAAGCATTAAACTCACACATGCAAAGGTAAATTATATGCAATCATATATATAAGCTTAAATATTCATTCCTAAATATTCTAAGAACCAAGAAACAATACAGTTTAGAATTCAATTCATCCTAACTATCCATCTAATGGAGGTTTAGCTCAAAGACATGATCTTAGCATCCAATACATCCAAATGAAAAGTATCCATAAGGAAGATAAAGAAAATTGGAAACAATAAGAAAAACTGTTTTCCGGCAGTTTCCACCTACGGGACTTGAATTCCTTCTTCAATCCGAGCTTTAATCTTGATTTTCGCTTTCTCTTACACTGTAGTTCATTCTCCGGCTCTCTTCTCTCTCTTTCTCTCCTCTCCCCGCGTGCGAACCCCTAAGAACTATCTATAAAGTCCCCTATTGAGCAGCTTACGCACTGGAATATTCGCGTACGGATGCATATTGGCGCCTGGGCGCCACTGGCTTGCGCTTAGGCGCCAATTCTTTGTGTGCTAAGCAGTCTGGACACATTCTGGAAATCCTAGGAATTTTTGCACTGGCGCCTAGGCGCCAACTCCTTGGATGTGGTTTCTAACTTGTGGCTTTAGCAATGTCTTCACTTGAGTTGCATGTTGATGAAGTGGCGCCTAGGCGCCAACTCTCTGAACTGCATCACCTAATTTGTGGCTTCTGACTTGGAATTCATGTAGAGAAGTGGCGCCTAAGCGCCAACTCTCTGGACTGCATCACCTAATTTGTGAGCTGTGTGTGCTACAAATGGTCAAGGCGTGTAGGGTGGCGCCTGGGCGCCAATGGTTGGTGCCTAGGCACCAACTCTCTGGATCTAGATGCCTCATCTTGCTTTTAACTCGTCCGCTCTGCTGCCGTACGTTCTGTCCTTCCTATAAAAAAAATTGAAAAACTAAATAAATAAACTAAAAATGCCTAAATAATGCTAAAATTGCCTAAAAACTAATTAATGCTCCTAAAATGCAAAGCGGATGAAAATTAAGCTAAAAGAGTGAAAACTAAGCCTAATCTCTTGAACTAACACACAAATTAAGTCTGAAATGGGCCATGATAACTCGTAAAAATACGAGTTATCATACCCCCAAACTTAAATGTTGCTAGTCCTCGAGCAACAAATGCAAACAGAATGAATAAATGAATGTATGTATGAATGAATGTATGCAGAAAAACAAAAATCAACTCCTTTTGCTTCCGGTTATGCATTGATCAATCCACTTAGCCATTTCACAAGGTCGTGATTAATTCATCCTGAAAAATCCTTCATTATATAAACAACCAAGGCATAAATTTTCCTTTCCAAACTAAGTTACAAGTGGGTGTCAGAATTCCATAGTGCAAAGTTATATTTCAACACATCAATCTTTCAATCGATCAGAAAACTGGTTAGGAACTCAATGAACTCAAGCAAACTAAGTATTAACCTAAATACACTGGTTACAACAAATGGTATCAAGTCACTGAATTCAATTTCTAACAACTGCATATTCTTTTTCCCCCCAAACTTATTGCAAAAATTCTCCTCACCATATTTCAGGGTATCTAGGGAGAATTTTTAATTTTTTTTAAAGCGTTGTTACTGTGATTTTCCTTTGCTTTTTTACGCGAACCTTGCCATTTGTCGATGCCAAGTCCCGGTTACTCAGCTTAGGTCAACCACCCCCTTTTTAATTTTTTTTCTAATGCTTTATTAGGGGTACTGAACATGTTTGAGTAATTCCTGTGAAATAATACCATTTCTGAACCCGTTAAAGTACTTGGTTAGCATTTATTTAGTTCAGTATTCATCATCTCGGTCTGAAAGATATTCCTATTATTGAATTAGAATCATGTATTCTGAAATTCCTTTTAATTCTTTCACATATTAATTTCAACCTGCTTTATACTTGGTTTCAATCTGAATTGCCCATTCTTTCATGAATTCAATTTCAAGTCAGAATTAATCACAGCCTTGCATATTTTCACAATCAGATGAATTGAAACAAAAGATAACTTTCATTAGATGGAATTTGAAATGCATGCAACATAAACTAAAGCATGAAAATTAAAATGCAAAACTAACCTATAGTTAAGAATTATACACCCCCCAAACTTGAGAGATGCATTGTCCTCAATGCATGATCCTAATATGACTAAATAAAGAAAAGAAAAAACACTGATAAACAAAAATAAAAGAAAAGAAAAATAAAAAGAAAGGACTGGAACTCCCCTCAGGAATCGGACTCTGTCTCGTCCTCGTCGTCCTCGTCGTCGGGCTGGGGCTGTGATGATTGCCCAAAATAAGCTCGGACCTCTGGCGGTGTCGGTGGAAAACCTCCAATTAATTTCCCTACAAAAGCAAAAACAACAACAAAAATAAAATTAAACAGAAAATGATTGATGGGTTGCCTCCCATCCAGCGCTGAATTTATTGTCTTCCGCTTGACGTTCTCACTGTTCAATTCTCTTTTAGTTCCACCACCTCCTTGCAACGATGAAAATCATCTCCCATATAATGCTTAAGACGTTGCCCATTCACAACAAAACTATTGCAAGATGCCTCGTTACATATTTCCACCGCTCCATTCTCTGTTGCCCTTATCACCACGAATGGACCTGACCATCGAGATTCGAATTTTTTTGAAAATAGCTTCAATCTTGAATTGAAGAGCAACAATGGATGGTGGTGCATGGTAGGAGCTATCAAAAGTGGATGATTCATGAGGATGGACAGCAATAATTATTGAGGCACCGATTTTTTTAAATGCAACAGCTGTAAATGAATTACAGCGGCAACCTTAAGATGAGGTTAAATAAACCGTAGTAAATCGCCCATTGACAAATATAAAAGGAGCAGAAATGTGTGAGCGGAGAAGTAATTCTGAACACTTGGAGCAGGGACGTTCCAGTCCAAGCATCCAGCATTTTTCCAGCAAGAAAAAAAGTAACGAGCAATCAGGTTCTGTTTTCATTATTCCCTTTAATGTAAAATCTCTTAATCAGGTTTTGAAATTGTGATTTTTCATTTTTCAAAAAAAATCTTGCTGGTCGTTAGTTTATTTTTGAATGCAATCAATTAAATAAAATTTAATACCATGATTAATCGTTCATATAAAATTCTGAATACATGATTTATATGCTGTTTTTTAAATTCATTCATATAAATTGCTGGTGGAAGATTGTTGGATGCTATTGTTGATATCAAACAATCAATTGAAGTGATGTATTGCTGGACATTGCAAATCCAAGCTAAGCAACGGTCCAAGCATCCAGTTCTGATTTCATGCTGCTCATTATTAAAAATTTTAATAAACAGAAATTAGGGAAATGCATGGACGGATGATTACCTTCTATAAAACATTTTTTATTAACATTTCAAATCAGATTTGATTATAATATTTGAGTGATTTAGATAACTCAAGAAATTCTGGGTATAAGTGATGTTAAAACAGATATTTATTTCTAAATAAAGGATAAAAGAATGATGAAATAATAGGTTAATATTGAATTTGTTGTTTCAAATCTGAAGGTTATGTAATATTAGAAATAAAAATATGAACGACATAGTAAACGAAGGAATTTTTCCATGAACCTTTGTGTACAAGCTTATTATATCATCATTAAGGAACGGCCAAATTTTCAGCTTAAAATATTCAGCAGGTTGAAAATTAAAAATCCGAGAAGATTAACTTAAACAGGGTAAAACGGGTGACAAGATCAGCTGTAGTAAATGATTTTTAATATTTTTCGTAGATGGAGTTTTGGGGTGTGTTTGGTAATGAGTAAAACTTTTGATGAAAACTTTTGAAGAATAAAAGTTGTCAAATGATGTAATATTGTAGGGGTAATGATGAGGAGTAAAGAGAATGAATTTAAAATAAATAGGTTAGTTGTATTGGTAGTTGTGTAGAAATGATTGAAAAGTAGGGTTGTTGTATAGAAAAATGTGTAAAAAATAATTAAAAAAGAGTAATTATAGAGAGTGAAAAGTTTTAACTTGACAACTTTTGCAAATTGCCAAACACACCCTTGATCTGAAATTTTGATATGATATATAAGACATCATACTTATCACCTGAAAAAAGTCAAAAATGATTTTTGAATGACATAAATATGGATTAAAATTAACGTGACTAGGGCTGTTCCTAATTTAACAACACTTTCCAGCACAGTAAAAATGCCAAAATAAATATATAATATTAATATTTCTTGCTGAAATTATTATAATGGTTAATTGTTGTAGTTACTGATGTATGATAGAAATTTAAGAGTTAAATACCTTGATTTTGATTATAAATTAAGATTTAAAGAAATCAGTACGCCTGATTTCAGCAAATGTGGACAGTTTGAGAAATAATCAAAAAGAAATATGAAACCTAAGTGGAAATGGCCCGAATTGATATATATGTTAGTTAGAAGTGTAATAAAATATTTAGGATAGCAAGAATGATTAATAGTTGATGCTATAATATGTATATGGAATTAATGGGTAAATAAGAAGATGAAACTTAGTGAAAATAAGAAAACAAAAGCTGTTTTGGAATTTAATAATAAGTTCCAGAAATTCTAAATGGAATTTATTTTCATTATAATGTGTAAACAAGGTTTACAAAAAAGGTACAAATTTATGATCACTAAGTAAGTGATTAAGTACCTAAGATGTGATTTTAGAAAATATAGATAAGGGTAAAATGTAATATATAGGGCTATTTGAGGGAAATTACAAAAATTGTAAAAAATTTAGACCCAAATTATAAGCCCTTACCCTTAAGCAAATATCTTGAGAGATTTTCTCAAATAATATGTCAATTATAAGAAATATATGCTAAGTATAAAATGCTAAAATCCAAGATGTTGGATTTAGCTACGTGTTACAAATCCTAAGTAGGATTTGAAAAATTAACCCTTAAATAATGATGTCAAAATAAATGGAATGGTTAGACCTTGAAACAAGTTCAACCAAATAAGGATAAGAGTGGTTGGTATTAGCCAAATATGAAAATGTGGTTAGAAGATAATTATATTGAATTTATGGAAAAAGGAAGATAAACGACTTATTTGAATTAGTGACATCAAATGACTTAGGAAGTTCATAAGAAATTGCCTCAAGAAGTTGACTAAAGGAAAGAAAACAAGTGTTAAAGATGAAATTGATAAGTGAGAGATGGTAAACATAAGTAAATTGGAACAGGGTGATGACAATATTGAACTAAAGGTAGAAATGGGTCAAAGTTGATATGAAACACACATGGGTTAGAAAATCCTAAGATAGATTCAGAGTTAATAGTAGAAATGTGCAAGCATGGGATATTATGTTTATATGAGAGAAAAATGGTCCTTTTTCATTTGTATAGGAAAAGGAAAGGAAAAAGGTGGAAAGTACAAGTTGACTATCACAGGTAAGCAAGTTATATGCTTTCTAAAATGTTTCTAAATGATTACAAATTGTTTGCTCACATATTTTATGAATTATATTTAAGGATGACCATTCCTATATTGTTTTACATGAAATGATTGCTAATTGCTTGTTAAATGCTTTTGTAAAATGTTTATGATTTACATATGTCATGCCGGCATATGAATGTGAATGATCATGGTGCACGAGGATTAGGGTACGAGAGAGGTGTAATTGGACCAGTTGTCCTCCTCTAGCATGACCGAGTCGCTAATACAGGCTGAGGCCGGCGGTGACCTCCCTGAAATTAGAGCAGGATCAAGTAGTGGACGCCTAGCTAGCGATCCATTTGGAGAAATGTCATGTATGCATTGAATGCATTTGCATTTCCATATTATGCACAAAAAGAAAATGGAAAATGTTTACTTACAAAAGGAAAGGACTTGCTTACTGAGTATTAGTACTTATGTTTTGTTTTTCAAAATTTAGTCAGGTAAATGGAGATGACCCATGGAGAAGGATAGGTATAAAAAGAATATCAAGATGTTTACATTCCTTTGCATGTGTGAAAAGAAGAAGATGAACTTATAGTATGATCGGTGTTATGTTGAATGTTGATGAAAACAATTAAGTTAAGGTAGTACAACCTGTATGGAATATGTGAGGAAATGCAGAATTATATGTAAATGGTGTATGATGATTTTCTGAAAAGACAATCATTATGACTCTGATAATGTAAAGACAATAGTTAAGACTATGATATGGGAAATGCTTTTCAAGTTGGATGAATGAAAATGTTATCTGTATTGATGTTATATATATATATATATAATTTGCCGTGTGATCAGGGCAACAATCCTGAGTCACGTTTACCAACCCTTTTCGACCCCGGAGTAAGGACTATGTGGAGCCTCGGGTCGGGGGCGCACAGTATGCCTACCACAAGGATAAAAGATTGATGACATACAGAAAAAGAAAATTATAATAAGAAACCCATATGGGAATAGGGAACAGGAAACAGGAGACAATAGAGACAAATGATAAGTCTATTGGACCAAGGCTAAAAATTCCACTAAGATAGAGTACCGCAATGGAAGCGTGGTGAGCCAATGGAAGTATTGAAAAAAAAAGAGATGATAAGTTGGGTATTTCATATGAGTCTTACCCCGATATTTGAAATGTAATAGGTTTCAGGACGAAACCTGTTATAAGGGGGGGAGGATTGTGAAACCCCAACCTATGTGAGACTCAATGGTATGCATTGAACATATATATTTGATTTATATGTGATTTAAATGAATTTTTAATGATTTATGGATGATTTTATGATTTAATGATATTTTGCGATTAGGGTTTAATTAAGAATGGTGATTAAAAATTTAATCGCCGAAGCCCAAAGTGAGTCGGTATGACCCGAGGGGCTTAATGAGGATTTAAAGGTGACAAGGTGTCATGAATAATCATGTTAATAATCATCATTTAATTTATGGAGATTAAAGTGTAATTGTTGAATTAAGATGAAAAATGATAGAAAATTCATAACTTGACGTCTACAAGGCGGATTTCAATGAAATTTGAAAGGTAAGCTCACGACGGTGGGCCCAATCTTATGAATGGATTGGATTAAGGGAATCATAATAGGATTAGGGTGTTAATTAATTATTTTTATCCTAAATCCAAAAGATAAATTCAAGTGATCATAACTTGACGTAGAAACGTCGGATTGAGATGAAATTTGAAACGATGGAATAAAATTATGAAATATATGAGATGAATGGAATGGATTAAGATAATTATCATGGGAAGTTTCTTTCTTGGCAAGTAACAAGTTGCTTAAGAGCTAAGTAAAGAAGGGTAATTGTGGAAAGTGAAAATGGAATTCACTAAAATGCCTATGGGGTTACTTGGGCACCAAGAAAAATTTTTTATAAAAAGAAAAAAAAGGGGAGCAAGGGGCTGCTGCACGTTCCAACAATGGGTGGAGAAGAAGAGAGAGAAGGAGAGAGAAAGAGAGAGAAGAAGAGAGAGAAGAGAGGAAAAAGGGAGAAAAATGGAGATTTTCTCCAAAGGCAGCAGCTAGGGCACATCAAACCCAGCAAGCAGGAAAGGAAAAGAAGGTAATTTCAAGTGCTCAATGGAGGGATTATCAATTAATCAAGTAAGTACATGTTAATCTTGATTTTATGCCTCAAATCTGGAGGTTATATGATGTTGTAAACTAAAATATGAACAAAACAGTAAATGGATGAATTTTAGTATTAAATTTTTTGGAAAGAATCCTTATGGGGGATTAAGGAAAGAACCAATTTTCAGCTTAAAAGGATATTCCAGTTGCAAATTAAAAATATGAGAAAATCAACCTGAACAGGGTTGTACGGGTGGTAGGATCAGCTGTCCCAAAGGATTTTTAATAATTTTTATACAAGAAATTTTGGGCTGAAAAGTTTAAAGGATATATAAGACATATTTAGAATCACATGAATAAAATAAAAATTAGGTTTTTATGGGTATAAATATACCCCATAATTAACGTGATTCAGGCTGTCTGAAAATGGATGTTGCTATCTAGCAAGGTAAAAATACCAAAATAAATATAAATGCTTAATTTTTTGTGCTTGAAATATTTATTTTGGTTAATTAATTTATTTATTAAGATATGTGAGAAATTTCAGATAAAAAATACTTGATTTGATATTAAGTCAAGATTTTGAGATTTCAGTACGCCTGATTTCACCATATGTGGATATTTGGAGAAAAAATAATAAAGAAATATGCAACTTATGTAGAATTATCAAAATTGATATATATGTTAATAACCTAAATTTGGGTTAGGAAAATTTGGATTAATTTCTGAAAATTTGGATTTATAAATATGTGTAGGGTTATGTGTCAAAAGACACGTTAAATGTGTGAAAGATGGGTTCCAAAGTTGCTGTTTTGGAAACCTATGATTAGTGGATTTAAATTCCATAAAAATAACCTAATTACAGTGGTAATTAAGGATAATTATCATGCTGAAATGTGGATTAAATTTCTGACTTGGGAAATTTTATGAAATGCCTCATATATGTGTTGTTAAATGGCTATATGTGAAAGGATAGACATGCATGAGTGGTAAATGACCTATGTAATGTGATTTTGTACAAAAATGCATGAAATATGATGAAATTATGTTTAGATTGTATGAAGTTAATTTCAAATTTTGGTATTAATTAATGAGCCATAAGGCAACGACGTGTGCTTAAAATGAGCACCGATGTGTGAATTTTGGAAAATAAGTGGAAAATGGCTTAAGAAAGGTAATGAGCCATTAAATAATAATTATTGGATGATTATTATGTGATTGAATGATTATCCTACTTAAGGGACTAAATGTGATGTGTAATAGCCCATGTAATGCATAAGTATATGCTATACAGGCATAATGACTTGTGAAGTCGAAGGAATTATGTATGTTAATGAAAATGGGTTGAAAAATTGAGTTGAATGCAAGCAAAGGAAATATATGAATGTTATATCATTCTTATATGTATAAGCAAAGGCAAAGGGATAAGCGAAACGAAAAGCTAAGCAAGCGAAGCAAGCAAGCAGCTTTCTAAATGATTTTAGTTTTCATTACAAGGTATTTAAGGATGGTCATTCCTTGTTTATATGTGTATTGAAATGTTTATTTCTATTGAAATAAATGATTGCTTATGGTTTCGCAATTATGCTTTAAATGTGATGAAACATGATTTTATACAATATTTCATTGAAATGGTCTTTAAAGAGGGATGGTGTAAAGAATTCTCTATATGAGAATGACAAGTTCCATGTGTAAGGGGGTATATAATGCCGGAGTGACTAAAAGTCATGCATGGAATAGAAATCAAGTAGGCTAGTCGAGGTAGTAAGTGGACAAGGAGTCCCCCTTGACGTCGCCAAGTCGGAAAGGACCGACGAGGTAGGCTAGTCGAGGTAGTAAGTGGACAAGGAGTCCCCCTTGATGTTGCCAAGTCGGTAGGTCCGACGCTAAGGATGGAAAGGAATATGTCATGAAAGAGAGTTCCCCGTGCTAGCGTACCGTCACATGAAGGATAACGTTATCAATGGAAATGATGAATTTGCACATCCAATGTTTATGAAATGTTTATGAAAAGTGTTTGAATGATTTATGAAAAGGTTTTTACTCCACAGGTAGTTGATCACTTGATAAGTGTCTCTACTGAAGGGAGAAAATGCTTTTAAATAAATATGCCTTCAAAATGAATTGCCTGTAAAATATAAGCTTGCTTATTGAGTTTCGACTCACGTTTTCGTTTTCCAAACCCATAGATAGGTGAAAGAAGAGACCTAGCAAAGGAGCAAGAGTCATCCATGGAGGAAATGGGAGAAACATTATAAGTTTCATGTTTATGAAAAACTTACGTTGAATGATTGTAAATTTACATTGATGATTTATGCTGACATCTATGATGATACATGTAGTGACATCTGATTTATGAGATGGTTTGAAATATGTTATGAAAATCATGTCTAGTTATGACATTATTGGATGGAAATGATTCAGATATGCATGAAATGAAAATATGAGGAATTTAACTCCTATGGAAACATAATTAATTGGATAAATATCCGTTAAAAACCGCCGTGTGACAGGGCAACAATCCTGATCACGTTTACCAGTCGAACGATCTTAAGGTAAGATTGTGACGCTCGGGCTGAGGCACCACATTGCATGCGGAGTCGACTTCATTTGCGACTTCGACAACTCTTGGTCCCCAATTTCAGCACTAGACAAAAAATGCCCTTTGAAGTTGATGTTGGAGTCGACTTGGGGATCGACTTGGCCTAAGTCGATGCTTGAGTCGACTCGGGGATTGACTTGATCTGTCATGCTTCATATTTTTTATTTTTATATCCTTAAACATTGGACAAAACATATTAGTAGTCAAAACTTACTCAAATTGAGTTGTTAATCATCAAAACATATACTTTGGGTATTTTTCCTTTGATTTCATTACTTGTTTCCAACAATCCCCCCTTTTTGATGATTGATAAAACTGATTTGATTATATACCTTTTGATATCTTTAAAACATAGCATTTTATCCTGTTTTGACATTTTTAGGATAAATTATAGGTCATTTGCCTTTTGATCTTAATGAAATTGACATTAATATTCCATTTTCAACATTTGCATATTTCATTTCCAATAAAATCACAAGTTAAATTCATTCATACAAGTATTTCATTCATTCAATCAACCATTTCAATCCAATGCAAGAACAAAACGTAAGTAAACAGAGCATATAGCATAAACAAACTTTTTCATAAATGATCAAAATATTTCATACAAGTTTCAAAAGAAAAGTAAAACCTATATATAAGCTACCCAACCCAAAATCTTAAAAACTAAAAAACAAACTCAACTATTCTCCCCCTTTTTGTCAATCGATCAAATAGGGGTCGATTCGCTGAGATTTGGCATATAGAAATTCCGATATAGGATATGGAGTTGATTGGAGAGGAGGAGTTAGTAGGATGGGTCTAACGTGGGCCGAGGAATAGAAAGATGATACGGGGCTTGGAGTCGGATCTCGGCGCACTGACCCGGTGTCAAATGGATCCAATTCGGGTATTAGTTGATTTTTGTTGCTTCCGGATGCCAAGTGATACTGTATCGTTCTTAGCTCCGGATCCATGCGGTCCTGTCTCGAGTGCATGTCCATGATAGCGGTTAGGACCCCGGCAATCTGAGACGTCAATCGATCCTCGATTTGCTCTAAGTGCTCCCGGATCGAGTTAACCGAGTTGTCCCAAGACGGTGGCCGAGGAGCGGGGTTTGGGATCTCGGATCCTTGTGGTGAACAAGATCCATGTGATAGCGGCGAAGCGTGCTCCTCGGGAGCATCCTGTGGTGGAGCGGGTTGCTCCTCTAGTGATGGCGGGGGCTGCTCCCCCTGAACCTGTGCTCCTCCGGCTTCTTCTAGAGCTGGTACACCCATCCTTTCTCGGATCTGCTCTGCCCTGAACTGATCCATGTTTATTTTCATTCTTTGAAGTAGGGCCTTGTTGATTGCATTCGTCGGCTTCAATACTTCAAACGGTTCACCATCAATATCCACCTCAAAAATGCTCCAGGATCTTAGTGATCCATATTCCATAGGGCAGCACCCCTCGTGGGTTGTCCTTTCTAGAGGCAAGGGCTTCAAGGAAGAGTCGCGGGATACCGACTTTGACTCTATTGGCGACTTTCCAAAGGATTTCTGCCTCCTGTGGGTTGACCTGATTTCTTCCTCTGCCATTGGGATAGATGCAGTGGGCGATTAGCAACTTTAGAACTCTCAGCCTGGGGGATAAATCCATGTAATATAAAAATTTGACCCCAGGGTGATATTTGTTGCTCCTAGTGAGCTGATTATACATTTGGTTGAGAGACAGATCTGTAGGTAGCCGTTCATCATCATAAGGTACCTCCAGGATTCGTCCCATCTTCCTAATAGCTTGATCTAGGCTTGGGACCCCTCTTGTTCCCAAAAACATTTCAACTCCCTTCACAAACGTACTGAAGTACTGATCATCCTACAAATAATAGAAATCCTAGTTAGGTCAGGATATACCATATCATCTGCCTTTAACAACCTCGTCCAACCTTGGAAATCCAGTAGCTCCTCGATTTCAAACTCATAATCGTTTAAAAATTTGAAATTTATGATCTTGGGAATAAAAATCTTACACTCATAGAAGCTTTTATAGAATTGGTTGTGCTGTAACTCGGTCTTGAAATAGGTTGTCGGCATTTTCAAGACCTGACCATTAGTAGCTGGGGTTCCCCTTCTTCTGCCCCCTACATCTGAACTTCCAAATGTTTGAGTTTCTTCTCCCCTTCGGGCTATTGTAGATGGAGTATCGGCCTGAAATCGAACCCGACGGCCAGTGGAAGTTGACGGTTCTTCCCGGGCACGCTTTGAGGGAGTTCGTTGTCTCCTAGGGACTTCCTCTTCGGCTTGGGAGCTGGATGGTCTGGGAGAAAGACAATGAGTTGAGAGAGTTGGAAAGAAAGGGAAAAAAAGAGAGTGGTAAGAGCCGACTAAGAGAGATAAGCTTGAGAGAGAAAGAATAGAGAGGGATAGAGAGAGAATGAAAAATGGAGAGAGAGAGAGAGAGGAAAACCGAGTGGGAGAGAGACGAGAATGGGAATCCGAGAGAGAGAGAGAGAGAGAGAGAGAGAGACAAAGACCTCAAGAGAGAGATCGAGAGACTGAGAAAGTGAGGGCTTGAGCAGATAGAGAAGAGAGAAAACAATGGAGAGAGAGAAAGCTTCGAGCGGTGCAAGAGGAAGAGGGAAATGAGGAAGAAGAAAAGAAAGAAAGAAAGAAAAGGGAAGGAGGAAGGAAGCCCGACGGTCGCGCGCCTGAAGTCGACTTGCCCTAGGCGAAGTCGACTTCCCCCCTGCGGAGTTGACTTCGCCCCAGATGCGGAGTCAACTTCACCGAAGTCGACTTAGGACTTCCAGAGTCGACTTAACCTATCGACTTGGACTTTTCTAAGTCCATTTCTCGTATTTTATTGTTTCTTATTTAATTCAATCATCCCCATATCATTTCTAATTTTGTAAAAAGATTCTTTTGCTAAAGGTTTGGTGAATATATCAGTAATCTGATCCTCAGTTTTCACATATTCCAAACAAACATCATGATTTTCAACATGTTTGTGAATAAAATGATGTCTTACATCAATATATTTGGTTCTAGAATGTAATACAGGATTTTTAGTTAAACAAATTGCACTTGTATTATCATATCTAATTGGAATATTATAATAATCAATACCATAATCTTTAAGTTGTTGTTTCATCCAAAGTAGTTGGGCACAACAACTCCCGGCGGCTATATATTCGGCTTCCGCCGTAAATAAAGCAACACTAGTTTGTTTCCTTGAATGCCATGAAACCAACATGTTTCCAAGGAATTGACATGTTCCACTAGTACTTTTTTTTATCTACTTTGTATCCGGCAAAATCCGCATCCGAGTAGCCGATTAGATCAAAGGTTGACCCATTTGGATACCAAAGTCCAAGATTAGTGATATTTATCAAATATTTAAAAATTCTTTTTACAGCCATTAAATGTGATTCTTTATGACATGATTGAAATCTAGAACACATGCAAACACTGAATAGAATATCGGGTCTAGAAGCAGTTAAATATAACAAAGATCCTATCATGCTTCTATATAGCTTCTGTTCGACACATTTACCGTTTTTATCCGTGTCGATCTTGATTGTTGAACTCTTTCAAGTGTTTGCTCCCTTGCTAGTCTGCATTCCGAATTTCTTTAGCATTTCTTTGATATACTTGGACTGATTTATAAAAATTCCTTCGGCTTGTTGCTTCATTCGCAGTCCAAGGAAGAAATTTAATTCTCCCATCATGCTCATTTCAAATTCGCTCTGCATTGTCTTAGAAAATTCTTGGCACAGAGTTTCGTCAGTAGCACCAAATATTATATCATCTACGTAAATTTGAATAATTAAAATATTTTTGCTTTTATACTTGATGAATAATGTAGTATTAACCTTTCCTCGTTGAAATTCATGATCAATCAAAAATTTGTTTAACCTTTTATACCAAGCTCGTGGAGCTTGTTTTAGTCCATATAATGCCTTGGTTAATTTATAAACATAATTTGATTGATCCTTTTCTTCAAATCCAAGGGATTGTTCAACATAAACTTCTTCATTCAAGTATCCATTCAAAAATGAACTTTTCACATCCGTTTGAAACAATTTGAAATCCATGTGAGAAGCAAATGTTAGTAAAATACGTATGGCTGTTAGTCTAGCCACAGGTGCGTATGATTCTTCAAAATCAATCCCTTATTCTTGGGAATACCCTTTGGCTACTAGTCTGGCTTTGTTTCTTATTACAAGTCCACTTTCATCTAATTTGTTCCTAAATACCCATTTGGTACCAATAATAGTGCAATCTTTGGGTCTAGGAACTAAATGTCATACATTGTTCCTTTCAAATTGATTTAGCTCTTCTTGCATTGCAATAACCCAATTTTCATCATTAAGAGCTTGATCAATAGTTGTCGGTTCAATTTTTGATACAAAAGCATATTGTTCACAAATATTTTGTTTTAATCTCCTAGTCTTTACTTCTTCATAGATATTGCCAATAATTTCTCAATTGGATGGACATTTTTAAATTTCAAATTAGTTGGAGGTTTATAGGAATTATTACCTTCACTTACTTTTTCCTCCGTGGAATTTTCTAACTTGGGCTCGATTTCCTCTTGTTGCTCTTGTTGTTTGCTTTTGAATTCTTCGATGTATCATTGCATCACTTAATTCATCCTCATTTTTTGGAGTTTGGTTAAATTCATCAAAAACAACATGTATTGATTCCTCTACTATTTGATTTCTTTTGTTGAAAATTCTATATGCTTTGCTATTTGATGAATAACCAAGGAAAATTGTCTCATCACTTTTGGCATCTAATTTTCCCAAATTAGTTTTTCCATTATTTAACACATAGCAAGTACATCCAAAAGTATGGAATATAATATGTTTGGTTTTCTGCCTTTCCAAAGTTCATATGGGTTCTTTTTCAATATTGCTCTAATGATAACTCGGTTCAATACATGACAAGCTGTACTAACAGCTTCACCCCAAAACCTTTTGGACAATTTACTCTCATTTAGCATAGTTCTAGCCATTTCTTGTATTGTCTGGTTTTTCCTTTTAACAATGTCATTTTGTTGAGGAGTTCTTGGTGCAGAAAATGTATGATGAATTCCTTTTTCATTGTAAAATTCTATGAATCGTTTATTTTCAAATTTACCACCATGATTACTTCTAATTGAAATAATTGAACTTTGTTTTTCATTTTGCACCAAATTTGAAAACGTGACAAACATAGAAAATGCTTCATCTTTGCCGGCTAAGAGTATGATCCAAGTAAATCTTGAAAAATCATCAACAATTACAAATACATACTTTTTCCCACCAAGAGTTAAAATGTCCGATAGCCCATAAAGATCCATATGCAATAATTCAAATGGTCTAGTTGTTGAAATTTCCTTTTTGGTGGAAAATGACATTTTGGGTTGTTTAGATAATTGACAAGCCTTGCAAATCTTATCCTTACCATATTTAAGCTTTGGTAACTCTTGTACTAGACTCTTTTTCCACAATGTTTTAATATTTGACATATTTATATGTCCAAGCCTTAGATGCCATATCCATGGATAATTTTCTATGGCTATTAGACATTTTCCCTTAAGTTCATCTAGGCAAACCAAATATACATTTCCATGTCTTTTGCCACCAAATAATATGTGATCATCATCAAATACATTGCAGATAGAGGATTCAAATACAACTTTATAACCTTTATCACATAATTGACTAATACTCATTAGGTTGTATTTGAGTCCTTCAACAAACAGTACGTCCTCAATACATGCATTTGAAATTCCATAAACATTTCATTTACCTTTCATTTTACCTTTTTCATTATTTCGAAAAGCAACTGTTCCTTCGTTGCACGGGTTGATATTATGGAACAGTCCTTTTTCTCCTGTCATGTGTCTTGAGCAGCCATTATCCATAAACCATATGTTATTAGCTTTAGCTCTAAGACAAACCTGCAAAAATAACGTCAAGTGGAGGTCATCCTTTCGGTACCCATTTTATGGGTCGATTTGGGTTAGTTATCCATTGAAATTTATGTTGATCTTCCTTCGAAGCCATAAATCCAATGCTTTTGGGCATCCAAACCAATTTTGCACCAAGGTTTTGTAATTTTCTCAATTTGCATTGAAATGCCTTGTGTCCCATCTTGTTGCAAAAATTACAAGCTCCTGGGAGTCTAGGAGTAGGAAGCCATTTGGTAATTGATTCCCCAGTTGGTCTCTTGGTCCAAATCACATGATTCATCAAAAGTTTATCATGGATGGATTTTGGTTTGTTTCTAAAGTTCCTTGGAGCATTAGATTTGCTATTTTCATCCTGCTCAAATGTAGTATATCCAAGTCCTTTCTTACAGCTTTGGGTGGTCATTTTTAAAAATATTTTGACACTTTCACCAGGATTAGAAAACTTAGCAAGCGATTCATTTAATGATTCATTTTTCTTTTTGAGTTTTTCTAACTCATTTATCAAGGTATTCTTTTGATTTTTCAATTGATCAACCTTTTCAGCAAGTTTACCATTCACAATTATCACTGTATCGCATTATCTTTTCTTTATCGGGAACTTATTTCCTAATTTCTTTATTTCCTCATATAATGAATCATATGCTTGTTGATGTTCTTCTAATTCACCACATTTGAGACATTCATTTGTAGAAGAGAAAATAGAAAAAGATTTTTGCTTGGAGGTTACCTCTTGGCTACTTGTACAGTTTGTTAAGGTGGTTTTCCGTCGTTGTAAGACATGTCGGAATTTTCCATGCAACAAATCCTTGCACAATCTGCTTCATTTTTTTCACTTGAGGAACTGCTTGTTGTGGATTCTTCCTCGTTACATACGTGTCTCTTCCTTTGATTCTTTGGAATATTCTGTTGTCTCCTCGATCTTTTTTTTTCTCTTCGCTCCTTTGCTTTGGTTTCCTCGGGTGTTGGGCATTAGGCTTGCATATGCCCCGTACCGCCACACCGGAAATATTTTATTACCTCTTTCTTTTTCTCTTTAGAATTTTTTTCTTTAAAGTTTCTGAAATTTCTTCCTTTCCTTACAAATTTTCTGAATCGTTTTGTAAGTAAGGAAATTTTCTCATCATCGTTTTGTGATGATGAGGTGGAGTTGTTCGAATCTTGTGCGGCTTTCAAGGTGATGGCTCTCTTGCCCTTATGTTGCTTCTCATTTCTCCTTTTTATCAACTCATGTGACATGAGTGAGCTTATAAGGTCTTCTAACCGTAGTGTATTGAGGTCTTTTGCTTCCTCGATACCTGTAATCTTTGGAGTCCATGATTCGGGTAGCGCCCTTAAAATTTTCATCACCTGCTTCGATTTAGAAATTGCTTTTACTAGCCCTTTCAAGGCATTAGTAATCTTGAAAAATCTAGCAAACTTTTCAGAAAAATTTTCTGTTTCTAACATTTTAAAGCTTTCCAATTCTCCAATCAAAATATTTCTTCTTGTCCCTTGGACTTGAGAAGTTCTCTCATATATGGATGTTAATGTATCCCATATTTCTTTGGCGGTTTGGCATGATGATACTCTATCATATTCAGATGCCGTTAATGCAAGAATCAATATCTGTAGTTATGATTAATTATTTCATTCTCAACTTCCAATAGCCGAAGTTTGTCCCATCAAATAGAGGTGGTCTAGTAAAAGACTGACCCTCGGCAAAAGCTGGGGTGGAAGTTGATTGGGATGCTATGTCAAAAGATCTCTTTGGTTTAAACTCCAAGACCTACTTTAATGCCACTTGTTGGTCCCGAGTTAATATCAATTACCTAAGAGGGGAGGGGTGAATTGGGTATTTAAAATTTTTTGCTTTAAACAAAAACTTTACCTCGGATTAATTTAGTCCCCTTTAATGAAACAAATGGAAAGCAATAAGATAATGAAAGAAGAAATAAAAATCAGTGGACAAGATTTTATAGTGAATCGGGCAACCTTCCCTACTCCACTCTTCCAAGCTCACACTCCTTGTGACTTGGGTTCCACTATGTATTCCATGAATACAACTAGAGCCTTCGCTCTCTTCTAGATTCCAGCTCTAGGGGGCATATACAACTAGAGCCTCCGTTCTCTTCTAGATTCTAGCTCTAGAGGGCATACACAACACTTAGCACAAGTAGGTGACGAGTCCCACTCCAGTTACAACGCTACTTTGCTACCACTTGGGTTGGAACACCAATATCAAACCAAGCATCAAAACTAAATAACAAATTGAAAAGAAAAGAGATCTACACTTTATAGTTTGTGTAAGCAAGTTACAGCTTGAGGAAGAACTCGTAGAAGTGACGATTTGATCGACGTTGGAGTATGCAGCAAGTTGAAGCTCGTTTTTCCTTCAAAATGTGTATAGATCACTCAAGGCTAGGAAAATGAAATTTTTGAAGTTAGTATCTTCTGTTTCTGCTCTTTTCTATATGCTTTCACATTCACTTGAGTGTCTATATATAATGAAAGGAGAGATTTGAATGTTAGAGAGTTGGTTGGCGCGTAATAAATGCGCCAACGTTCAAATTTTTGAACGTTACGACTCAAGTCGCAGGTGGAGTCGACTTCGGGTGCGACTTCACCCAAGTCGCAGGCTGGAATCGACTTCGAGTGTGACTTCGGACTTCACCCAAGTCGCAGGCTGCTCAAGTTCCTCCTCAGGTCGACTTGGTCTCGAACTTGACCTAAGTCACATGTACAGTCGACTTCAGGTGCAACTTCGAATTTCTGCAATTTCCAAGTCTCTCTTTCAGGTCAACTTGGACTGGGACTTGACCCAAGTCACTGCTGGAGTTGACTTCGGTGTGACTTCACTTCCTTAGCTTGCTTGATGATCTTTAATTTTCTTGGAGATGGCTTTGGTCGCTTAATTTTCTTCAAATTAAATGTTCTTCCACTGATTTATATCATTTGGAATTTTGTATGATCATTCAAGCTTGAGAACTTTAAGCTCCGCGTCTTGAATTCTTGAATACTTGAATCTTTGGAGTTCATGAATTGTTAGTAGCCAAAACTTACTTAAATTGAATTGTTAATAATCAAAACTTAGATTTATCTATTTTGCTATTGATTCTGTGATACCCAGACCCAAGTAGGACTCATATAATTGCATTTAAGGTGTCATTATGATTTATGTGTGAATTGATTGAATTTTGGATGATTTTATAATTAATGATATTTTGCAATTAGGATTTCAATTAAGAATGGTGATTAAAAATTTAATCGCCGGAGCCCAAAGTGAGTCGGTATGACCCGAAGGGCTTAACGAGGATTGAAAGGTGAAAATTTGTTATGAATAATCATGTTAATTACCATGATTTAATTTATGGAGATTAAAGTGTAATTATGAAATTATGTTAGAAAATGATAGAAAATTCATAACTTGACGCCCACATGGCGGATTTCGATGAAATTTGAAAGGTAAGCTCATGACGGTGGGCCCAATCTTATGAATGGATTGGATTAAGGTAATCATAATGGGATTAAGGTGATAATTATTTATTTTTATCCCCAAATCTAAAAGATAAATTGAAGTGGTCATAACTTGAGTTAGAAACGTCGGTTTGAGATAAAATTTGAAACGATGGAATAAAATTATGAAATCTATGAGATGAATGGAATGGATTAAGATAATTATCATGGGATGTTTCTTTCCTGGAGAGCAAGTAAGAAGTTACTTAAGAGCTAAGTAAAGAGGGGTAATTTGAGAAAGTGAAAATGAAATTTACTTAAATGCCCTACGGGTTGCTTAAGCACCAAGAAAAGTGGAAAATAAAAGGAGGAAAGAGAGGTAGCATGGGGCTGGATGTTCCAGCAAAGGAGAAGAGAGAGAGAGAGAGAGAGAGAGAGAGAAGAGAGAAGAGAGGAAACTAAGGAGAGAAAAATTCTCCAAAAATCCCGCAAGACTCACATGTCCAACCCAGCATGGAAAGGGAGAAAATAAAAGGAAAAGAAGAAAGAAAAAGGGAAGGAGAAGCTCGGGAAGCTCGGGGCAAAGATTCGACGAAATCGGGTAAGTACCCGTTGAGTTTAAGCCTTCCAATTTCCAAGTTCTCTTCTTGATTTGGAATCATGGTTTTGAGTTATAAAAGACCTCTTAAAGAAAATGTTTCAAGGATTAAATATACTTAGCTAAATTTGTTGATTTATAAAGTTTAATTTGGGATTAATCAGCCCATATCCTCTAATCTACACTCATGTGTAGTAAATCTAGACCTGGAAAGGAAAATATGGAATAAATAGTTAATGAATGATTTTTAGCATGATAATATTTATGAAGACTCATGATGTAGTAATTAAGTAACTACCAAATTTTCAGCTTACAATAATAATCAAGTTTCAAATTAAAAATCCGGGAAAATAAACCTAGACAGGATTGAAGGGGTGACAGGATCAGCTGCACCAAATGATTTTTAATAATTTTTATACAAGAAATTTTGGGCTGAAAATTTTAAAATATATATTAGACACATTTAGGAGAACATAAAAAAAATAAAAATTAGGTTTTTAAGTGTATAAATATACCCCATAATTTACGTGATTCATGCTGTCTAAAAAGGGATGCTGCTGTCCAGCAGAATAAAAATACTAAAATAAATAGAAATACTAAGTATTTCATTCTATAAATATTTATTTTGGTTAATTAATGTAGTTATTAAGTTATTTTATAAATTTAAGATTAAAATTACTTGATTTGATATTAATTCAAGATTTTGAGAATTCAATGTGCCTGAATTCAGCATTATGGACAGCTTAAGGAATAAATCAAGATAAATGTTAAATTCCAGATTTTTGTGATGGAATTTGATTTATAATGGGATATAAACAAGTTATTATGAGGGTTTAACCTATTATAAGTAAATAAGATTACCCTAAATATGATTTGTTGAAGATATGCAAAGGGCTGTCCAAAGAGGGATGCAAAGGTTACCAAAGATGTATATAAAAGTTATTGTATGGAAACCATTTAATTATGAGATTCAAATATGTGTTAATAGCCTAAATTTGGGTTAATAAAATTATGGTTTAAGGCTGGAAAATTTTGATTAAAAATCTGTTTAGACCATGTTGCTAAAGAGAGCATTGAAATGATGAAAAACGGGTTCTAATATTGCTGTTTTGGAACTCTATGATGAATGGATTATAAATCCGAAATTAAACCCTAAATTATGTGTTAATTAAGGGGTTTAATCATGCTTGAATTAGATACAATTTGCTGCTTTGAAAAAGTTTAAGAAACACATGATTTATGTGTTGAGAAATGGACGTATATGAAGAGATAAATATGAATAAATGATATATGGATTATGTAAGTTGTTAAAATGAAAAAATACATAACAACATGATGAAAAATGTGGATTAGGGTACCGTTTAAGTAAATAATGATAATCTCAAATTTTGAGATTATTATATGATGTCTAAGTTAGCAACTAAGTGCTTAAAATGAGCACCATTGTATGAAAATGGAAAATATGTTAAAAATGATAAATGAAAGGTAATGAACCTCCATATGATGATTTATGGATGGTTTTTATGTTTATGAATGAATACCCTACCTATGGGTTGGGGACATGATAAGGAATGGATGGTATGATGCATAAGTGAGTGCGATGTATGGATACCCGACTTAGAATTCAAGTTGGTTTTGAATGTTAATGGATTATGGGTTGGAAAACTAAGCAAGCAAATGAAAATATTATGAATGCAATGCATTTCTTATATGTATAGGCAAAGGTAAAGGGATAAGCGAAACGGAAAGCTAAGCAACTAGGTAAGCAAGCAGCTTTCTAAATGAGTTTTGTTTTAAATGCTTTTCAAGTTATTTAAGGATGATCATTCCTTGTCTATATGCGTATTGAAATGTTTTTATTTCAATGTGAATTGAAATTTTATTTCAATTATGACAAGTGATTTGCTTACTGTTTCGCAAGTATTTATGAAAAGTGATGAAACATGAATTTATACGATGTTTCATTGAAATGATGTTTCAAAGGGATGGTGCAAAGAATTTTCTACATGAGAATGACAAGTTCCATGTGTAAGAGGTATATAATGTCAGGGTGACTAAAGGTCATGCATGGAATGGAAGTCAAGCACCGTCAAGGTAGTAAGTGGACAAGGAGTCCCCCTTGACGTTGCCAAGTTAGAAAGGACCGGGGAGGTAGGCTAGTCGAGGTAGTAAGTGGATAAGGAGTCCCCCTTAATGTTGCCAAGTCGGAAGGTCCGGCGCCAAGGATGGAAAGGATCATGTCATGAAAGGATGTTCCCCGTGCTAGCGTACCGTCACATGAAGGATAATCTCATGAATGGAAATGATGAATTTGCACATCCAATGTTTATGAAATGCCCAAAAAAACTAGGATTTACGAATGGTTTACGTGAATGGTTTTTCATGAATGATTTTCATGAAATGTTTATGAAAAAGTTTCTACTCCATAGGAAGTTGATTACTTGCTAAGTGTCTCTACTGAATGGAGGGAAATGTTTTTAAAGAATGTTGCCTTCAAAAATGAATTTGCCTACAAAATATATAGCTTGCTTATTGAGTTGAATTTCAACTCATGTTTTGTTTTCCAAACCCATAGACAGGTGAAAGGAAGGAGGCAAGGAGCACAGGTGGAAATTCAAGGTTGAATGGAATTCTACAAGTTACCTGTGTACGAACCTAAGGGTTGAATAGTTATATCAATGATGACATTAAATAGTTATTTAATGTTGTATATGAATTATGTTATGTTTTATGCCTATGGATTGGAGAAACATTTTTATGGGTAAATGCTAAGGCATGAAATATCATGATATCATTAAGTATGAAGATTATGAGATGACATGTGTAACTCTCAAATGATATAATGGCCTAAAATGAAATTTGATGGAAATGGAATGAATAAATGTTATGAAGTCCTAAGGAGTAGGATTAAGTGGATAAATATCCAATAAGAACCCGCCGCGTGATCAGGGCAACAATCCTGATTCACATTTACCAATCGATAGATCTTGAGGTAAGGTTGTGACGCTCGGGTTGGGGCGCCACAGATTCCAACAAGGCTGACTTGAGTCAAGTAAGGCAGATAAGGGAAGGAGTGGCTGTAGCCGTAAAAGAATCCATGCAGCAAGCCACTAGGGAATGGGCAACACAAACAACCAACATAGTCCAAGGATTATAAGAAAGAACTCAGCAAGCACAGTTAGGAGGAGGAAGACCAGGCCAGGCAGTAGTTCCTAACCCCACACTAGCTCCAGTAGGAGATGAGGATAGTGTCTTAAAAGCTGACCGAAGGGCCATCAATGCCTTCCTAGCTCAACGTCCCCCTAGATTTGCAGGAGAACCTGGTCCTATTCTAGCAGAACAACGGATGACCGAGATAAAAAAATTATTTAGGATTTCACCCTGCAACGAGAATCAAAAGATCTTGTGTACCACCCATTTGCTGATAAATGATGCACACGAATGGTGGGAAACCCTGATGATGACCATGTCCCAGCCAGAACAAGTTACTTGGTGAACATTTGTGGAGGAATTCAATAAGGAGTACCTTCCAGTAGGACTCCAAAGCTAAAAAGTCATTGAGTTTGAAAAACTCTATCAAGGCAGGATGTCTGTAACAAAGTACGCGACTAAATGTGCCAGAGAATAAGGCATAGAGGTTTTAGCAAGGGCTAAGGCCCTATTTACGAGAAATTTTAGCACCGCTTCTAATAAGAGACTACGCCTCCAGTATTGAAAGAGCAAGAGCGTTGGAAGTGGAGGCATTAAGAACACAAGAGTTAAGACAGAGGCAGAAGCAATTCTTTTCTGGCATCAAGGAAAATGATGCTATGAAAGACAATAATAGGAAAGCACCATTGGGGAAAAAGAAACCCAATTTTAAAACCAAGAGTGCCCTAGTTTGTCGAACTTGTCAAAAAAGGCACTATGGCGAATGTCTACAGGGTTCGGGCAAGTGCTATAAATGTGGCCAAGTAGGCCACGTGGCAAGAGATTGTGGGACAGCTGACGCAAGAATTGTCAAGTGCTTTATTTGCGGCCAAGTAGAACACATATCGCCCAATTGTCCGAATAAACCGCAAGGAGCACCAGCACGTGGGAGGCCCGAGCAGCAAAGGACACCTGCAATCGCCACTCGACAAGGCACTGCAGCAAACCCGGTGCATGTTTAGGCCTTGACTCGTACTGAATCTCAAGACCATGAAGAGAAGGTGGTTACAGGTATGATTTATATTTTTGGAAATTTAGCTGTAGCATTATTTGATTCAGGTGCTACACATTCATTTATATCATACCAATACGTAACCACACATGCACTACAAGTAGAAGAAACAAATAACATAATCCATTTAGAATCACCTGTCCATAGGTTAGCAAGTATCAATCAAATATGTAAGTCATGCCCTATTAGAATAGGATCAAAGATATTAGAAGCCGACCTAATCCTACTACCCATGACTGAGTTTGATGTGTTACTGGGAATGGATTGGCTAAGCAGATGGGGAGCCACAATAGATTGTAAAAATAAAAAAGTACAATTTGAAGCAACTCCAAGTGAAGGAATAAGAATTAGCAGGCTACAACAACCTAAAACTACTACAATTTTGGTATCAGCTATGAAAGCAATGAAAATGATTCGTCGACAATGTCAAGCATACCTTGTTTCAGTCAGCACTACTGAAGGAATAGAAGTACAAATTGACAAATTCCTATGGTAAATGAATTTCTGGATGTATTTCCAAAAGAACTAACCAGTTTACCTCCAGAGAGAGAAATGGACATGGAAATCGACATTTTGCCAGGAACAACCCCAATCTCTAAAGCCCCTTATCGTATGGCTCCAGAAGAAATTGCTGAACTGAAAATCCAAATTCAAGACTTGTTGAACAAAGGTTTTATTAGACCTAGTGTATCACCTTGGGGAGCTCCGGTGCTGTTTGTAAGGAAGGAGGACAGAAGTTTAAGACTCTATATTGATTATAGAGAATTGAATCGAGTTACTATAAAAAACAGATACCCCCTTCCTAGAATTGATGATTTATTTGATCAACTGAAAGGAGCATCTACTTTTTCAAAGATATATTTGCAATTAGGTTATCACCAGTTGAGGATTAGTCCAAGTGATGTCCATAAAATGGCTTTCCGAACTAGGTACGGGCAATATGAATTTTTAGTTATGCCATTTGGCAATACTAATGCCTCGACTATATTTATGGATATGATGAATAGGATTTTTTTAAGAATATTTGGATCAGTTCGTGGTAGTATTTATTGATGATATCTTGATATATTCGAAAACAGAAGGGGAACACCCAGGTCATCTCAGAATGGTGTTGGAAAAACTCAGAAGTGAAAAATTATATGCCAAGTTGAAAAAGTGTGAATTTTGGCTAAAGCAGGTAGCTTTCTTAGGGCATATAATCTCGGAAAAAGGAATCCAAGTCGACCCACAGAAAATCAATGCGATAACCCAATGGCCTCAACTAGCAAACATTACAGAAATCAGAAGCTTTTTGGGATTGGCTGGCTATTATAGGAGGTTCGTTGAAGGATTTTCGTAATTATCTACACCACTTACCAAATTAACACGGAAAGGAATTCGGTATATATGGTCAGCAGAGTGCGAAAATAGTTTCCAAGAGCTAAAATGAAGATTGATAGAAGCACCCATTTTAACATTACCCATAGAGGCAAAGACTTTGTGATATATAGCGACGCTTTAAGGAAGGTTTTGGTTGTGTGTTGATGCAAGGAGGAAAAGTTATAGCTTATGCATCTCGACAACTCAAGCCAAATGAGGTAAATTATCCAACCCATGATCTGGAATTAGCTGCAGTAGTATTTGCTCTGAAAATTTGGAGACATTACTTGTACGGTGCTAAATGTGACATTTATACTGACCATAAGAGCCTCAAGTATATTTTTACTCAAAAGAAGATTAATATGAGGCAAAGACGGTGGCTCGAATTGTTAAAAGATTATGATCTCAATATACTATATCATCCAGGTAAGGCAAACGTTGTTGCCGATGCGTTGAGTAAGAATGTTAGTCTAGCGCATTTAGTCACCAAGGAAGAAGGATTGCTTCAAGAATTGAGGCAAATGGAGATGATTGTATGTCCACCAGGAGTGTAAGTAAGATTATCTCAAATGCAAATCCAATCCACCTTATTCAAGAAAATCAAGAAGGCACAACAACAGGATGAGAATTGAAAGGAATATATAGAGAAAAAGAGGCAGAAAAGTCCAGTTGAGTATACTATTGATGATCAGGGTTTATATCGATTCCAAAGTCGGTTGTCTATACCAGACCAAAGTGGATTGAAAAATCAGATATTACAAGAAGTGCATTTCTCTCCTTTTTCAATACATCCTGGTAGTACAAAAATGTATCAGGACATCAAAAAGATGTATTGGAGGAATAATATGAAGAGAGAAATTGCTGAGTATGTGGCTAAGTGTTTGACCTGTCAAAAAGTGAAAGCAGACCATCAACGGACTCCAGGAAAGTTACAATCATTAGAAATTCCAGAAGGGAAATAGGATGACATCACAATGGATTTTGTCGAAGGATTACCCCAGACTCAACATAGAAGTGATTCCATTTGGGTAATAGTAGATAGGTTGTCCAAGGTAACTCACTTTCTACCAATAAAAAGGAACTTTTCAGCTGAAAGATTAGCTAAGATATATTATAAGGCGATGGTGCGACTCCATGGAGTACCTAAATCCATAGTTTCAGATCGAGATACAAGTTTTACCTCTCGATTTTGGAAGAGTTTACATAAGACCCTAGGTACTCAACTAAAATTTAGCACTGCATTTCATCCTCAAACTGATGGACAAATTGAACGAGTAAATCAAATTGTTGAGGATATGCTTCGTATGTGCACTTTAGAGTTTGGAGGATCTTGGGATGAATATTTACCAATAGCTAAATTTACATATAATAATAGCTATCAGGCAAGCATACAAATGGCCCCATTTGAAGCTCTATATGGACGAAAATGTCGAACCCCACTAAATTGGGACGAGATGGGAGAAAGAAAGCTAGCCCCGGACCTATCAAGAAGAATGGTTGAAAAAGTACAGGTGATCCGTCAATGCATACTCGCGGCTCAAAGTCGACAGAAAAGTTATACCAACTGTAAGAGAAGAGATTTAAATATTCAAGTTGGAGACCATGTATTTGTAAAAGTAACGCCATTTAAAGGGGTCACAAGATTTGGGAAGAGAAGTAAATTAAACCCAAAATACATAGGGTCGTTTGAAGTATTGGAAAAAATTGGCAATTTGGCATATAGGGTAGCCCTACTCCCAGCCCTAACATCAGTTCATAATGTTTTTCACATTTCGATGCTCAAGAAGTATGTAGCTGACCCTACCCACATACTAGTTGCGGAAAATTTGCCAATTCATGACCACCTAAATTATAAAGAGATACCAATTAGAATTTTGGACCATAAAGTAAAGAAGTTTCAGAATCGAGAGATTGAGTATGCCAAAATCCAGTGGAACCGATATGCAGAAACCGAAGCTACTTGGGAACTTCGAGAGGAAGTCGAGAGAAAATACCCCCATTTGTTCGAAGTATAGCCGGTTTCAGGACGAAGCCTATTATAAGGGGGGGAGGATTGTGGAACCCCAAATTTTAAGGTCATGTATGAAACCCTAG
This sequence comes from Annona cherimola, assembly GCA_030490835.1. Classification (NCBI taxonomy): domain Eukaryota; kingdom Viridiplantae; phylum Streptophyta; class Magnoliopsida; order Magnoliales; family Annonaceae; genus Annona; species Annona cherimola. Next base: position 37,964,386 of record CM059973.1, on the reverse strand, counting down.
GGTTTACCTAGGTAATGTATTGACTTCTATATGAAATAAATATATGATTTCTGTAATATATGGAGTTGAAGGATCAAATAATTAATTATGAAATATAATTTCAAATGAATAGTAAACATGAATAGTAATCAGGTGGTTAGGATAAAGCCTTAATCACAAAAGACAAAAAATGAGGCTCCACACAACAAGACAAAATAGGAGTAGAGACAAAAAGAAGACTTAATTGGAATTTACAAAAGTTACATATGAGATTTATAAGGAAATGGAGGGTAATTTATGATTTTATAAAGATTAGATATGAAAATGAATTTTTACAAATAATTCGGGAAGGAATTTCAAAATTTTGAATTATATCAATTGAAATTATTTAAATTTACGGAACTTATCGAAAGATAAAAATAAATGAAAATTTTTTGACCAATTAAGGGCTCTAATTAAGGGTTTATATTCATCCTCTCTATTTCCATTAGATCTAAGCATGTATAACTCAGATGGACAAGAAAATTTGATAGGAAGTATTAAATTGTATGCTCTTTAATCTAGACGGAATATATTATGAAAAATAATTTACATCTAGTGTATATTTGTTATTTTTGCATATTTGTTTAGTTAATTAATATCTTAATATATATAAGGCCGTTTGAGATGAAATTTTAGGAGCAAGCCTATTTTAATATACCCAATTTAATGAAAGGATTAAAATTTGAAAAAAAGCATGTGTACAATTATAAGAAAACAGAACGTTACTGAAAACATAAACAGCTATGCCGGTGCATGTAATGTATACGTGTATAGTTGTTAATATATATTAAAAAAAAATTTAACAAAATGCTGGCAGCAAGAAATGGATGGTGCAATACGTGGGCCGTTACATACGCATCAATAAAAAAAATTTAAATACAGCAACAACACGTTGAACGTTGGACTTGAGTTAATCAAGAGATTAACCATGGTCACACCGTCAATTGCATAGTATAAAAAGGGGGGACAGATGACATGTTGCTGGACGATTAAAAGGAGTGGACAGCAGCAGCAGCATCAGGTTCTTCATTTTTTTTTTTTTATTTAGAATACTTCAGAAATGCTGACCATTCAATCATTAAACATTTTTGAAATTTTGATTATGCCTGGAACGAATATGTAAACCACCATCTGATTTCATGATAAAAACAGATTTTAACTTCAATATCATGTTAAACAAAAAAAATGTGAAAATGCTGGACGTTAATATGATTCATGAACTGTTTTAATTTTAACTAAAATAATTTTACTCTAGTAAAATTAAACTAACGTCCAAAACCCATCTATATAATATATTGACGTTAAGTTGATTTTCTAAACTTATGACACCGATCCAAACATATTTTTAAATAACCATATATGCATGTTGCTGGGCGTTAGAGAATGGACGTTCACAAGATGGGCAGCAACATTAACAGGTTCTTCTCCTTTTTTTATTCTTCACATCAACACGATTTTAACATAATTTTAATGCTGACCCATTCTTGATTAACGAACAGTCCTAATTTATTCAGAGAATTTAAATTTCCGGACGTTAATAGAATGCATGCTGGATAGGCAGATGATTAATGGACAGCAACTAAAAGCATTCCCAATATATATATGTATATATCGTATAATTTAAATCAACTAGAAATACCGTTCAGGCAGACTTTATGTTCATAGTTAATTTAATTCAGTTTTAATCATAAGTTCTGAAATAAACATGTATGGACGTTGAATAATAGATTTTATATTTTTGGTTCATAAATTTCAGAACTTATATCCTGATGGCCATTAAACTATTTCACTACTGGAATTCATTTAATTTATCAAATATCCTAAGTAATCATTAATATGATAAATATAATTCTGGATGCATGATGCTAAAACAGATTTTTATTTCTGTTATAATCATGATTAAATAAAGGATAAAAGAATGATGAAATAATAGGTTAATCCTAATTGTTATTTCAAACCTGGAAGGTATGTGATATTAGAAAAACAAATATGAAAGAAATGATAAACGAAGGATTTTTACCATGAAATTTTTTAAAAATCTCATTATATTATTATTAAGGAACGACAAAATTTTTAGCTTAAAATATTAAGTAGGTTGAAAATTAAAAATCCGGGAATATTAACTTAAGCAGGGTAGGACGGGTGACAGGATCAATTGTAGTAAATGATTTTTTTTGATAATTTTTGTACAAGGATTTTTGATTTGAAAATTTGATATGATGTATAAGATATCATTATTTTTACGTGACCAAAATAAAATATGATTTTTGGATGACATAAGTATGGTTTAAAATTAACGTGACTAAGGTTGTTCCTGATTTCACAACACTGTCCAGCATAGTGAAAATGCCAAAATAAATATATATTGTTAATATTTCTTGCTGAAATTTTTATGAGGGTTAATTAATATAGTTATTGATGTATGAAATAAATTTTAGAATTAAATAACTTTATTTGATTACAAATAAAGATTTAAATAAATAACTACGCCTGATTTCAGCAAATGAGGACTGTTTGAGAAATAATCAAAAAGAAATATGAAAACTAAGTGAAAGTGATCCAAATTGATACGTATGTTAGGAAAGAGTGTAATAAAGGATTAGGGATAGCAAATTGATGCCATTATATGTATATGAAATTAATGGATAAATAAGAAGATGGAACATGGTAAAAATAAGAAGAGAAGGGTTGTTTTGGAATTTAATAGTAAGTTCCAGAAATTTTAAATGAGATATTATAAGAAAATGGTCATTTATTATTTATATAGGAAAGGAAAAAGAAAAGGCGGAAGGTACAAGCTAATTTTACAGGTAAGCAAGTTATACTTACAAAATTGATTTTTTTCGTCTTGTGTTGCAAATGTGTTATAAATAACTAAATTTGGATATTTTAAATCTTGTTTAAGGATGACCATTCCTATAATCTTTGAATTGCAAAGAATATTTCTATTTGTTGAAAATTGTTTGCAAATTATTTGTGTAAAATTGTTTATAAATGAAATGACATGTCAGCATGAGAATGAATATACATGGTGCACGAGGATTAGGTCATGACAGAGGTGTAATTGGACCGGTTGTCCTCCTCTAGCATGACCGAGTCGCTAATACAGGCTAAGGCCGGTGACGCTCTCCTTGAAATGGGAGCAGGATCAGGTGATGGACGCTTGGCTTGCGTTCCATCATGAGAAATGTAATGTATGCTTGAATGCATTGCATTTTTTATATTTATGAAATGCACAGAAAGGAAACGGAAAATGTTTATTTGCAAAATGAAAGGACTTGCTTACTGAGTATTTGTACTCATGTGATATTTTTCAAAATTATAGATAGGTATAAGACAAACATCGAAGTGAAGAGCAGGGCTACATGAGTTACTGCCTTTCTTGTATAAATCTATATGGAAGGATGAATTTTGTAGATGCAGCATTGGCTGACTAAGAAACTCCTATTGTATTATATGTGACATGAATGTACAAACAGACAAATTCTAATTACCAGATGTGGAATCAAATAGAAGCGGTTTGCTCATTTCATTCCTTTTCAAGCGATGGGTATTAGGTCTAAATAATAAAAAATCCCGCCGCGTGACCAGGGCAACAATCCTGTTCACATTTATCAATCAGAAAATGATCCCGAAGTAAGGTTCTCCAGCACCCCGGTCGGGGGCGCCACAGAAAATTACAATAATAACACTTTAAAATGGGCATTCTCCCCAGATACCCTAAAATATGGTGGGGGAGCCAAAAAAAAAAACAGATCTCTAGATATCCTGAAATATGGTGAGGAGAATTTTTGCAATAAGTTTGGGTGGAAAAAGAATGTGCAGTTATTAGAAATTGAATCCAGTGACTTATTACTATTTTTTGTAACCAGTTAATTCAGCTTAAACCTTGGTTTGCCTGTTTTCATTGATGTTCTAACCATTTTTCTGATCAAGTGGAAGATTAACATGTTGAATTACGATCATGTACTAGAAAATTTTGGCACCCACATGTAACTTGGTTTGAGAATGAAAAGACATGTCTTGTTTTGTGTAATGGATGATTTTTCAAGTTAGATTACTCTTGACCTTGTTGAATAGATAGATGGATTGATCGAAGCATCACGGGAAGCAAACGGAGTTGACAGAGTCTGCAATCATTCATTCATTGTGTTTGCATGTGTTGCTTGAGGACTAGCAACATTTAAGTTTGGGGTGTGATAACTCGTAAAAATACGTGTTATCATGGCCCATTTCAGACTTTATTTGTGCGTTAGTCCGAGAGATTAAGCTTAGTTTGCATTCATTTAGCTTAATTTTCACTCACTTTGCATTTTAGGAGCATTATTTAGTTTTTATGCAATTTTAGCATTAATTAGGCATATTTAGTCCATCTACTTAGTTTTTCCATTTGTTGCAGGAAGGACGGGCCATATGAAGGCATGCGGGCGAGTGGAATGCAGATCGAGACTAAGTCACAAGGCAGGTGGATGGCGCCCAGGCGCCACCCTACGTGCCCTTACTAGGACTCCAGCACAATTCAGCAAACACATAACTTCCAGTGAGTTGGCGCCTAGGCGCTAAGCATGATCACACAAGTGTGTCCAGGAGAAGCTCCAAGTCATGGAACCTCCAAAGAGTTGGAATGCATGAACTCCTAGGGTTCGTAGAAAAGTTCCAAGTTGCCCAGCACACAGAGAGTTGGCGCCTAGGCGCCAATACGCATCCGTACGAGCATATTTCAGTACGTGTACTGCACAATGTGTGGTGCCCCGAACCGAAGTGCCTAGAAACCTTACTCCGGGACCATTTTTGATTGGTAAACATGACTCAGGATTATTGCCCTGATGTGGCGCCCCCAACACGAGCGACACATCCTGAGCCTTACCTCGGGATCGGTATCGACTGGTAAATGTGATCAAGATTGTTGCCCTGTCATACGGCGGGTTTTTAACGGATAATTATCTAATTTAAATATATTTTCATAGGAGTTTATTACCTCATAATTATATCTCAAGGAATAACTAAGTCATTTCCAACCATTCAATACACAACAAAGCATGGTATTCAAAGAACATTACAACATTTTCCTAAATCAGATGTCACTGCATGTTATAATCATAGTTGTCCATATGCAAACAACAACTTAGTTACATCCATTCGGCATAGGTTCTACTATATCATCATGACTGCAAAAGTCTTTCTCTTGCTAAAATGATATTTTATTTGCTCCTCTGCCGAGTCTCTTCATTCACCTGTCTATGGGTTTGGAAAACAAAGACATGAGTTGTACACTCAATAAGCAAGCATTTATATATATTTCCAAACAAATCATTTTAAAGGAAATCCTTTTCAACAAAAAGGTTTCTCTCCATTTAGTAGAGACACTTATCAAGTGATCAGCTACCTGCGGAGCAGAAATCTTTTATTTAAAATCATCATGGAAAGCAACATTATACCCCCTCGGGGATATATAATGACACTATAGTGAATGAATCATGATTCCTTAGGATGGAGGCTAGCTAGGCGACCATCCGTCTTCATCTCCTTTCACACAAGGAGACGCCGCCGGCCCTTGGCCTATATTAGCGACTCGGTAACACCAAAGGGGGACAATAGGTCCGCTTATTCCTTTAAGGTGAACCTTATGCATTGTGCACATGAATTTATCCACAACATGCTAACATGATTTTTCACACATAATATCATAGGACAACAATTTTCATTTATCATAAAGCAGTTATATAAATCAATTTAAAATACCTAGTGAACTAAGGAATGGCCATCCTTAAAAATTTAGAAATAAATTTCAAATAACATTTGTTAAATCAAGAAAATCAGTTAAAACATCATTTACAATTATTTCAAAGAAATTTTAATAAATAGAAATTCATTTAGAAAAGTTGCTTGCTTACCTTGTTCGTGAGAGCTTCCCGGATCAACCTTTTCCTTTCCTTTGCCTATGACAGAATAACATAAATTCTATATAAATTCTATTTGCTTGCATTTATTTATTTTTCCAACCCATTTCCATATATATTCATAACCCGTTTAATCTCCAAGTTGGGTATGCGTACTTTACACTTACGTATCTAAATTATTCATTATGCCTCATATTAAATTCTCATATATTAAGCTCAAAATTAGAGATTATCAATTCAGCAATGCATTTCACATTTTTTTCATCATATTTTAACATATTTTTGCATTTAAATATTTTACATAATGCATTTACAATCTCATCATGTGCACTGCTTCACATATGTGCGTCTAACCACGTCTAATTCATGTATTTCTTAAACTTTTTCAAATCAAAAACTTGTCCATCTAATTCAGAAAGTTAATAATCTTTATTTAACACCTATTTAGTTCATTTTTACGAATTTTTAGTCCAAAATTTTCAAAATTTCAAAACAGCCACTTTGACATCCCATTTCTACACTTTATACGCCTCTTTTGATGCTCCAACATAAACAGATTTTTATCTGTTTAATTTCAGCAATTTATCCAAACTTTCCTACCCTAAATCCAATGCATTTTCACATATTTAAAATCCATATATAAATTATTTGCAAAACAGCAACATTTTATACATGTATAAGGTACCCTTTACACCATTTGGACGTCAACTTTTCACTTCTGTTAAAATCCGAATTTAGGCAGTTTATGTAATGCCCTTATTCATGTCCAAAGTGTCCAATATTTAGGATATTTTACCCTATATTTCATCCATAATTTATTTAAATCATTTCATATATCATTTTTATCATTTAGAAGTGAATTTTTGGTCTTAGATGATACCGTAACTAGTTTACCTTCTATACTTCACAACACATGCTAACTTTCATATAAAATCAACACTAAATCATGAATTATCATATGATTGCATCTACCAAATAAAACAGCAACTTAAAACACAATTTCAGCATGATTAAGCTAGAGTAGAAGCTTATACATCACACTAAACACTCTCTATTCACACCTAACTCTTAATTGTACTTCTTGCAAATAAATTCCCATTAAATTCCCTAATTAGAATCATCCAAATTATTCATTAAAAGTTCCATTATGAAACATATTCATAGCTCATAGATTAAATTAGAAAAACTAAATTAAAATCACTCAAACTCAAGTCATTTACTTACTTGTATTGAGTGCTACTTCACTTCCTCTTCTCAAGCAAGCTTCTTCACTTTAATTCTTCCTTTTCTTCTCCTTTTTCTTCACTTGTTTTGGGGTATGAAAAATGATGAAAGGGGGTATGTGAGCTGCTGTTGAAATGGGAGCTCAAAATTTTCAAAAATTTTCTAAGTATCCAACACATGCTTGGACGTCCCCTTGCTTATATGCAACTAGTTGGAAATTTCCAGCTCATGGGCCCCACATGCCACCTCAACAATGCAAATTCCAATGCAATCCTATCCTCTTAGCTGAAATTTCAGCTTTTGGGCGATTAAAATTATTTTTTTCTTAATTATAAATTCACTAATTATCCATTGCATTAAACTATCACTAAGCTGTCCATCTGTTCCACGTCCACCATCAGCTGCTATTCTCCAATTTTTCAACGAATTTTTGCAACTAATAAATGAACATTTACATCCCATATTACCTAGGCTAATTATCCATGCATTTATCAATTTTTAAAAAATATAAAAAAAATCCCATTTTGGTCACTTGCACGATCCAGAATTTCTGCACCATTTTCTAGTGTCTGCACATGTTCCTCTTTTGCAGCAGCTTATCACATCAAAATTAATTTTTTCCCAAATTTAATTAATCACTAATTTAATTATCTAGTAGGGTAGGGCTTTTAGGGTCATTTTAGATTAATAATAAAAAAATTATAAAGTAAGCATTGAGTTGCCAAACCGTCCACATCTCTCTTAGATCATGCTGCTGTCCATTTTTGCTTTTCCCATTCAACGGTCCAGATTAGCTCCTAATAAATCCGAATTTCACTTTAATTTAATGCCAAATTATCTACATTAATTCATAGTTGACTTTAGGTGTCCATTATATTATAAAAATATTTATTAAAATACCAAGACATGGCTGCTTGAGCGCCCTTGCTACCACCTCCTCCATTTTCCTTTTGACCCATTTAATTATGCATTTAATTAAGAGATAATTGCAGGGATTTTCTCAATTTTAATAATTTACATAATACCCTACAAATTAACCTCTCTTGACACCTCAATTTGTCTTCTTTCATTTATTTATTTTATTCAATTTCATCATAAATGTGATTTATTTATGATTGGAAAAATCAAAATTTTGTGAAACCTTAATCCCTTAATCATTTGTATGATCAAATCCATCCAAAAACTTTATTTCATAATTTTAGCCATACATTTCAAATTTTATCTCAATCCGATCTTTCTAGCCCAAGTTATGATCATTTTAAGTTTTCACCGGTGATGATCAATTTTCATCAAAATTTTCATAATCTAATTTTTCCATGAGATTAAGCACAAAATTATGTGCTTCTCCCTCAAATTTCATCTTAATCCGACTTAACGTCTCCAAGTTATGAATTTTTCGATATTATCTCACTTGGTTCTATAATTAACCTCCTAATCTTTATTAATCACTTATGAGATTTAATTAGACTTTTTATAGCATGCTAATATTTATCCATCTTTAATATGATATTTCAATCATAATAAACCATGTTATCTTCACTTAGTAAATTTAAACAATCATTCACATAGATGACCTAACTGCAAAAATCTTAAAAATTGCAAATACTTCAAATATGAATACATCATTCATACATAGTTCATTCAATATCATTTACATGACTTCTATACAAACTAGGGTTTCACACCGGATCACACGACAGGATTTTTTATTATATAACATCAATATGTGGAAAATTGTCACCATTCATCCTACTTGAAATATATTTCACATATCACAGTTAAAATCAAAATTTGTTCATAAACATTATCATTGAAAATATATTCTTTCCCATCTCCAAATTATCCTCATTGTCTTTACATACAAATTTACATATACAACATTTATATCAAAAACTGTATGTCATTTCGCATGCTATCTTCATCATCATTTTCTGTCTGTGGTTGAAAAAGTATGGATGAGTTATAAAACTCAGTAAGCAAGCCATACATAATTTTTCAATCTTTTTCATGCATTTCATAAAATGCAAGTGCAATGCATTCATCGCGTTCATGACATTCCATTAGATGCGACGCTAGCTAGACGCTCATCCCATACATGCTCCCATCTCAGGGAGGTTGCCGCCGGCCTGGGCCTGTATAAGCGACTTGGCGATAGTGATGGGGACATCCGGTCCGCTTACTACCTCAACTATGACCTATTCCTCGCGCACCATGATCATTTACATACACATGTCGGCATGATATTTGTAAATTATAACAATTTCATAAAAAGCATTTAATAAATAATTTAACAAACGTACTTCAGTTCATGTAAAGCAGTTATAGGTATGACCAACCTTAAATAAATTTCATAAAATAATTTGCAAACAATTTCAAGAATTTTGGAAATAATTTGCAAAATATATAACTTGCATACCTCCTTAGTTGGTGTCCTCTACTTTTTCTTTTCCTTTTCCTATTCAAGGAAAAATGATATTTCATTTATTCTGTTCAAGCTGCTTCCCATGCATGCTTTATAATATTCGGGCATTATCTCTTTATACAGATTTTTCTATCCATAGGTTCTTCAAAAATTCCATCCTTATATTTACATATTAATCTCAAATTTTCTCAAAAATCACGATGTTTACTGTTCATAGTTGCTGTAGCAGATTAATGTAGCAGGTTACTGTTCACAGCGTGTTGGTTACTGTTCATTAGTTCCAAAAAATGACATTTTTCCTAAAAATAAAAAATATCATGACATAGCTTATGTTTAGTATATCATGAGAAAATTTATAAATTTTGAATTTATCATCATTAACTTGGCTAAATAAATCATTTTCTCCATATACTAAAAATCAACATAATTTCACTTAAGCATAATTCTTAATTCCAAAAATCATGAGATTAATATATCATCATTAAAACATCCTATTTATCATAATCATTCATCCAAAATTATCATTTATCAATATTGGAGCATTATTTACACATATCTTATGATATCTTCCCGTATGCTCTTTCTTCGCTCCAAATTTTTGATATTTTGGCATAATTCTAATTAAGAATTATAACTTTACTTATTTTCTCATGATTAGGCATTATCTAGGCATGGTTTTACCCTACTTAACATTCAAAAGAAATTTAGATAGAATTCACTTACCTGAAGTGGAGATATCCCTCTTTTTCTCACACTTTCTCCTCTTCTTTCCTTGGACGTGTGGGGGGTTTGGGAACTTGGGTTTTTGCTCAAATGGAGCTGGGTGAATGTGCATTTGGACGTCCACCCCTGCCCCTATTTATAGTGTTGAATTTTTCATGAAATTATAATTTACCCCCTTGCTCAAGGTATTAAATTATAAATATATTTTTTTCTAATTTTCAAAAGGTGCATTGAGCCATGTGTAGCCCAACCTACAGCTTCTCATGCCCCCCTATGGCAGCCCTAATTTTCTAGATTTTTAATTTATTAAAATTATTTATTTTAAGCTAATTTAATCCTAGTCGTTGATTTTTGATGATGATGAATGTGGACCATTGATTTTGGTCAAAAATCCCAACTACCCCTGCTCACGCCGCTACCATTGCTGATTTGCATTTAATTTTTTTTATTTTTTAATTATTTAATTTAATAAAAAGTCAAAAGGAGAATTAATGAAAAGTTAAGCTACTTTTTAATCTTCATTTGATGTTTCATTTTGACCCTTAATTTGTGATTTTCATGACATCTTAAACCCTTCATCATATTCATCATGAATTTTTAACCATCCATAAAAATTTCATTTAAATCCGACGTCCGGATTGCAAGTTATGAATTTTTTTTTCAATTTTTCACTAAAATCCAGAATTATATTAAAATATCAAAAAAGTATTGCTATTTCGTCCTGTAGTGATTAAATCTCCTTTTCATCTTTTTTTATTAAGTTAATCCAAGTGATTAACTCTTAATCACGTGTCTTAATCCTCAGTTACTATTCACGTGCACTATTCACGTGGGTTAAATTCTTAATTGCATTATTTTAATCTTCAATACACATATCCATAAATATAATTCATGAATTTTATTCATCATAAAAAATATTACAAAAATCTAGGGTTTACAACCCTAGGTGACACGTGTATCGCCTGAGGAAGCTGGGTTTCACAATCCTCCCTTCCTTATAATAGGTTTCGTCCCGAAACCTATCTTTCTTTGAACAATTGAGGATATTTCTTTTTGACTCTTCTCGTAGCTCCCAAGTGGCTTCGGACTCTGAATATCGATTCCATTGTACCTTTACATACTCGATCTCCTTATTCCGAAGCTTCTTGATCTTGAAATCCAATATTTTGATCAACCTTTCCTCATAGTTCAAGTGTTCTTAGATTGACAAATTTTATGCTATCAACACATGGGTAGATTGGAAACATATTTTCTGAGCATGGAGACGTGAAACACATTGTGGATGACACTTAGAGCTAGTGGCATGGCTATTCTATAGGCTAGATTGCCTATCTTTTCCAAAACTTCAAAGGGCCCAACATATCTTGGGTTTAGTTTTCCTCTCTTTCCAAACCGGGTGACTCCTTTGAATGGCGTTACTTTGACAAATACGTGATCCCCAACTTGGATATTCAAATCCCTTCTTTTGCAATTGGTGTAACTCTTTTACCTGCTCTGGGCTATGAGTATACACTGGTGAATCACTTGGACTTTTTTTGTCATTCTTTTTAAGAGGTCTGGAGCTAACTTCCTTTCTCCCACTTCATCCCAGTTAAGAGGAGTTCTGCATTTCCGTCCATATAAAGCCTCAAATGGGGCCATTTGAATACTTGCCTGATAACTGTTGTTATAAGCGAATTCTACCATAGCCAAATATTCATCCCATGATTCTCCAAATTCTACTGTGCACATCCTTAGCATATCCTCAACTATTTGATTCACCATTTCTGTCTGCCCATTAGTTTGAGGATGAAATGCTGTACTGAATTTCAGTTGTGTACCTAAGGTTTGATGTAAACTTTTCTAAAATTGAGACGTAAAACTAGAATCTTGATCGGAAACTATTGACTTAGGTACTCCATGCTGTCTCACTATCTCCTTATAATAAATCTTAGCTAGTCGCTCAGCCGTAAAATTTTTCTTGATGGCTAGGAAATGAGTTACCTTTTATAATCTATCAACTATTACCCATATAGCATCATTTTCATTTTGGGTTTTTGACAACCCTTCAATAAAATCCATAGTAATATCATCTCATTTTCATTCTGGGACTTCTAGCAATTGTAACTTTCTGGGGGTTCTTTGGTGATCAACCTTAACCCTTTAACATGTTAGGCACTTAGCCACATATTTAGCAATTTCTCTCTTCATATTATTCCACCAATACATTCTTTTGATGTCTTGATACATCTTGGTGCTACCTGGATGCATAGAAAATGGAGATAAATGTGCTTCTTTCAATATATGTTCCTTTATTTTCTCTTGATTGGGTATACATAGGTGACTCTTCTATCTGTACATTTCATGTTCATCTTGTATATATTCAGCGAAATTTTTCTTGATCATTTTCTCAATATAACTTTTTAAATCCTCATTTCCTTGTTGAGCCATTTTAATTTACTCAAACAGATTCAACTGGATTTGTAATTGAGACAATCTAACTTGTACCCTAGGTGGGCTTACAATTAATTCTAATCAATTCTTGTAGTAACCCTTTTCCCTTTGTGATGAGATGTGCTAAGCTAATATTTCTACTTAGTGCATCGGCTACTACATTGGCTTTGCCTTGATATAAAATGTTGAGGTCATAATCCTTAAGTAACTCGAGCCATCTTCTTTGTCTCATATTTAACTCCTTTTGAGTAAAAATGTACTTGAGGCTTTTGTGATCAGTATAGACCTCACATTTAACTCCATACAAATAATATCTCCAAATTTTCAAGGCAAAGACTACTGCTGCCAATTCTAAGTCATGGGTTGGATAGTTTACCTCATTTGGCTTGAGTTGCCTGGATGCGTATGATATAACTTTTCCATTTTGCATCAGTACACATCCTAATCCTTTCTTTGAGGCATCACTATAGATCACAAACCCTTCCTTCTCCGTAGGTAGTGTTAGAATTGGAGCTTTTACCAGTCTTTTCTTTAACTCTGGGAAGTTATTCTCACATTCCTATGTTCATTCATACCTAACTCCTTTCCTTATCAGCTTTGTGAGTAGAGTTGACAATTGTGAGAATCCTTCCACAAATCTCCTATCGTAACCAGCTAACTCTAGAAAGCTTCTTATTTCTGTGATATATGTTGGCTGTGGCCACTTTGTTATTGCCTCAAACTTTTGAGGATCTACCTATACTCCCATCTCGGATTTAATGTGGCCGAGAAAGGCTATCTGTTTCAACCAAAACTCGCATTTCTTGAATTTAGCATATAATTTCTCCCTTCAGAGAATTTCCAATACCTTAAATGTTTCTCATGCTCTTCTTCTGTCTTTGAATAAATCAATATATTATCAATGAATATCACCACAAATTGATCCAAAAATTCTTGAAAAATTCTGTTCATCATATCCATAAACACAGCTAGGGCATTCGTTAGTCCAATGACATGACTAAGAATTCATAATGGTCATATATTGTTCTGAATGCTGTTTTATGGATGTCCTTTGGACATATCCTCAACTGGTGGTATCCTCACTGTAAATCAATTTTTATAAATGTAGAAGCTCATTTTCACTGATCAAAGAGATCATCTATTCTTGGGAGTGGGTACTTATTTTTAACTGTTACTTTATTCAATTCTCTGTTAATCAATACAGAGTCTCAAACTCCCATTCTTTTTCCTTACAAATAGTACTGGAGCTCCCCAAGGTGATGCACTGGGTGTAATAGACCCTTTATCTAATAAATCTTGGATCTGCACTTTCAACTCAGCCAATTCGGTTGGTGCCATCCTATATGGGGCCTTAGATATTGGAACTGTCCCTGGGATAATTTCTATTTCCATATCCATCTCTCTCTCTCGTGGTAAATTACATAATTCTTTTGGAAAAATATCTGGAAATTCATTTACCACTGGTATTTGTTCCATAGGTACCCCATCTCTTTTTATTGTGTTTATAGAGACCAGATAGGCTATACATTGTTGGCATATCAGCTTAGCTGCTTTCATAGATGATACCATCCTTATTGTGTTTTCTGGCTGTCTTATTTTACTGATCTGTATTTCATCTTTTGGTGCTTGAAATTGCAACTTTTTATTTTTGCAATCAATCATTGCACCCCATTGACTTAGCCAATCCATCCCTAGTATGACATCAAACTCTGTCATTGGTAATAGGATGAGATCAGCTTCCAATATTTTTATTCCTATCCTAATAGGACATGCCTTGCAAATTCGATTTATACTTGTCAATCTATATACTGGGGATTCTACATGTATAGTACTACTGGTTTCTTCTACTCGGAGTGCATGTGTGGTTACGAATTGGTATGATATAAATGAATGCGTAGCTTTAGAATCAAATAAATCTACTGCAGGATTTCCCAAAATGTAAATCATACCTGTAATCACTTTCTCCTCCATCTCCTGTGACTCCGTTCGGGTGAGGGCTTGGACACACACTTGGTTGACAGCATTACCAGGCCGATTGGCAATGGCGGGGACCTTTTGCTGGGCCGACCTCCCTCGGGCTGGTGCTCCTTGTGGATTATTTGGACAGTTTGGTGAAATGTGTCCAACTTGACCACAGTTGAAGCACTTTATTTTTTGGCTTCATCGGTCCCGCAGTCCCGGGCCATGTGACCAACTTGACCACACTTGTATCATTTCCCCAATCCTTGTAAACATTCACCTGAATGCCATTTGTGGCAAGTTCTGCAAGTCGAGGTGCTCTGTGTCTTGTCACCGATTTTCTTTCTATCGGAGATTACCCTTTTTCCTTTATTAGCCTCGCCTCCCTTTGAGGTTGTAAAGAATTATTTTTGAGCTTGCCTAAGATTTTAAGTCCTCATTGACTCCATTTCTAATGCCCTAGCCCTCTCGATGCTAGAGGCATAGTCTTTTATTAGTAAATGGGGCTAACCCCTCTCTTAGCTGGGGCCTTAATCCCCTCTGGAATCTTTATGCCTTATTTTCTGGCACATTGGCAATCCATGACACGTATCTTACCAAGGCGTTGAATTTTGTGGCATATTCCGTAACTGTCATCCTGCGTTGCTAAAGTTTTTCGAACTCTATCACCCTCTGGCTCTGTAGCCCTACAGGGAAATATTCTTTATTAAATTCTTCCAAAAATTCATGCCACGTAACTTCCTTAGGATGTGGCATAGTGACCATCAGTGTTTCCCACCATTTACAAGCATCTTTTATCAGTAGGTGGGTAACCAACAATACTTTATGCTGATCATTGCAGGACGATATTCTGAATAATTTCTTAATTTCTGTGATCCACTGCTCTACAATAAGGGGGTTTGATTCCCCTACAAACTTGAGTGGGCGCTAGGCAAGAAAGACATTGATAGCCTTTCTGTCAGCCTCAAGGAGACTATCCTCCATTCCCCTTGGCGTGCCGAGATTGGCCGAGGGACCTGATCTTTCCCTGTCTCCTCTTGATGGCGGGGCCTGCTGGTTCCGCATTTCTTGTAATAAACCAGTAGCCTGGGCTGTCCATTGCTGCATAGCTTTCTTGATTGCCGCAATTATTCTTTCTTCTATGTTGACCTCTCCTTGAGGTCTAGGGCTTTTCTCTCGCCGTGGCGGGTCCTAGAGGATTGTTGTTCGGATTCTGCCCTATAAGTTCTTTTACTGGCTTCGCCCCTTGCTTGATCAACTGATTCTTCCATTGTGGCCTTTCCTTTGTTAGCTCTTGCTTTAGCTCTGGTGAGCGGAATTTTCAACTTTATAAAATATTCATTAGTATAACATCAATATTTATCATAATATACTTAGTCAGATAAAAATACAGTCATATGATCACATAATTCACATATATTATCAGCAAACCATTTATACATAAGTCAAACTTTCGTACATAGGCTAGCTTAGCCTTATGTACCTGTTCCAACAGTATTTACATATTTATAAAAAAAGTAAAATGTCTTGGCGGTGGCTGCGTCTTCCTGATCCCCATCCCTTTTATCATCCCCTTCTCCTTAATCTCAGGAACCTTCTGAGACTGAAGGGTACCATGTGGGTTCCTCAGTGACTGTACTGGTATCAGACCAGTCTCGAGGTCCTTGATTCTCGTCCTCCTCTTCGCTATCGGACCATTCTACGGGGTCCTCATCATCATTTGCTAGAGGGGCAAGAGGTGGGGCTTCGGGCATTAGCTCTAACTCTATGACCCGTAGGATGACCTCACCAGGCTGTTTAGGAGGGGGATACTCCATTACTTCTTCTCCTCTTGCCAGAGTCTCCCGGCGTTCCTGGGCAACCTCTCTTTCCCAACGATCTATCTAAACCCAAGGTGTTCTATATCGGAACTAAATGTATCCTGCATCAAACCTAAACCATGGACCTGGGTTAGGTGAGACTGGGGCAACTCTCCTTTGCTAATACCTTTGTAAATCTTCCTCGGCGACACAATCGGTGACCACAAATGGCCTGGGCAGTGGGCTGGCTGGGGTATATACTGGAGAGTCTGGGAGTGCAAGTTCCTTCCTAGAGGACTCTACCTAGTGGATTTCAGATAATACCAGAAACCCTAGTGGTTGGCTAGAGAAGTTTGTAGGTACTGGAGGGCGACGTGCTTCTTGGGAGGCTAACCATCTATTAACTCTTTACCGAACCCGTTCCCTTTCTTGCTCCTCTTCTAGTTCCCTTGCACTTAATGGAGCCTTTCCTTTATCTGCCATCTATATATAAATCATCAATCATATATTAATCAATCATAATCATGATTTCGTGTATTCTAGCTTGGTCATTTCTTTCCTTTTCTGCCTATTTACCAATCCATGCTCTGATACCAACTTCTGTGGCATCCCGAACCGGGGTGCCTAGAAGCCTTACTCCGGGACCGTTTTTGATTGGTAAACATGACTCAGGATTGTTGCCCTGATCACACGGCAGGATTATTTTTTATATATATAACATCAATACATGGAAAATTGTCGCCATTCATCCTACTTGAAATATATTTCACATATCATAATTAAAATCAAAATTTGTTCATAAACATTATCATTGAAAAGATATTCTTTTCCATTTCAAAATTATCCTCACCGTCTTTACATAAAAATTTACATATACAACATTTATATCACAAACTGCATGTCATTTTGCATGCTACCTTCATCATCATTTCTTGTCTGTGGTTGAAAAAGCATGGGTGAGTTATACTACTCAGTAAGCAAGATATAAATAATTTTTCAATCTTTTTCATGCATTTCACAAAATGCAAGTGCAATGCATTCATAGCATTCATGACATTCCTTTAGATGCAATGCTAGCTAGGTGCCCATCCCATACATGCTCCCATCTTAGGTAGGTCACCGCTGGCCTAGGCTTGTATAAGCAACTTGGCGATAGTGAGGGGGTGTAACGCCCCAATTCTAAATATTTGTGATAACTAGTCAAAAGGGTATCGTATGACCTACGAAAATTTCGGCAGCATCTCCCCATAATATATAAGGGGTGGTATGTAATACACAACCTGTTATGCATAAGCAATTCAAATTCATTACAATATGTGACATTCAACTCTATAGTTATATATTTGTATCTTCATATGATAAGGGAATTCATATGGAAGGAAATCATTAAAACTTATCCATACACAATAAGCAAACCGAATGATCATAACTACATGCATCCACATAAATCGTAATCCAATTCAAAATACTGAATACGATCTGTTTACAAGGTCAAATCTAGTTCCATAACCGTCTACATAATGCTAATGTCAAAAGAGCAAAACATTAAAATAACTTTAATTAGAGATGTTCTAATGGTTTTCAAGATTTGGTCTTCCACTTGCCCCATCTTGAGGTTCCCCACCTCACCAGGGATCTAAAGAACAAAAAAAATAACAAATCACGTGAGTCTAAATAGACTCAGTAAGTAGATAATGATTAGCACAAAGTGGAATAAGCAAAGTTTTGGATGCGCATGTCATGATCAAAATAAAACATATGGGTCTGATACCCACTCCCAAGATCATATGCATATAATCACATATAAATAGAAGGACGCGTACAATCCTCCACTCATGTCAATCAAGGGCCATGAACAACCCTCTCCTCATGTCAGTCAGGGCCATGAAGAACCCTTTTGCAACCAATCATTTTAAATAACTACATAACATACAAGAATACATGCCACAACCACACATACAACATCAACAAGGTTTACTTTCAATTCAATGCATAAAACTGCCACACGAGCATTTTAACAAACACATGGTAGGCACAAAAAGAGGAAGCTCTAGTTCGTACCCTCGTTTGATTCGAATAAACTAACATCACATTTTAAGAATACAAAAGCTGCTAACAAGTCCTCTACTTCATAAATTCACTCATTCATGACAAATTCTCCTCAAACCTTACATACCCTAGCTGCTACGAACACTACGCCCCAAACCCTGGATTTGTTGGGTGTCACGCACCCCCCCCAGTTTCACATCATGTTTAATACCAGATTTCATCATTCAATCAAGGAAGGGCAACATCTACTTACCTTAATCGGGATTTCCCCAAAAACAGCAACCCTGGGCTTGGATTGCAGAAATTCGGAGCTTCCTTGACTGAAATCAATGACTTCCAAGGCAGTTAGTAGAGATTTCTTGAAGAAATCCACAAATGGATCGTACTGAATAGGAGGAAAGAAAAGAAGAGGCAGAGAACAGGAAGAGAAGAAGAGGGAAACGGAGTTGGGCGCAAAATGGAAGATGAACCCTAACTCGCGGGCTCCTCCTTATAACTGAACCTCCATCGGATCGGGTCGGGCCGGAGCATGGGTCGGGTCTAATCGTAATTTGTAATTTATTTTCCCACTTCTATGACTTAATAGTTAAAAATTTCTCCGGGGGCGCTGCCCCCCTTGACCCTCGCGACCTGATCGGGCAGGTCGAACCCCGTACCTACTCTGTGAGGTGAAAAATAGTTGTAGTGCTCAACATTGTCTGTATAAGTTATTAATCCATTAACATCATAAATTCCTAGTAGCATGTTCATAAATTACCTCATAATAAAGAAGGGTTATAATGAAAATAAAATAAAATACCTAGTTCTCATAGACTACCCTCGTTAGAAAAGTTTCGTCCTCGAAACTTGCAATCATTCCTAGAGATAAGGGTGTTTCTCCCTCATTGTCTGCTCCAACCTCCAAGTAGCCTCATCTTCTGTATGGTTACTCCATTGGATTTTGAGCAGCTTGATAGTCTTGTTTCTCAATTGTTTCTCCTTACTATCTAAGACTCGAACTGGCCGCTCTACATATTGCAAATTCTTTTCTACTCGTATTTCCTTAGGCCTGAGCACATGCGACGGATCTGGCTCATATTTCCTTAATGATGAGACATGGAATACGTCATGCACCCCAACTAAGAAAGGTGGCAAAGCAATGTGATACGCCACCTTTCCAATTCGTTCCAAGATTTCATAGGGACCGATGTATCTTGGGCTTAATTTGCCTTTTGTACCAAACCGGACCACACCCTTCATTGGAGATACCTTTAGAAATACATTATCTCCCACTTGGAACTCTAACTCTCGCCTCCTAGTATCTGCATAACTCTTTTGACAAGATTGAGCAATATGGATTTGTTCCCAAATTCGTGACACCTTCTCCACTGTGTCTGCTATCATCTGAGGGCCAACTATAGTACTCTCCCCCACTTCATCCCAACAAAGTGGTGATCTACTTTTTCGTCCATACAATGCCTCAAAAGGAGCCATTTGGATGCTGGAATGATAAGTATTGTTGTATGCAAATTCTACCAAAGCCAGATGGTCACTCCAACTACTACCCCATTCCAAGACACAAGCTCTTAACATGTCTTCTAATTGCTGGTTCACTCGTTCTGTTTAGCCATCAGACTGCAGATGGAAGGAAGTGCTAAAATCCAATTGAGTGCCCATTGCTCTATGTAGAGCCTTCCAGAACCTTGATGTGAACACTGAACCCCGATCTGAGATGATAGACGTTGGCACCCCGTGGAGTCTCACGATCTCCTTATGATATGTCCATGCTAGCTTTTCGGCCGTAAAAGTGGTTTTAACAGCTATAAAATGTGCTACCTTAGTCAATCTATCCACAATAACCCAAATACTATCATATCCTGCCACTGTGCGTGGTAATCCAACATTGAAGTCCATCGATATACCTTCCCACTTCCACTTTGGGATTTCAATGGGTTGCAATGCTCCTCCAGGTCTCTGGTGTTCGGACTTGACTTGCTGACATGTTAAACACTTAGCCACATCACCCTTCATGCCATCCCACCAATAGTGCATCTTTAAATCCTGATACATCTTTGTACTCCCAAGGTGAATCGTGTAAGGTGAGTAATGTGCCTCTTCGAGTATCTTTTGTAAAATTTGAGCTCTCCTTGGAATGGCCATACGACCCCTGAATCTCATAATACCATCAGCCCCAATTACAAAATCTAGCAATTCTCCTTTCAATACTCTCTCTCTCACCTTTTGGAAGGATTCATCTTGGCTTTCCTCTTGTGCTTGTCTAATTTCATCTTTAAGAGTGGGTTGAATCCTTAATTGGCTAATTTGTGCTGCTAGCCCATCGACACACACATGCAAGTCCATTTTCCTTATTTCTTCAAATAATTCTTCTTGACTAGTAAGTAAACTAGCCATGCTACTCCCAGATTTCCTACTCAGTGCATCTGCCACTACATTTGCTTTACCTAGATGATAATGAATACTCAGGTCATAATCTTTTAATAACTCTAGCCACCTTCGTTGCCGCATATTTAACTCCTTCTGAGTAAAGATGTACTTCAAACTTTTGTGATCAGTATATACTTCACATCGTTCGCCATATAAGTAGTGCCTCCATATTTTCAGTGCAAACATCACCACAGCTAACTCCAAGTCATGAGTTGGATAATTCACCTCATGTTGTCTCAATTGTCTAGATGCATAGGCTATCACCCTACCACGTTGCATAAGGACACATCCAAATCCCTTCTTTGATGCATCACTATATATCACAAATCCACCATTTCCCGAAGGTACGGTTAACACAGGTGCTTCTACTAACCGTCTCTTCAACTCTTGAAATGCTTCTTCACACTTGTCTGTCCACTCAAACTTTACCCCTTTGTGCGTGAGTTTTGTCATTGGAGTGGCAATAGTAGAGAACCCTTCCACAAATCGCCTATAGTACCCTGCTAAACCCAAAAAGCTTCTCACCTCAGTAACACTGGATGGCCTAGGCCAGTTCACCACAGCCTCTATCTTATGCGGGTCCACAGATATTCCATCTTTAGAAACAACATGCCCCAAAAATCCCACACTATTCATCCAAAAATCACACTTCTTAAGCTTTCCATAAAGCTTTTCTTCCCTTAGCTTTTGTAAAATCAATCTCAAGTGTCCTTCATGCTCTTCACTGCTCTTGGAATATACCAAAATATCATCGATAAACACAACCACAAATTGATCCAAATATGGTCGAAATACCCTATTCATTAAGTCCATGAATGCTACAGGGGCATTTGTCAAGCCAAAAGGCATGACTAAGAACTCATAATGTCCATATCGAGTCCTAAATGCTGTTTTCTGTACATCTGACTCTTTAACTCTCATTTGATGATACCCAGATTGTAAGACAATCTTTGAAAACTTACTTGCTCCTTGCAGTTGGTCTAATAAATCATCAATACGAGGCAATGGGTACTTATTTTTAATAGTCACTTTATTGAGTTCGCGATAATCAATGCATAACCTCAAACTCTCATCTTTCTTTTTTACAAACAAAACTAGGGCTCCCCATGGTGACACACTAGGCCGAACAAATCCTTTATCTAATAGATCCTGCAACTGAGTCTTCAATTCAGTCATCTCTACTGGTGCCATGCGATAAGGAGCTCTTGAAATTGGCTCCACTCCAGGCTGCAAATCGATTCCAAATTCCACTTCTCGTTTAGGTGGCAAACTGGGCAAATCCGTAGGAAATACATCAGGAAACTCATGTACTACAGGGATCTCATCCAACTGTTTATCCACTATGTTGATATCTACTATTGAGGCAAGATAAGCAAGACAACCTTTTCGGATTAAACTCATTGCTCCTAAGGCTGACACCAATTTGGGTAACCCACCTGTTGGTAATCCTCTGAATATGAATTCCACATCATTATGTAGCTTAAGGATAACTTGCTTTGATCGGCAACCTACATTAGCATCATATTTAGTTAACTAATCCATGCCCAAGATAATATCCAATCCCTCCATCTCCAATACTATCAAATCTGCTAGGAACTGTTTACCCTCAATCATCACAGGAACACATCTACACATCTCAGTTGCTATACTTACTGCTCTCAAGGGGGTAGACACCTTCATTAGCTCATGCATGGGATGTTTAATCAACTTGGCTTTCTTCACAAAAGCTACTGACACAAATGATCGTGATGCACCAGGATCAAACAATACAAAGGCCATGCATCCACTAACAAGAAGGTTACCTGTAACCACGTTCTCTGCAGCTTGTGCCTCTTGCGCATTTGCAGCTTGAATCACTGCCATCACTTGCGGTCTTCTATCGACCTGAGGGCGAGCCTGCTGAGGATAGGGTCCTCTCCCAACCTGCATCCCACCAGGAGGAATATTATGAACTGGTAATTGTTGTTGTACCCGGGCTGCCCCTACTCCTCCACCTAAGAGCATAGGGCAATCCCTCCTAATGTGCCCTTGTTGACGACAGTAGAAGCAAACAATTTGTCGTCCTGCCCTCTGTCTTTGAACCTGTGGCTGTTGCGGTTGTTGCTCCCTAACATGGGCTTGTGCTTGTCCCCTGGTTTGCTCTTCCCCTTGACCTATGAAGTGCGGGCATGCTGCTTTTCTATGACCCAATTGACCACATTGGAAACAAGCTGACTTGAATGTAAAAGTTCCACCCTCAATAGTCCTTTGCTTCTTGTGTCCTTGTACCTCTCCTCTTGGCCCTTTTCTCTTTTCCTTAATCCTCTCTTGCTCTTCTTCTTCCCATTCTATCATGCGGCTCGATCAAGTATTTCACCATAATCACGTAACATGAAGGGCGCCAAGCCCCTTCGAATAGAGAATTTCAGTCCCTCTTGAAATTTATGTGCCCTTTCTTGTGGATTGGTTCTTATCCATGGGACAAATCTAGAAAGAGACCGAAATTTAGCATCATACTCTTCCACGGTCATTTTCCCTTGTACCAAGTGCATAAATTCTGATGCTCGACGTGTCTTCTCACTATCAGGCACATAGTGGGCAAGAAATCTTTCTAGGAATTCGGGCCATCGCAGTCTTCCACCCTCATCTGGTAACATAGCTTTCTCAGCATCCCACCACTGTTCTACATCCCCTCCATCACATAAAGAGCATACTTGACCTTTTGTTCTTTTGTGCATTCCATATAGCTGAAAATCTTTTCCATCTTCGCCACCCATCGATCCACAACTAAGTAATCTCTTTCTCCTTGAAATATGGGCGGCTTCATCTCCTGGAATGCTTTGATGTCTAACTTTTCTTCTTGAGGCCTTCTCCCTTCTTGATCTTGTCTTCTTGCCCTTAACCTTGGACCCGCACGGTTTGTGTCACCTGAAGTCCTTTGTTGTCCTCTTTGAGTGTCCAAGCTTGCCGCCATTCTCTCCATCTGAGCTTGCATAAAATCTTGAAAATTCTGCATCATACCTCTCATTATTCCCATCATAGCCTCCACACCTGCTTGTGCCCCAGTATTCACCTCTGGTCCTATAGGAATGTCACCACTACTGGTTCCTACTCCTCCTTGACTGTGTATCCCGTGATATCCCCCACTAGGATTCTCCCAGTATGCATCATCATCTACGTTCTCCTCGTCTTCTTGAAGTGGGGACCTCTCCCGTGGAACTTGCCCTTGCTATTGGCCTTCAATAGCAAGTGGCATTCCTTGAGGTGGGACTATCGTTTCACTTAGTCCACCCTCTTCCATAACGCCCTTTTCCTTATTAAGCCTTGTCCTTGGTGCCATCCTCTGTGCAACATCCATAAACAACTAACATTAAGCAACATAAACTTTACCAATGTACACTAACTAATTAACACAGAGATATTCCAAATCCCATCTCAAGAACCTAGACTAGCATCCCTGATAATATACTATGAACTTAACATATTGTGCTAGCCACTCACCAAATCTCTCTCTTTCACTAACTTAATAATTTAAAACATTCTCATGCTCTGATACCACTTTATGTAACGCCCCAATTCTAAATATTTGTGATAACTAGTCAAAAGGGTACCATATGACCTACGAAAATTTCGGCAGCATCTCCCCATAATATATAAGGGGTGGTATGTAATACACAACCTGTTATGCATAAGCAATTCAAATTCATTACAATATGTGACATTCAACTCTATAGTTTTATATTTGTATCTTCATATGATAAGGGAATTCATATGGAAGGAAATCATTAAAACTTATCCATACACAATAAGCAAACCGAATGATCATAACTACATGCATCCACATAAATCGTAATCCAATTCAAAATATTGAATACGATCTGTTTACAAGGTCAAATCTAGTTCCATAACCGTCTACATAATGCTAATGTCAAAAGAGCATAACATTAAAATAACTTTAATTAGAGATGTTCTAATGGTTTTCAAGATTTGGTCTTCCACTTGCCCCATCTTGAGGTTCCCCACCTCACCTGGGATCTAAAGAACAAAAAAAATAACAAATCATGTGAGGACGCGCATGTCATGATCAAAATAAAACATATGGGTCCGATACCCACTCCCAAGATCATATGCATATAATCACATATAAATAGAAGGACGCG
The DNA here is from genome assembly GCA_030490835.1 of Annona cherimola. Lineage (NCBI taxonomy): Eukaryota > Viridiplantae > Streptophyta > Magnoliopsida > Magnoliales > Annonaceae > Annona > Annona cherimola. Next base: position 37,939,293 of record CM059973.1, on the reverse strand, counting down.
TACAATCCTCCACTCATGTCAATCAAGGGCCATGAACAACCCTCTCCTCATGTCAATCAGGGCCATGAAGAACCCTTTTGCAACCAATCATTTTAAATAACTACATAACATACAAGAATACTTGCCACAACCACACATACAACATCAACAAGGTTTACTTTCAATTCAATGCATAAAACTGCCACACGAGCATTTTAACAAACACATGGTAGACACAGAAAGAGGAAGCTCTAGTTCGTACCCTCGTTTGATTCGAATCAACTAACATCACATTTTAAGAATACAAAAGCTGCTAACGAGTCCTCTACTTCATAAATTCACTCATTCATGACAAATTCTCCTCAAACCTTACTTACCCTAGCTGTTACGAACACTACGCCCCAAACCCTGGATTTGTTGGGTGTCGGGCACCCCCCCCCCCAGTTTCACATCATGTTTAATACCAGATTTCATCATTCAATCAAGGAAGGATAGCATCTACTTACCTTAATCGGGATTGTCCCCAAAAACAGCAACCCTGGGCTTGGATTGCAGAAATTCGGAGCTTCCTTGACTGAAATCAATGACTTCCAAGGCAGTTAGTAGAGATTTCTTGAAGAAATCCACAAATGGATCGTACTGAATAGGAGGAAAGAAAAGAAGAGGCAGAGAACAGGAAGAGAAGAAGAGGGAAACGGAGTCAGACGCAAAATGGAAGATGAACCCTAACTCGCGGGCTCCTCCTTATAACTGAACCTCTATCGGGTCGGGTTAGGCCGGAGCATGGGTCGGGTCTAATCATAATTTGTAATTTACTTTCCCACTTCTATGACTTAATAGTTAAAAATTTCTCCGGGAGCGCTACCCCCCTTGACCCCCCGCAAGGGGCGCTGCCCCCCTTGACCCCCGCGACCTGACCGGGCAGGTCGAACCTCGTACCTACTCTGTGAGCTGGAAAATAGTTGTAGTGCTCAACATTGTCTGTATAAGTTATTAATCCATTAACATCATAAATTCCTAGTAGCATGTTCATAAATTACCTCATAATAAAGAAGGGTTATAATGAAAATAAAATAAAATACCTGGTTCTCACAGGGGGACATCCGGTTCACTTACTACCTCAACGATGGCCTATTCCTCGTGTACCATGATAATTTACATACACATGCCGGCATAATATTTGTAAATTATAACAATTTCATAAAAAGTATTTAATAAATAATTTAACAAACGTACTTCAGTTCATGTAAAGCAGTTATAGGTATGGCCAACCTTAAATAAATTTCATAAAGAAATTTGCAAACAATTTCAAGCATTTTGGAAATAATTTGCAAAATATATAACTTGCTTACCTCCTCAGTTGGTGTCCTCGACTTTTTCTTTTCCTTTTCCTATTCAAGGAAAAATGATATTTCATTTATTTTGTTCAAGCTGCTTCCCATGCATGCTTTATAATATTCAGGCATTATCTCTTTATATGGATTTTTCTATCCATACGTTCTTCAAAAATTCCATCCTTATATTTACATATTAATCTCAAATTTTCTCCAAAATCACGTTGTTTACTGTTCATAGTTACTGTAGCATATTACTGTTCACAGCATGTTGGTTACTGTTAATGGGTTCAAAAAATTAACATTTTTTCCAAAAATAAAAAATACCATGACATAGCTTATGTTTAGTATATCATGGGAAAATTCATAAATTTTGAATTTAACATCATTAACTTGCCTAAATAAATCATTTTCTCCATATACTAAAAATCAACATAATTTCACTTAAGCATAATTCTTAATTCCAAAAATCATGAGATTAATATATCATCATTCCAACATCATATTTATCACAATCGTTCATCCCAAATCATCATTTATCAATATTGGAGCATTATTTACACAATCTTATGCTATCTTCCCAAATGCTCTATCTTCGCTCCAAATTTTTGATATTTTGGCATAATTCTAATTAAGCATTATAACTTTACTTATTTTCTCATGTTTAGGCATTATCTAAGCATGGTTTTACCCTAATTAATGTTCAAAAGAAATTTAGATAGAATTCACTTTCCTGAAGTGGAGATATCCCTCTTCTTCTCACACTTTCTCTCTCTAACTTTCTCCTCTTCGTTCCTTGGACGTGTGAGGGATTTGGGAACTTGGGTTTTTGCTCAAATGGAGCTGAGTGAATGTGCATTTGGACGTCCACCCCTGCCCCTATTTATAGTGTTGGATTTTTCATGAAATTATAATTTACCCCCCTTGCTCAAGGTATTAAATTATAAATATATTTTTTTTCTAATTTCCAAAAGGTGAATTGAGCCATTTGCAGCCCACCCTACAGCTTCTCATGCCCCCCTATGGCAGCCCTAATTTTCTACATTTTTAATTTATTAAAATTATTTATTTTAAGCTAATTCAATCCTAGCCGTTAATTTTTGATGATGATGAATGCGGACCATTGATTTTGGTCAAAAATCCCAACTACCCCTGCTCACGTCACTACCATTGCTGATTTGCATTTAATTTTTTTTATTTTTTAATTATTTAATTTTAATAAAAAGTCAAAAGGAGAATTAATGAAAAGTTAAGCTACTTTTTAATCTTCATTTGATGTTTCATCTCGACTCTTAATTTGTGATTTTCATCACATATTAAACCCTTCATCATATTCATCATGGATTTTTAATCATCTATAAAAAATTTCATCTACATCCGACGTCCGGATTGCAAGTTATGAATTTTTTTCAATTTTTCACTAAAATTCAGAATTGTATTAAAATATAAAAAAAGTATTGCTATTTCGTTCCGTAGTGTTTAAATCTCTTTTTTCGTCTTTTTGTGATTAAGTTAATCCAAGTGATTAACTCTTAATCACGTGTCTTAATCCTCAATTGCTATTCATATGCACTATTCACATGTACTATTCACGTGGATTAAATTCTTAATTGCATTATTTTAATCTTCAATACACATATCCATAAATATAATTCGTGAATTTTATTCATCATAAAAAATATTACAAAAATCTAGGGTTTACAACCCTAGGTGACACATGTATCGCCTGAGGAAGCTGGGTTTCACACAATGCCACTCTATAAATAGATCATAGGGGTTTGCGCGCGAGGGACGACCGGAGAGAGTGCCCACGAATAGAATTACACAGAAGAGAAAGACGAAAACGCGATCAAAGCACAGATTGAAGAGAGGATTCAACTCCGTTTGTGGAAGCCGTCGGAAAACCAGTTTTCTCTTATTCTTTCTATTTTTCTTTCTCTGTTTTCATGGATACTTTCAATATGGATGTAATGGATGTTATGATCATGTCTTTGAACTAAACCTCCATTAGATGGATAGTTAGGATGAATTGAACTCTAAACTATATTGTCTTGGTTCTTTGAAATTCAGGAATGAATATTTGATATTATTTATGATTGTGTGTGATTTACCTTTGCATGTGCAGTTTTAATGCTTTTTACAAGATTAGCTACCTTGTAAGATGATTTTATTGCTTGTTTTATCTTTCAAAGAGGAAAATCTCTGCTAGATCCATGTGCAGGGCATAGGTTTTCTCTTTGTAAGGGGAGTTGTTTAACAGTAAACCCTGTGTAGTCACTAAACAGGTTATGCACTTATCAATTTCACTTTATTTAATGGCATGGGAACATAGCAATTAAATAGGGTGTAATTAGCTTTATATAGTATTGGAAGACATATATAACGATTATTGAACTTAGGCTAGTAAATTTATACACAATCCAATTAAAAACAACCAATATGATATAGTTTTGATTCAAGGATTCCGATCTATCCATCTGCCATTCCCGATTTGTAACCCTGTTTCTAGTATCCAACAGTTTCGTTAACTCTACTCTGATTTCTTTTTGCAGTTGTTAGCTTTAGTTTAAATCCATAAACTCAAAATTTTCTACCCACCGAAAGCAATTAAACTAATTAACAATTCTGGTTAACAATTCCTCATAGGAACAATACTCTACTCACTCTTTATTACTTGACACGTCACATATACTTGCGTAAATTACGAGTATTTTAATTGACATATACGCAGCTTGTCAGAAGCCCGTGCACTGGCGCATATATGATTGTACAAAAATCTCCCCACATCAATAGACAAGTTCGAGTAGATGGCGTGTAGGAGAAGCGCCCTATCCATGGTAACCTCACTCACGTGGATCGACAACATAAGTCTAGCAGAGATAAAGTAAAACATCATTTTCCCATGATAGCGAAGATCCCTGCTCTTGAAAGATGTTAATTGCCCTCCCGTCGATTTCCACGTTGGTGGCCTTTCACAGTAGTCTTGGGTGATCGCAGTTATATCCCTTTCGTCTCCCTCCAATAGTTCCTCATATTGATCCGGGTGATCAATATTAGACATCTCATAGAAAGAATTGATGCCTTCGGGATGAAAGGGGACTATTTTTCCTCTGACTTTGACCCGACCCTAGTCATGCTCAATTGCATTTGCACAAAATGTCTTTACCATCGGTATAATGGCTGGCTGTGGCTGTGCCATGAATTTTTGCCACCCCCGGGTCTTGAGTGCATTGATGAACACATCAAAGAAGGAATCTATCTTTATCCCCCGCTTGGGTATAATGTGTTTCTTTTGCAATGAATCTGTGTACCGCTTAAATGCCTGAGCCGATACGAAGCAGTTGACATCAATCTCAACAGTGTTGGAAACATGTGGAAAATAAGCCAAGTCTATGTTTTGATGATTAACAAATAAATTTGAGTAGGTTTTGGTTACTAACATGTTTGTGGAAATGATTAAAGGTTATAAAATTGAAGAATATGAAGCATGACAAGTCAAGTCGACTCAGGCATCGACTTAGGCCAAGTCGACTCTAGCAGCGACTTCAAGACGTCATTTCCTTCTAGAGTTGAAATCAAGAATGAGAGGTGCCGAAGTCGCATCCCAAGTCGACTCCGCTTGCGACTTGAGATGAAGTCGCAGACCAAGTCGACTCCAGTAGCAACTTGGAGGCGTCGTTTTTCGTCCAAAGTTGAAATCAATAAAGAGAGCTGCCGAAGTCGCATCCCAAGTCGACTTCGCATGCGACTTGGGTGAAGTCGCAGACCAAGTCGACTCCAGCATCGACTTCAATCGGACAGGGTAGAAACTTCAGAAGTCAAGTCGAGGATTAGGTCGATTTCAAGGTAGACTTGAGTCAAGTTGAAGACCAAGTCGACTTAAATATTCAACTTGGAACATATGAAGACTAATCCAAGTCCAAAGCAAGCAAGATACATGAATTCAACCATTCTAATCAAAATATATATTGAACTTATTCATGCATATATTCAAGATTTCAAGGATTCAAAGTTTGCAAGTCACAAAGCTAAAAGGACATCAAGCTGGGATGATTATACTGAGTTGCAAAAGATATAATCAAGGGAAAAACAACCAAACATAAAGAAATTCAAGCAAGCAAAGCATTCCAAGTACAAATAGCAAACTGAAGGAGTGAAGTCGTACCCAAAGTCGACTTCACCTGCGACTTGGGTCAAGTCGAGGACCAAGTCGACCCAGAATGGAACTTGAAGAAGCTGTGGACAGGTGAAGTCACACCCGAAGTGGACTCCGTCTACGACTTGGGTGAAGTCGCACCTGAAGTCGACTCCACCTGCGACTTGGGTCGTAACGGTCAGAGAATTTTTGAACGTTGGCGCATTAAATGTGCGCCACCTACTTCCAAACGTTTGAATTCCCTCGCAAATTATATAAGACATTCAATATGAACGAGGATGGTAGCTGAGAAATCATTGATTGAGCATAACTCTCATCTTTAAGAGCTTTAAGTGATCAAGCCAACATTTAAAAGAAGAACCTTGCTTCCAAACTGCCAAGAGCTACTTGCTGAATCTCTAAGCCTACACTACAAGTTCTTCTCTGTGCCAAATCTGCCTCTACACAACAGTAAAGTGTAGAAACTTTCTTTCATTTTTATTGTTGTATTGAACTTGATTTAGTTCGGGTAATTAAGATCAAGTGTAAGCAAAGTAGTGTGTGATTGGAGTGGAACTCGTCACCTACTTGTGCTGTGTATTGTTGATGCTCCCTAGAGCTAGAATCTAGAAGAGAACAGTGGATCTAGTTGTATTTGTGAAATACGATAGTGGAACCCAAGTCACAAGAGGTGTGAGCATGGAAGAGTGGAGTAGGGAGGTTGCCCGAACCACTATAAAATCTTGTGTGTTAATATTTATTTCTGGTCTCTACACTATATTGCTTTCCATTTTGTTTCTTCATAAAGGGGAGTAGATTAATCCGGGGAAAAGTTTCTGTTTAAGTTTAAATTTTTAAATACCCAATTCACCCCTCCCCTCTTGGGTAATTGCCATTAACACGAGACCAATAAATAGGGTCTTGTGTTTTCTTTCTTTTGGCAGAGGAAGAAGAGGTCATATCTCCCTGAATCAATCCACTCAATAAAAAGCCGATCCACAAGATTCAATAGATCAATTCAAATCAACTATCACTTCATAATCCACAACTTCCAACCACACTTTCAATCACACTTCCGATCACTAATACTCAATTCCAATGCACCAAATCACATCCAACCACACACATAGATTCCACAATCAAGAATATTAAGCCAATCAAAGATCAAGAGAAGTTACCCTGATTGCTTGCTTTGAAACTTTGAAGTTAAGGGCTGTTCTGCACTAGCTCCGCGACGCGGCTGGGTGGCGCCTAGTCGCCGATCGACTGCCTTCAAAAATTTGACGCCAGACGGAAATGTGGAAGAGAATAGGTGTTAATAGGGGATGGAAATGAAGGGGAAATGGAGTAGAGATTGAATGTGAGAGTAGGCTAAGGGTTAGGAGATGGAGAACTTGATTTGGGAGGATTTATAAGTGGATCTAGAGATGGAAGAGGGGGAAAAATGAAATGGAGAAGAAGGAATAGAAATGGAGGAGATGGGGGGAGAAATGAAGAGGAATGGAGGAGGAATGGGAGCGAGAATGGAAGGGAAATGGGGATGCTAGGGTTTGGAGAGGGGAGAAGAAGGAGATTCAGTGCCGGAGCTCGGGGTTAGGGTTTTAATCCTAACCCGAGCTATTTAAGCTCATCTGGGTTGCGCTGCCCACGAAGCAGTGCCTGGGTGCCGAAGGTGTGGCGCCTGGGCGCCAACTTGCTGCCTTCAAAAAATCTGGGATTCATCTCACAGTGCCGGGGAGCTGAGTTGGGGCACCGCAGCGCCAATGCACTTCTGTCTCCACCTTGATCTGGCCACCAATACACTTCATTGCTTTACCATACCTGAACATTTTGTGGCGCCCTAAATCGAGGTGCCGGGAAGCCTTACTCCGGGATCTTGTCAATTGGTAAACGTGACTCAGGATTGTTGCCCTGATCACACAGCGGGTTCTTAATTGGATCTCGTCCAAAAAAAATTTCATTTCTTTCTTTTTCTTTTCTTTCATCACATAAGCATATACTCATCATCATTCATAACGGACTTATCCATATCATCATAAATCATCAACTTCTTATATTATTCATAACTTCATAATTTCGTACAACGTATGTCCTTTTTCATCATATCCCATTAGGGAATCTATTCATACAAAAATCTACTAACCTTTGTAGATTCCTCTTTTCCTTTAGCAACACATGCCCTTCATCTCTTGGCTTTCCCTGCACCTGTCTGAGGTTCAGAAAACAAAACATGAGTCAAAACTCAATAAGCAAGCATTTTTCATTTTAAATGCATTCCTCTCCATGAACATCACATGATATCAATATGTCGACATGACCTTTTATAAAAACTCATAAACATTCATCATTTCAAAACATTATAGGAATGACCACCCTTAAACACATTTCATAAAACATGCAAGCAAACAATTTGCAATCATTTAGAAATTTTTTAGAAAGCATATAGCTTGCTTACAATGAAGCAATAAAATCACATTTTTAAAGTTGTGCTTGCTTACAATGAAGCAATAAAATTAAATTTTCAAAATTGTGCGTGCTTACCTTTGCTTTGCTTCAGTTCGTATCCTTTACCTTCCTTTTCCTTTTCCTATATAATTGAAAAGGATAATTTATACATACTTTATCATGACTAGGGTTTCTACCCATGCATATGTCATGATCTACCTTAGACCTAAAAAGTTATTAGGTCTTCCTTCCTTTTTCATATGGGTATTAACCTCAATATCTCTAATCATTTTTCTTCATAACTTAGTTCTCCATTTCATAATATACCCATATCATTCCTCATATCCTCAATCAAATGTCATATACCTTGAGTAACCATTCACTTTGGTTACTATTCACGTAAGTTACTATTTACGTGATTACTATTCATAGGTTACTATTCATGAGGTCCACATATTAATCATAAATTAAATTATGATTAATAGAAAATCAAAGGTCTTGCTAAACCTTTTCATCATTAATTATTAACTCAAGGTTAATAATTCATTTAAGCATATTTTCCATTTATTTCCTTTCACCGCGTTGCCGCCGGGGCGTCGACACCTGCCCATGCCAATTTCGTATTTTTCATCTTCAAAATTCATGTTCTTTATGCCATTATCCTTCCAACATCTCAATTAACATGAATATACATCATTCAAGTATTATTTGAATCATTCCATAATCATAGCATATCTATGCTCTATCTTTGTTCCAAAATTATCAGGTTTTGGCATGATTCCATTTTGGCATGGTAACTATACTTAATTAATCATACTTAGGCATTAGCTAAGCATGTTATACCCTAAATAACATCATGCACAAATTTGAGGAGGATCCACTTACCTTAAGTGAGCCAAAATCTCCTTTCCTCCTCCCTTTCTCTCTCTTCCCTTCCTTTCTCTCCTCCTCTCTTGCTTAGAACGTGGATGGGGTGGGGAAATGAGCTTGCTCAAGTATTTTGAGCTTGGTATGGGTGTGAAATTCGTTAAAGGCACCCTCCTCTATTTATAGTGCTCCAAATTTCATGAAATTGCAATTACATCCACTTGAAATTAGGCCAAATTGCAAATATTTTTTCTTGGGTCATTTCCTCCTCATTTCCAAGCAATTTCCAATTATCCTAGGTGGAAAATTTCTCGCCACAAGTTGCCATAGCTGATCCATCCATTAATTGCTTGATTTTCATCAAAAGGCATGATTAATCTCAACCATTGATTAGCCTAGATTGAGCTCATCTCAACCATTGAATTTTTGGCACAAATCCCCATGCTAGCTCACGTTTTCCCATGGTGGACTTTGGGGGATTTTTGTATTTTTTATTTCATTAAAATATCATATCTTAAGCTACTTTTTTAAAAAGTAAAAAGTAGAATTAATGACTTGCTTTGGAAAAGTTAAGTCTCACTTACTTGCTCTCCAAGAAACACATTTTCCATGATATTTGGCTTAATCCAATCCATCAATCATATTTGACATAATATTTTAGCCATCCATACAAAATTTCACCTTAATCCGACTTCCGGATTGTAAGATATGAATTTTTCTATGTTTTCTCCTCGAAAATCCATTAAAATCCGAAAATCATTAAGAAAATACAAAAGCAATCTCTACTCCTCTTTTTTCCTTTAGTGGGAAACTTCCTTTTTTATCTTTTATGATTAATTTAATCCAAAGTGATTAACTTAACATATTCCTTAATCCCACGTTTATTATTCACATTTCACTATTCACGTGCACTATTCATCCGAATTAACATTCCATAATTAGCAATTTAATCCTCTAATTCCACATATTTCTATACTCATGAATATATATTTTATTAATATATTACCTAGGGTTTACAACCCTAAGGTTTCATACACGTGTCTAAGATCGGGGTTTCACACATTTGGTGCTTAGAGCAAATTGACATGGCCTTCCTTGCTTGTCATTTGATAACTCGTATTTTTACTAGTTATGATGGCCCATTTCAGACTTGATTTGTGCATTAGTTCGAGAGATTAGGCTTAGTTTGCACTCATTTAGCTTAATTTTCACTCACTTTGCATTTTATGATAATTATTTAGTTTTTAGGCATTTTTAGTATTATTTAGGCATTTTTAGGTAATCTCAAGCAACATAAGTTACAACACAACTGTATTGTCATTTCAAATATAAGAAAACTAAATAACATCAGTTATGAGTTCAAATCCTACATATCTCCCACCATACAAAGATTCAACCCATAAACATGACTTCAATTCCCATTAAAATCAAGTTTACTATCATCCCAAGCAAGGAGAATAACAAAAGTGAAGAGATAGATGCAAAGAGGAGATGAAACTCAAAAGATTTGTAGTGATAGCTTGGATCTCCACTTGCTCTTCTCTCCTTCCTTGAAGTCTTGGTTTTTCTCCCTTTCTCCACAGTAGCCATGACTCCTCTCTATGTCTTCTATCTGCCCTAAACGAACCCTAAGTGATAATTTATACCCCCTTGCTTTATGCTCGAGACATGTGCAAAATTTCACAAATGTGGGGGTCGACGCCAAGGCGCCAACTCTCTGGAACCTTTGCAAACTTATGGATTCTGGGTTTTTCTTGTAAGGCGGTGAGTTGGCGCCTAGGCGCCAGCCTGCCTACTTCTTCAATCCACTCAGTTCTTCATCCCGACTCACTCACAAGTAAATAGTTGTCCGTCCTTCCTACAAAATCAACTAAAACCGAATAAATGAACTTATAAATACCTAATTTATAATAAAGATGCATAAAAACTACATATTGTACCCAAAATGCACAATGCGTGAAAATTAAGCTAAATGAATGCAATTTTACTATATTCTCTTGGACTAACATGCAAAACTAGTTTTAAATGAGCCGTGATAACTCGCATTTTCACGATTTATCACTTACCTTTTAAATTTCATCTCATTCCGCCTTATAGGCATCAAGTTATGAATTTTCTAACATTTATCATCTTAAATTCATAATTATGGTCATAACCTCTATTAATTAAATCATAATATATGAGATAGTTATCCTTAATATATTCACATTCCCTAATCCTTATTAGGTTACTTTAGTCCCATTGACCCACCTTGAGCTATGATGATCAATATAATCACCTTTCTTAATTAATAGCATTAAAATTAATCAATTCAATTGAATCATACATAAACCTCATGTAAATGTCTAATTTACATGTAAGAGTTCCACTTGGGTCTGGGTATCACATCATTTATACCTTAATTACAGAATTTAAAATCCAGATAATAGGTTTTAATGAAATCCACCTTAATCTAATGACATCTAATAGCATCTAACTGCATCTAACAGCATCTAACTGCATCTAACAGCATCTAACGAATTTAACAGCATCTAACTTTTGATATTAATAAGTTAATCCTAATTTAACACTTGCAATATGATTCTAAGCCCCTTATAAGGTCATTTATACCTTAATTACTGAATTTGAAACCCAGATATTAGGATTTAATAAAATCCACCTTAATCTAATAACATGTAACAGTATCTAACGACATCTAACGACATCTAACCGAATTTAACTTTTGATATTAGTATGTTAATCCTAATTTAACACCCTTAATATAATCCTAAATCCCTTATAAGGTCAATATACCTTAATTATAAAATTTAAAACTTAGATAATGGGATTTAATGAAATCTGCCTAAATCTAACAGTATCTAATGACATCTAACAGTATCTAATAATATCTAATAGCATCCAACAGTATCTAACAGCGTTTAACAACATCTAACAATATCTAATGCGATTTAATAACATCTAACAACATCTAATTTTATATTTTTAAAAATATTTTACATAAATTTGTGTATTTTGTAAAAGATATATACTTAATAATTCATTTTAGAACTATGCAAACATTGATTTTGAAATGAATCATTTTAAAACTAAATAAATATATAAAATTATTATTAATATAATAATTAATTTAAATTAAATGAAATAAAATTTTGAATAAATATATAAAACTATAATAATCATTTTATATATGACTTTTAAAAATAAATTTTAATAAATTATCTTTATTTAAATTATATATAACTATAATTTAGATTTAATAATATAAATATGTATGACTTTTTGAGACTATTTTAATAATGATTAAATTGTAATTTAGATTTTAATAAACTAAATAAGTATACATGAATTTTTAGGACTTTTATGCTAATTTGTTTTTATATGATTATCCAAAAATAGTTAAGGGGTATTAAATTTGTTAATGCATTATCTAAGATAATTTTTTAATGACATTAATAAAGTTCCCAATTAAGGTTACATGTGTAACACTAAGAATAAAAATCTTTTAAAACTTGAACAGATAAAATTTTCCTAGCCTAACAGTAGGAAATTAATGAGTAGTAGAGTCGTATATGAATTAGAAGATGAATTTTCTAAACTGGCAAAATCAAGTAAGCCATAGCTCAAACGATTGCAACTGTTTTCATCTTTTAAACCAGGCCAATTATAATAATTCTGGATGTAATTATAAAAAATAAGTAAACTAGCATTCTTATAGTTTATATACAAATTAAAAAAATATCCTAAATTTTAATTTAAAAATAAATTATGATTTTTATTTCAAAAGTAAAATAAATATAGATAATCAATTGAATAGAAATAGATAACAAAATTTTCATGATTTTAAGGTAAAATTCATACTCCAACTCACCCGCCCGCAATGCTCCAACATAAAAAAGGTAAATTTTTTGTATTGAGCTAATTTGAGAAGTTAGTGAGTTAAGTCTACAAAAATTTGTAAGTTTAATTCATCACTTTTATTGCTCTTTTTAATTTAAAATTCATAAGACAAAATCAAAATCTATAAACATTCTTCAAAAAAAGTATATTTTTCATGAAACTCCTATATTTGCTATAAAATAGGTCATTTTGCAAAGATATGTAAAAAGAATTAAATGGGCTAGAAATGATTTAAAAATATTTGAAAAGAGTTTATTTAGGAAAATCGTATTTATAATATGAGAATCTTTAATAGGAAGTACATAATAGACTAGTTTGTATTAATTTCAAAATTATAAAATACTATAATCTTACTATAAAAGAAGACCATGTCTATTAAATAAAACTAAGTAAGCTTATATATATATAACTTAGAATATTTACTGGCCGTCTAAATAATTTAAGAGTAAAACTATAAATGATTTAAACGACTTCAATTGATCCCGCATGATTTAATAAATTGTATAAATATAAGAAGAATTAATAGACTTAAAAGAAATAAAAATAATAAAATAATAATTGAAAATATTTACTAGCCTATCAGATTAACTTGAGGGAAACTAATATACTGAGGTGATCAACAAATCACATCTGTATATTTGGTAGTAGACAAAATGAACTATCATTCAAAATAAAATATAAAATGATTTCAATCAATTTGGAATTATATAATTAGGCCTAAAAATAAATTGATTACTTTTATTTGCTAATTAAATAATCTGAACAAGATTATAAGACATTTTAATGGCGTAGATGATCCAAAAATTGGCTTGCATTTGCAACAGTTTCGAATGCACCACCAGAGTACCCATTCAGTACTCCATCTTCCCCAAATGAAGGTATCTGTTGCTGCATCTTAATCTCGTCGGCCAATTGCTTGAGATTACCTAAATCCAAGGACTCGTCTGACCGTAACAACATCGCTCCTACCCTCTTCTCCCTAATCAACGACCATTTCAACCCCAAATTACAGCAGTCCATTTTTTAAACTAACAAAAAAAATTAAGCTGTCCAAACATCTCTACCCAGCTGCACCCATTACGATAATGAGCTAGAATCACTAACCTAGCCAATAAAAAAACAGTCACAGATCTCATTTTCGGTCACCCCAAACTGTAGGACAAAACCCATCATAAATTTCAATTAGCATCTGCAAATTCATCAATTGAGACCATCCATGAAGATTTGCAAACCACCCAAACCCATTTTAGGCAACCGATTTCCATCAAATCTAGTAGCAGCATCTCGCCATCTTCTCAGCCGAAAAATCAACAACCCTAATCTATCCACTGATCTCACCTTCCACACCAAATCAAAGGGCGAAAAATCCGTCATTTACAGTAGCTTCCAACAAATCGGACCACTCCATTAATTCCGGTACCCTCTTAAAATCAATAACTCCTAAGGAGCCTCAATCAGCCACCGCCAACCTACTCATGTTAGCAACACCTTCTCCCTCACCGACCCATAGCAGAAAAATCTCTGTTCCAGCCACCGTCTCCCTCATCGATCAAACAGTAGCTATACTGTAATGAATGCCCCTTTGAGTCCATTTGTTTCATGTGATACCCAAACCTAAGTAGGACCCATACATGTGTATTTGACATGAAAATATGATTTATGTATTATTTGATTTATTTATTGAATTTAGGGCTATTGATTAAGGATGATGATTAAATTAATCATCATAGCTCAATGTGGGCCAATGTGACTACAGTGGCCTAAAGGGTTAGAAAATGTGAATATGATATGAATGATTATTTCATTTATTATGATTTGATTAATGGAGATTATGATGGTAATTAAGGAATTAAGGTGATAAATGTAAGAAAATTCATAACTTGATGCCTACAAGGCAGATTGAGGTGAAATTTGAAAGATAAGCGCATGATTTTGTGCCCAACCTTATGAATGGATTGGATAATGAAAATTATGATGAGATTAGGGTGATAAATATTTATTTTCATCCAAATCCAAAAGTTAATTTCAAATGGCCATAACTTATGATAGAAAGGTCATTTTGAGATGAAATTTGAAATGAATGGTTAAAATGATATAATCAATCATATGGATGACTTTGATTAATCTAATTATCATGGTAAATTTTCTTAATTAGAAAAGGATGAAATTCATTGACTTTTGATTCCATAAAGTTGTTGGAAACAATGTTTAAAACAAAACAAAATTGACCAAAGCATTAGTTTTGATGATTAACAAAGACTAATTTGAGTATATCAAGTATACTAATAAGTTTACCAAATGTTTTAAGGAACTGAAATAGTCAAGTCGAACCCCAAGTCGACTTGGACTTCGACTTAGGGTGAAGTCGATCCCAAAGTCGACTCCATTATCGACTTGAAGCAGAACTTCAAAGGCAAAATCAAAATTGGAAGAGTAGCAGGTGAAGTCGCAGGCTAAGTCGACTCCACTTGCGACTTGGGAAGCCAAGTCGCACACAAAGTCGACCTCACTATCGACTTCAGTCGAGAAAAATTGTCCAGACCTGATTTTGGAGCACAAAGCTGCCCAAGTCGCAGGCCAAGTCGACTCCAGGTGCGACTTAGGCAAAGTCGCAGACAAGGTCGACTCCACCTTCGACTTGAGAAGTTCAGACTTGAAAGATGCATTCCCAAGCTCATTCCAAGAATCTATTTGGACTTTCTCAAATCCAAGTAATATGCAAAGTCCATGTTCAAGATTAACTTGAGTATTCTTGAGATTCAAGGTAAGGATTCAAGTTCAAGTTCAAATCAAGTCTATCAAGTCCAAGGCAAATTTTCAAGCTTGCTTCCAAATGAAGATATATTCAAGATATGAAGATCAAACGACTCCAAAGCAAGCAAGGTGCATAATATATCATGCAAGGACTCAAGCTCTCCTAAGTTCTACAAGGTTCAAGCAAATCCAAGACGGATCAAGGTCAAGCTCTTCATAAATCACAAGATCTACAAGTATGAGGAGCCACTTGACAATTAAAAGGACTAAAGGAAGAAAGCCAAGCAAGCTAGAAGCAAAATCAAATGAGGATCAAGGCATTATTGGCGAAGACCAAGTCAAGTCGCAACCCAAGTCGACTCCAGGATCGACTTGAGTTGAAGTCTGAGGCCAAGTCGACCCAAGTCTCAGACTTGGAAATCTGAAGAACCCAAGTCGCAAGCCAGGTCGACTCCATGTGCGACTTGGAAGCCAAGTCGCAGGCCAAGTCGACTTCATCTTAGACTTGGAGAATAACGTTCAAATTTTTGAACGTTGGAGTTCATTTATTGCGCGCTAACCACCTCTACAACATCCATATTTTCCTTATTCTATAAAAGGACACTCAAATGAACGTGAAAATATATACAAGACACTCATATACACATCACAAAGTCCAAAGAGAGAAAAGAAGTGCAAGAAAGTGTTTCCATTTCCTTTTCTCCATTTTTGAGTGGTTCATATACATTCAAAGGAAGAAAGAGCTTCAAGTTGCAAGCTGCTTCATCGATACTCATCCAAGCTGCTTCTAATTTCTTTCTCGAGCTCAACCTGCCTACACATCTCTGTAAAGTGTAGTTTTTCTTATTTCAAAGTCTTGTTGTATTAACCTTGATTTAGCTTGGGTAGCTAAGATCAAGTGTATGCAAAGTAGTGTGATTGGAGTGTGACTCATCACCTACTTGTGCAGTATGTTGTTTATGCCCCCTAGAGCTAGAATCTAGAAGAGAGCATAGGCTCTAAGTTGTATATGCCCCCTAGAGCTTGAATCTAGAAGAGAGCGGAGACTCTAAGTGTATTCGAGGAATACATAGTGGAACCCAAGTCACAACGGAGTGTGAGCTTGGAAGAGTGGAGTAGGGAAGGTTTGCCCGAACCACTATAAATCTTGTCTTCTGCTTCCTTTTACTGCTTTATCTTAATTGCCCTCTATTTGCTTTCAAAAGGGGATTAATCTTTCAAGAGGTTAAGGATTTTAATTTACCAAAGAATTTTTTAAAGAACCCAATTCACCCCCTCCCCTCTTGAGTTTAGCCATCAATTCGGGACCAACAAAAGTGACATGACATTGATGGAAAAGTGAACTTCTTAATGAGGTGATTAAATGGCTCAAATGAGATCTCCATAGAGGGTATTTTTGAGCATGATTTGTGATTTATTAAAAATGCAAAAATCCATGAAATATCAAGGAGAATAAATGCATGAGATAAAGGCTAGGTGATGTAGCCATAGGAGACCACATATGTGGCCATGCAAGGGATGTTCAAGGCTGATTTGAAGGGATTTTTTTATTATTTTTAAAAAAGAAAAAATATGCATCAAATTAGCCTACATGACTAGGTATTTAAATGGTATTAATGTGGGGTAGATTTTGTGGTATAAATGCCAAAACCCATGCCACATGAGAGGTGATCAAGGTGGATAGCATTGTGGACAGATTTTGTGATACTCAGACGAGCTGCGTATATGTCTATTAAAATGCTCATTTTAACGCAAGTATACGTGCCGATCAAGTAACAAAGAGTGGGTAGAGTATCGTTCTCACAAGGATTGTGTTAAACAGATTAGCACCTTAAATCTCAATTGTCTAAATTAATTGGTAAAAGGAATGAGATTTGGTTTCAAAGAATTGAATTAAACTAAACTAAGCAAAGCAGTAAATGACCAAAGTAGGATGGATATTGCGAAGATTGCCTTGAAATTTGCTAAGTGTTGAGATTTTTACCCAAGTAAACCAGCAGCAGTTCATGAACATTTTCCCCAGAAAGGAAGAAGGAAAAACAAGGAAAAAGGGAAGGGATTTGTGGAGGAAAACCATCTCCAAGTGCTAGGGTTTAAGTTAGCACAAATTCAAGTAAGTATATGTGTTGTTTGAATGATTTATTTTGAGTTTTTAAACTCTAAAATGGGAATATGGAAGGGATGCTTAAAGAATCTGTAAAATGATGATATAACATGCTTTTGAATGAATATTGAATGGGTATTAAGCTTCATGTAAGAATTTTTATGTTTAAGTGGATGAAAATGAAGTTTTGCATGTATAATAGGTGGAAAAATCCAAGTTGATAAACCCCAAATCTCCAAGACAAGTTGCTGTTTTGGTTTGATGATGTGATTAGGTTATGAATTATGTATTCATGCAAAATATATGATGGTTTATGCTTAAATGATGAATTTGTGAAGTTATGGAATGCAAAGTGATGATTTTGACCTAATTTCTATGTTTATATGCTAAAAATGCTATGTAAATGGGTTTACATGTTTTATGAATGTTATGTAGAGTAAAATACCCTAGGTTTAGGGTATTATGGATGCCCAAAAGGATTTGGGAAAATAAACCCTAAAACTGATTTTTATAGATTTTAAGAAAGAATGTCTAACCAATGTGAAACGGGACTCAAAACATGTGGGTGACTTGCTGTTTTGAGAAATGTTGAGAAATGTTAATTCATGAATGTTATATATGTATTAAATTCCTAAATATGGATTAGGAAAAATGGATTTATTTGCTGATATTTCGGAATTATATGACTGTTGGCCCCGAGTTTAATGGCAAAACCAAAGAGGGGAGGGGTGAATTGGGTTCTGAAAAATTCTTTGGTAAATTAAAACTTAACCCCTTATAATTTCAATCCCCTTGATGAAACATGATATGAGATAGAATGAGAGGGTGCAAATGGAATATAAAAATGTAAACAATCAAACCAAAGAAGAGACAACAATATATAGTGGTTCGGGCAACCTTCCCTACTCCACTCTTCCAAGCACACACCCATTGTGTCTTGGGTTCCACTATTGTATTTTCAATACAATCTAGAGCACCCGCTCTCTTCTAGATTCTAGCTCTAGGGGGCATATACAATAATCACTTGTTGGTGAGACCAACTCCAACCAACCAAGTCCAATCTATTGGTG
Source organism: Annona cherimola (assembly GCA_030490835.1). NCBI lineage: Eukaryota > Viridiplantae > Streptophyta > Magnoliopsida > Magnoliales > Annonaceae > Annona > Annona cherimola. The sequence continues at coordinate 37,920,708 of CM059973.1, read as the reverse complement.
AGACAAACTCCAACCAATCAAGCAAAACCCGTTAGTGAGACAAACTCAAACCAACCCCCTGTTTTGCTTCTTCTTGAATTCGGTCTCCAACACCGATTCAAGGCAACAATACAAAACAAAATAGACAAAAGAGAAATTACACTTTACAACGTGTATTCGATAAGCACCGGAAGCTCCTTGTCTTGTGGAGATGATAATCTTTGAAAGCACACTTGGAAGTTGTAGCACTTGAAGCTTCAATAGTTATTCAAATAACTTCAACATACTTGAATATTAGAAGATGGAAGCTCAACTTGTGTTTTCCTCTTTCTTTCCTCCTTCTCTCTTTGGACTTTGTAGTGTGTATAGTAGTGTATATGAGTGTCTTGTATATTCTTTCACGTTCATTTGAGTGTCCTTTTATAGAGTGAGGAAGATTTGAACGTTGTAGAGGTGGTTGGCGCGCAATAAATGATCTCCAACGTTCAAAAATTCGAACGTTATTTTCCAAGTCGAAGGTGGAGTCGACTTGGCATGCGACTTGGCTTCCCAAGTCGCATCTGGAGTCGACTTCGTCTGCGACTCAAGTTCTTCAGATTCCCAGGTCTGAGCCTTCGTCGACTTGGCTTCAGACTTCGACTCAAGTCGATCCTGGAGTCGACTTGACTTGTGACTTGACTCGGTTTTTGCTGAAAATGCTTTGATCTTCATTTGATCTGCTTCTAGCATGCTTGGCTTTCTTCCTTTGAATCATTTTCATTCTGGATGATTCCTCATACTTGTAGATCTTGTTAATCTTGAAGTCCTTGTTTTTGGTTTATCTTGGATAGGCTTAAACCTCATGAATCTTTGGAGAGTTTGATTCTTGTAGGACAGATTCATGTACCTTGCTTTGCTTTGGAGTCATTTGATCTTTAGGACTTGATAGACTTGATTTGAATCTTGATAAAGTTCAAGTAGGTTCTTGGAATGGGCTTGGAACTGCATTTTGAAGTCTGATCTTCTCAAGTCGAGGATGGAGTCGACCTTGTCTGCGACTTCACCCAAGTCGCACCTTGAGTCGACTTGGCCTGCGACTTGGGCAGCTTTGTGCCCCAAAATCAGGTCTGGACAGTTTTTCTCGACTGAAGTCGATAGTGAGGTCGACTTCGTGTGCGACTTGGCTTCCCAAGTCGCAAGTGGAGTCGACTTAACCTGCGACTTCACCTGCTACTCTTCCATTTCTAATTTTTCCTTTGAGGTTCAAAGTCAAGTCGATAGTGGAGTCGACTTTGGGATTGACTTCACCCTAAGTCGAAGTCCAAGTCGACTTGGGGATCGACTTGGCTATTTCGGTTCCTTAAATCATTGAGCAAACTCATTAGTACTCTTTAATATACTCAAATTAGCCTTTGTTAATCATCAAAACTTAAGCTTTGGTCAATTTTTTTTTCTTTTAAACATTGTTTCTAACAATGACTACATAGGGTTATGTGTCAAAAGACACATTAAATGGGTGAAAAACAGGTTCTAAACTTGCTGTTTTGGAAACCTAGGTTGAATGGATTTAAATCCCATAAAAATAACTTTAATGCAGTGGTAATTAAGGTTAATTAAACCCCTGAAAAATGGATTAAATTTCTGAGTTAGCAAATTTTATGAAATGCATTATGTATATGTGCTAAATGGGCTTATGTGAAGGGATAAAGGTGAATAGGTGATGAATGACTTATGAAAAATGATTTTTTACAAAAATGCATAAAAATGAGGTGAATTCCATGTTTATATATCTGTTTGAGATTTTATGATATTAATTCCAAAATTTTGGACTTGATTTATGAAGCTAAGGCAATGATATGTACGTAGAAGAAACACCCATGCGTGTATTATGGAAAAAAATGGATAAATGGAAAATTTAGGTTAATGAACCTATGTATGATGGTTATTGAATGAATTTTGTGTGATTGAAATGAATACCCTAATAGTGGGGTTACATATATACGTTATGTTATGTGTTAGCCAATGAAATGTGCGAAATGAGCTATATATGTGTATAATGACTTGTGAAGTCAATAAATGATGTATGTACATGGAATGGGTTGAAAAACTAAATGAAATATGAGAAAAAGAAATATATGAAAAATCATATTATTCTCATGTAGGCAAAGGCAAAAAAAAAGCTATGACGAAAAGCTAAAGAACACAGGTAAGCAAACAAATTTTCTAAAGGATTTTTGCTTTTCTAAATTGTTTACATAAATACAATTTTTGCTTTAACTTGTTTGATGGAATTTTGGAAATTGTTTCTAAAGTGTTTAAGGATGGCCATCGCTTAGTAAAATAGTGTTGAAATGATATTTTACTTCAAATGCAATATTATGAAATTTTTCTTTGATAAATTGTATTGAAAAATAATGTGATTCTATGTTTCTGATTGAAAAATCATGCTAGCATGTTAAATATGAATTTATGCAAAAGTTCATGTGCACAAGGTAATAGGTCCACCTGAAGGGTATAAGCGGACCGATTGTCCCCCTTGGTGTGGCCAAGTCGCTTGAAACAGGCCTAAGGCCGGCGGCGCCCTCTCTGAAATGGGAGTTAACGTGACAGATGGTCTCCTGGCTAGCTTCCATCCTAAGGGAAAAAGGATAGATATGTTCATGTTTTTATATGACATTATGCATATGGTACTCGTGATGAGTATAGAATTTCATGTTTTTAAGATATACATTGAGACAAGGTACAGTTGCTTTCCAAGGTAATTTTAAATGCAAAATATTGCCTGAAATGATTTGCCTGTAAAATGCAAATAGCTTGCTTATTGAGTTTCGACTCACGATTTTGTTTTCCAAACCCTAAAGACAAGTGAAGGACAGGACATGGCGAAAGAGCAAATACAAGCTTAAGGAATCAATGGAGAAATTCTAGAATTTTTATGTTATGAAAACTCATGTGAAATAATTGTATATTATATGAAGTGTTTTGCTGTGATGTTGATGATATATAATGCATTGATATCTGGTTTAGGCAAAAGATGAAAATGTTGCTTGAACATCAGGTTATGTAAATGTGTTAAATGACTTTGAAATGGCTTGGTTATGAATGAGTTGGAAATGATTTAGATATGGTTGAGATGAAAACATGAGAAATCAAATTCTTATAAGAGAATATTAAATCGGTCAGACACCGTTAAAACCCGTCGTGTGACAGGGTAACAATCCTGATCACGTTTACCAATCAATACGATCCCGAGGTAAGGCTCAGGATGTGACGCTCGGTTTGGGGCCCACAAAAGGCCCGCAGGGTGGCGCCTGGGCACCAGCCTGCTTGCCTCTCTACTTTACTCTGTTCTGCAATTGACTCACTTGCCTGCCTGTAATTGTCCGTCCTTCCTGCAAAAAATGAATAAACTAAATAAATGAATTAAAAATGCCTAATTTATGCTAAAAATGCATAAAAACCATGTAATGCTCTTAAAATGCAAAGCGAGTGAAAATTCAGCTAAATGGATGCAAACTAAGCCTAATCCCTTGGACTAACATGCAAAAATAGTCTGAAATGGGTCATAATAACTCGCATTTTCACGAGTTATCATACTCAGACCCAAGCAGGGCTCATTGATGTACATTTGGCATGTAAACATGAATTATGTATGATTTGAATGATTTTTATGATTTAATGATATTTTACAATTAAGGTTGTGATTAAGAATGGTGATTAAGATTAATCGTCATAGCCCAATATGAGTCAATATGACCAAAGGAGCTTAATGAGGATTAGAAGATGCTAATGTGGCATGAATAATTATTTTAATTTTCATGATTTAATTTATGAAATTAAAATGATAATTATGGAATTATGTTGGAAAATGTAGAAAATTCATAACTTGACGCCTATAAGGCAGATTGACATGAAAATTAAAAGATAAGCTCATGACTTTGGGCTCCACCTTATGGGTGGATTGGATTAAGGAAAATGTGTTGGGATTAAGATGATAATTATTTATTTTCATCTCACACCCAAAGGATAATTTCAAATGATCATAACTTGATATAGAAAAGTCGTATTGAGACGAAACTTGAAACGGGTGGATAAAATTATGAGATTAACGCTATGGAAGGATTGGATTAAGCTAATTACCATGGGAATATGATTAATTGGAAAAAGGTGAGTAGCATTGACTTTGTGCACCAAAAAGTGCCATAACATTTATTAAAAAGCAAGTGGCTTGATGGCTTGGTTTAATGCCCATGAGATGTGTCAAAAGGAGGTGCTTTGAGCTAGATTTTTTGGATTAAATCAAGGGCTAAAATCCTTGAAAATTCAAGTGGATTAAATGATGGTTTAAGAGGCTAAGGGCTAGCCTCAAAGAGGCATGTGTGGCGCCCCGAACCGAGGCGTCACATTTGTCCTTACTCCGGGATCTTGTCGATTGGTAAACGTGAATCAGGATTGTTGCCCTGATCATGCGGCGGGTTCTTAATTGGATCTCGTCCAATTTTTTTTTCTTTTCTTTCATCACATAACATAATACTCATCATCATTCATAATTGACTTATCCATAACATCATAAATCATCAACTTCTCATATTATTCATAACTTCACAATTTCATACTATCTATGTCCTTTCTCATCATATCCCATTAGGGAATCTGTTCATACAAAAATCTACTAACCTTTGTAGATTCTTCTTTTCCTTTAGCAACTCGTGCCCTTCATTTCTTGTCTTTCCCTACACCTGTCTGAGGTTGGGAAAACAAAATATGAGTCGAAACTCAATAAACAAGCATTTTTCATTTTAAATGCATTCCTCTCCATTTGGTAGAAGACACTTACCAAGTGATCAACTACCAACGGAATAGAAACCTTTTCATAAACCATTTTTGGAAACTTTTCATAAATCATTCATAAAAACCATTCATGTAAACCATTTGTAAATGCATTTCTCTCCATTTGATAGGAGACACTTAGCAAGTGATCAATTATCAATGGAATAGAAACCTTTTCATAAACATTGGATGTGCAAATACTTCCTTTCCACTTCTGACATAAACCTTCGTGTGCGGGTACGCTAGCCCAGGGAACATCTCACATAGCATGGTCCAATACGCCGGCTGTCTCCGACTTGGCCTCATCAAGGGGAACCTCTCTTCCTCTTGACGCCTACATGGTTCCTACATGCATGACTTTTGATTTTCCCGGCATTATATACCTCTTACACTGGGTGACTTGTCATTCTCATGTAGAGAATTATTTGCATCATCCCTTAAAAATATCTTTTCAAATCCATGTGTGCAAATACTTTCTTTCTATTCCTGACATAAACCTTTGTGTGTGGGTACGCTAGCCCAGGGAACATCTCACATAACATGGTCCAATACGCCGACTATCTCCGACTTGGCCTCATCAAGAGGAACCTCTCTTCCTCTTGATGCCTACATGGTTCCTACATGCATGACTCTTGATTTTTCAGGCATTATATACCTCTTACACCAGCTGACTTGTCATTCTCATGTAGAGGATTATTTGTATCATCCCTTAAAAATATCTTTTCAAATCCATGTGTGCAAATATTTTCTTTCCATTCCTGACATAAACCTTCGTGTGTGGGTACGCTAGCCCAGGGAACATCTCACATAGCATGATCCAATACGCCGGCTATCTCCTACTTGGCTTCATCAAGGGGAACCTCTCTTCCTCTTAACGCCTACATGGTTCCTACATGCATGACTTTTGATTTTCCTGGCATTATATACCTCTTACACTAGGTGACTTGTCATTCTCATGTAGAGAATTATTTGCACCATCTCTTAAAAATATCTTTTCAAATCCATGTGTGCAAATACTTTCTTTCCATTCCTGACATAAACCTTCGTGTGTGGGTACGCTAGCCCAGGGAACATCTCACATAGCATGGTCCAATACTCCGGCTGTCTCCGACTTGGCCTTATCAAGGGGAACCTCTCTTCCTCTTGACGCCTACATGGTTCCTACATGCATGACTTTTGATTATCCCGGCATTATATACCTCTTACACCAGGTGGCTTGTCATTCTCATGTAGAGAATTATTTACACAATTCATTTAAAAACATCATTTCAAATCCTTGCTTTTCTTTTCAATCCATGTATGAAAATGCAATGCATTTCATTCACACATAACATTCCTTTGCCTCCACCTCTGGGGAGGACGCCGTCGGCACACAGCCCATACGACTCGGCAATAGTGAAGGGGGACCTCTGATCCGCTTTCTACCTCCACCAAAGCCTCTTCCTTATACGTCATACATGTGCACATGTCCATGAAAATCACATGATCTCAATATGCCGGCATGACTTTCCATAAAAACTTATAAATATTCATCATTTCAAAACATTATAGGAATGGCCACCCTTAAACACATTTCATAAATACTTGGGAATAAAATCATATTTTCAAAAGGGTTTGCTTACTTACAATGAAACAATAAAATCACATTTTAAAAAGCTTGCTTGCTTACCTCCTCAATCGGTGTCCTCAACATTCTCCTTCCTTTTTCCCTATACAAGGAAAATGGATATTTTATCCATCCATTCTATGTCTTAGTTTACTTTCCATGCTTGCTTTATAACTATTCATTACCTCATTCCCATAGAGGTTAATCGTATAAAGATACTTGATCATTACTCGTTTATATGGATTTTTATCCATAAATTCTTTAAAAATTTTATCCATATATCCTCATAAAAATAAATCTCATTTTTTCCCAAAATACGCTGTTACTGTTCATAATTACTGTTCAGGTCACTGTAGCAGATTACTGTTCATAATCACTGTTCATGTTTACTGTTCACCCGAGGTTACTGTTCACAGTAACGTGGGTTACTGTTCATGGGTTCCATAAATTGACATTTTTCCCAAAAATAAAAAATACCATGACATAGCTTATGCTTCGTATATCATGGGAAATTTCATACATTTTGAATTTATCATCATTTACTTGGTTAAATAAATCATTTTCTCCATGTACTAAAAATCATCATAAATTCACTTAAGCATAATCCTTAATTCCAAAAATCATGAAATTAATATTCCAACATTATATTTATCATAATCATACATCCCAAATCATCATTTATCAAATTTGGAGAATTATTTCCGTATATCATACATGATTTTCCTGATGCTCTATCTTCGCTCCAAATTTTCGATGTTTCGGCATAATTCTACTTTGGCATTATAACCTTACTTATTTTCTCATGCTTAGGCATTATCTAAGCATGATTTTACCCTACTTAACATCCAAAAGAAATTTGAGAAGTCACTTACCCGGAGTGAAAAATATCTCCTCCAACTTGCCCTTTCTCTCTCTAACCTCCTCTTTCTCTCTTAAAACGAATTTGGGGGTGGAAAATGAGCTCTTGCTCAAGCTTGGGAGTGCCTTGGACGTTCACCCCTTGGCCCTTTTTATAGGGCTTGATTTTTCATGAATTTGGAATTTACCCCCTCTTGCTCAAGGTATTAAATCATAAATGTATTTTTTTCTAATTTCCAAAAGGTGCATGGAGCCTTGTGCGGCCCACCCTAGGCCTGCTCCAGCCCCCCCTATGGCAGCCCTATTTTTGCCTATTTTTTTATTTTTTAAAATTAATTAATTTAGGCTAAATTAATCCTAGCCATTGATTTTTGATAAGATTGATTTTGGGCCATTGGATTTGGCCCCAAAAGTCCAAGCTCCAGCAGCCATAGCAGCTTTTCATTAATTATTTATCCATTTAATTAATTAAAATTAAGCCAAAGTCAAATGCTAATTAATGAAAAAGTAAAGCTACTTTTTGATCTTCAAATGACGTTTAATCTTGACCCTTAATTCATAATTTTTGATCAATCTTGGACCACTCATCATGTTCATCATCATATTTTGGCCATCCATAAAAAATTTCATCTCAATCCGATGTCCGGATTGTAAGATATGAATTTTTCTTCATGTTACTTCAAAAATCCATCAAAAATCCGAAAATATTAAATAAATCAAAAAGTTGCTATTTTGTCCTTTTGTGGGAAGCTTCCTTTTTCGTCTTTTATGATTAAGTTAATCCAAAGTGATTAACTTAACATATTCTTTAATCCACGTTTACTATTCACGTGCACTATGCACTATTCATCCGAATTTCATAATTAATTATTTTAACATCTATTCCCACATATTTTTCATACTCATGAATATATATTAATATATTACCTAGAGTTTACAACCCCAGGGTTTCATACATGTATCTAAGATCAGGGTTTCACAGCATGGGGAGGTGGCATGGTGTGGACGTCCAAGGGGTCTTCCCCTTTGATTTTTTGGTTTTTAAAAATGCAAAATAGGCATTTGAATTACCTAGGCAGCTAGGGGGAGTTACGTACATGGATATGGGTTGATTTTGTGGCCAAAAAATGCCATAAGGTCCATGACATGTGGACATTTCTATGTGGACAGTAATATGAATGGATTTTGGGGCAATTAAGCTCCCTTAGCCATGGTTAAATGATGGATAACCAAGGGTAAAATCCCATATATATAAGGGGTTTCTTGGGAAGCAAGAAAGGAGGAAATAAGGAGGAAAGTGGGCAGCAAGGCAAGGGGGTTGTTCAAGTCAGCAAGGAGAGAAAGAGAGAAAGAGAGAGAATTTTCTCCTTAAAGGGGCAGCAGCTAGGGTCATCCCAAGTAGGAAAAGCAAGGAGGAAAAAGAAGAAGAAAGGAAGAGAAAAATGATTCAACAAGTTTTACCTATGTTCATGTTTAATTTGGGTGAGTATTATGCGTTTTTTATTCATATACGTTAACCTAAATCATGTTTGGTTGATGATTAAGGTAAAGATGGTTAAAAATATTTAATTCATGGGTAAATATATCCTTGAATTCTTTTTGAATGATTAAGCAAACCAAACCCTCATATAGATTATGTGTTAATAATTGTAAGAGTGAAATGAATTACATGGATATGTTTATATGTATTGAATCTGAAATAGGAAAGAAAAATATGAACAAAATAGTAAATGAATGATTTTTAGCATGAAAATTTGTGTAAAAACTCATGATAGGGTTATTAAGGAATGACCCAATTTTTATCTTAGAAGGATAATCAAGTTGTAAATTAAAAATCCAGGAAAACAACCTGAACAGGGTTGAACAGGTGTCAGGATTAGCTCCACCAAATGAGTTTTAATAATTTTTACACAAGGCATTTTGAGTTGAAAAATTTATATAATGTGGAATACTTCATGAATAACCCTCAACCAAAATAAAAATTTATTTTTGAAAGCTACGAATATACCTAATAATTAACGTGATTAGAGATGTCTGAAAATTAATGCTTCTGTCTGGCAGAGTAAAAATACCAAAATAAATATAAATACTTCATATGTTGTGTTGGAAATATTTTTTTGGTTAACTCATGTAGTTATTAAGGTATGATAGCTCAGATTTAAATTCCTTGATTTGATTATGATTCAAAAATTAGAGAGATCAGTGTGTCTGATTTCAGCATTATGGACAGATTGAGGAATAAATCAAAATAAATATTAAATTCTAGATTTTTGGGATGGAATTTAACTTACAATGTGATATAAATAAGTATCATAAGTTATTATTGTTGGAAACATGAGGAAAACTAGCTAAATCTATGTTTTGATGATTAACAAATCAATTTGAGAAAGTCTTGGCTACTAACAAGTTTGTGAAATGTTTAAGGAATATACATTTGAAGAAAATCAAGTTAGGAAGGCCAAGTCGATCCCCAAGTCGACTCCAAGATCGACTTCAAACTTGCAGAACGTCCAGAGCTGAAATGGGAAGAAGACCAAGTGAAGTCGCAGGTCAAGTCGACTCGAAGTCGACCTCGATATCGACTTCAGTCGTGCAAATTCTTCCAGAGTTGAATTTCGGAGCAGCAGAATATCGAAGTCGCAAGCGAAGTCGACTCCAGTTGCGACTTGGGTGAAGTCGCGAACGAAGTCGACCTCGAAGTGCGACTTGAGGTTTTGGAGATTCAAAGATACTGATTCAAGCTTCTTTCAAAGATCAAAGATGCAGTTTCAAGATTAAATGATTTCAAGATCAACTCAAAGCCTCTCAAGTCCAAGAGAGGAAGCTTCAAGGCATTCAAGATCAAATCAAGTCTATCAAGTCAAAGGCTTGCAAATCATGGAGCTAATGAAAGCAAGACTCAATGATTCAAGACATGAAAAACACAAAAGAAGCAAAGGCATGATGAGACAAAGCATCTCGAAATTATTCAAGTTCATGAAGCCAACTGTCGAGGTGAAGTCGAACCCGAAGTCGACTCCACCTGCGACTTGGGTCAAGTCGAGAACCCAAGTCGACCCTGACTGGAATTTGAAGTTGCGACGGAGAAGCGAAGTCGCACCCGAAGTCGACTCCATCTGCGACTTGGGTCGCAACGGTCGGAATTTATTCGAACGTTGGCGCATTAAATGCGCGCCACCTACCTTCTAACGTTCGGATTCCCTCCAAAATTATAAATAGCATTCATGGTGGACGAGGGAAGTAGTTGAAAAACATTAAGTGAGCATAACTCCTATCTACAAGAGCATTAAAGTGATCAAGCCAATCAAGAGAGGAAGAATTGTGCTTCAAGTTGCAAGAGCTACATTCAGAAACTTCAAAGCCATCATCTACAAGTTCTTCCCTGCGCTAAATCGTTTCTACACACCTGTAAAGTGTAGTTTACTTTTATTGTTTACTTGTTTGTGTTGAACTTGATTTAGCTTGCGTAGCTAAGATCAAGAGGTAGCAAAGTAGTGTGTGATTGGAGTGTGACTCATCACCTACTTGTGCTAAGTGTTTGATGCCCCCTAGAGCTAGAATCTAGAAGAGAGCAAGAGGCTCTAGTTGTATTCGCGGAATACAATAGTGGAACCCAAGTCACAAGGAGTGTGAGCTTGGAAGAGTGGAGTAGGGAGGTTGCCCGAACCACTATAAAATCCTTGTCTACTTGCTTTTATTTCTGCTCTCTTTATTACTTTGCTTTCCATTCAGTTTCTTCATTAAAGGGGATTAATTCTACAAGGGGTTAAGTTTTTAAGTTACCAAAAGAAATTTTTAAGAACCCAATTCACCCCTCCCCTCTTGGGTTTTGCCATCTATTCGGGACCCAACAAGTGGTATCAGAGCAGGTCTTTGAGTTAAACCAAAGAGATCTATTGATATGGCATCCCAATCGATTCCCGTTCCCGCTTTTGCCGAGGGCCAATCTTTTACAAGGCCACCATTGTTTGATGGGAACAACTTTGGCTATTGGAAGCTTCGTATGAAGCAACTCATCATGGCTACCGATATGGATTCTTGGATTGCTATCCAAGATGGTGTGATTTTGCCTACCGATGACAAAGCTTCCAAATGGACCGAAGAGGAAGTTAGAACCGTCAAGAGCAATGCCAAGGCAATGAATTCTTTATTTTGTGCTCTTACGGCTTCGGAGTATGATAGAGTATCTTCTTGTTTGACTGCAAAAGAGATATGGGATACTCTAACATCTATTTATGAAGGAACCTCCCAAGTCCAAGGGACTAGGAGAAATATTTTGATAGGAGAGTTGGAAAGTTTTAGAATGCTAGACACTGAAAATATTTCTGAAATATTTACAAGATTTTCTAAGATTACTAATGCTCTCAAAGGTCTTGGAAAAGCTATTTCTGAATCCGAACAGGTTATGAAGATATTGAGAGCTCTACCGGATTCATGGACTCCAAAGATAACGGCAATTGAAGAAGCCAAAGACCTAAACACTTTGAAGCTAGAAGATCATATTAGCTCATTGATGTCACATGAGCTAATTAGGAGAAGAATCGAAGATAATCACAAAGGGAAGAGAACCATTGCACTCAAGGCCACTCACAATTCAGATGGATCCACCTCTTCATCTCACAACGATGATGAAGACATTGCTCTTCTCACTCGCAAATTCCGGAAATTTGTGAGAAAAGAAAAGAACCTCAAAGACTTCAAAGAAAGACCACATAAAGAAAAGAAAAAGGAGGTTACAAAATGCTACCGATGCGGGGGCGTAGGACATATGCAAGCTCAATGTCCTACACCAGAAGAAAGGCCAAAGGAGAGTCATGAAAGAAGAAAATACCAAAGGCCAAGAGGAAGAGGCATGTTCGTCAACGAGGAGACTTCATCAACATGCAGCTCTTCAACCGACGAAAATGATGCAGCCAACTGTGCAAGAATATGTTGCATGGCACGAATCGAGCAAGAAGAGGACTTGCTATGCTTAAACACGACTGAAGTTTTGGAAGAACAATCCACCTCAACCAAATGTACAAGCAATGATGAGGTAACTTCCAAACCTTGCTATTCTCAATCAAGTTATTCTTCTTTTCAAAATTGCATCAAATGTGCTGAATTAGAAGAACTACAAACTGCCTATGATTCATTATATGAGGAAATCAAAAAGCTAGGAAACAAGTTATCCTCAAAGAAACAACAATGCAACTTTATTATTATTGAAAATGGAAAACTAGCTGAAAAATCAACAAAACTGAAAGAAGAAAATGAATCATTGTTGAAAGAAGTAGAGAAACTGAAAAAGGAGAACAAATCCTTAAATGAATCATTAGCAAAGTTCTCTAATCCAGGAGAAAGTGTAAAGATGTTTCTGAACATGACCTCCCAAACAAACAAAAGAGGTCTTGGATACAATACATTTGAGCAAGGAGAAAATGGCAAATCAAATGTGCCTACACTTGGGAAATATCAAACCAAAATTGCACCTATATACAAGCCACAAAGGAGAAATGTTATGTGGACTAGAAGGCCAACACTTGAACCAAAATATACTTGGAGGCCTACTCCTAGATTACCAATGGCTTGCAACTTTTGCAACAAAATGGGTCATAAAGTTTACAAGTGTAACTTTAAGAGATTGTTTGATTATGGTGCAAAACTAGTTTGGGTTCCAAGGAACACAAGATTTGGACTTTCTAAGTTGGAGCAACAAAGGTTGAATAATATTACTAACCCAAATGGACCCATAAAATGGGTACCAAAGAGATAAGGATTATTTGTTTACTTTTCAGATTTGTTTAAAGGCAAAGGCAAACAATGTATGGTTCATGGATAGCGGTTGTTCAAGGCACATGACTGGAGAAAGAAATTTGTTTCACAAACTTAAGCCTTGCAACGACGGAACTGTTGCCTTTGGAAATAATGAGAAAGGTAAAATCAAAGGTAAAGGAAATATTTACAGTAGCTCAAATGCATGTATAGAGGATGTTTTGTTTGTTGAAGGACTCAAGCATAACTTAGTGAGCATTAGCCAATTATGTGATAAAGGATATAAGGTTCTGTTTGAATCATCTGTATGCAATGTATTTGATAGTGAGCATATCATGTTTAGTGGAAGAAGACATGAAAATGTATATTTGGTTTCACTTGATGAACTAGATGGTCAATGTCTAATGGCCATTGAAAATGATCCATGGGTTTGGCATAAAAGACTTGGACATGTGAATATGTCAAACATAAAGACCCTATGGAAAAAGAGTTTGGTAGAAGGCTTGCCAAAGTTGAAATATGACAAAGACAAAATTTGCAAGGCATGTCAATTATCTAAACAACCAAAGATGTCTTTTTCTACCAAAAAGGAGATTTCCACCACAAGGCCACTTGAATTGCTACACATGGATCTATATGGACCATCCGACATTTTAACCATTGGTGGAAAGAAATATGTATTTGTTATTGTAGATGACTTTTCAAGATTCACATGGATAATCTCTTAGCTAGCAAAGATGAAGCTTTCTCTATGTTTTCAACTTTTGTAAACTTGGTGGAAAATGAAAAACAAAATACTATTATGTCTATAAGAAGTGACCATGGTGGTGAATTTGAAAACAAACGATTCATAGAATTATGTAATGAAAAAGGGATTCATCACACATTTTCTGCACCAAGAACTCCACAACAAAATGGAGTAGTTGAAAGGAAAAACAGAACTATACAAGAGATGGCTAGAACAATGATAAATGAGAGCAAATTATCCAAGAAGTTTTGGGGTGAAGCTGTGAGCACAGCTTGTCATGTTTTAAATCGAGTTACCATTAGAGCTATCTTGAAAAAGACCCCATATGAGCTATGGAAGGGAAGGAAACCAAACATATCTTATTTTCATGCTTTTGGATGCACATGTTATGTTCTGAACAATGGAAAAACCAACTTGGGAAAACTTGATGCTAAAAGTGATGAAGCAATATTCCTTGGTTATTCATCAAATAGCAAAGCATATAGAGTTTTCAATAAACAAAACCAAGTTGTAGAAGAATCCATACATGTTACTTTTGATGAAACTAACCCATGCTTTAAAAGAAAGGATGATTCAAGTGATGCAGATGACATAGCAAATGGCCTTGAAAGGCTGCATGTGGAAAAGCAAAAAGAGTCCATGGAGGAAAGGGTAAGTAAAGGTGATGATTCCTATAAACCTCCATCTGATTTAAAATTCAAACATGCACATCCAATTGAGCAAGTTATAGGAAATGTGTATGAAGGTATAAAAACTAGAAGGTCAAAGCAAAATGTGTGTGGACAATATGCTTTTGTATCCAAGATTGAACCTTCTAATATTGAACAAGCTCTTGATGATGAAAACTGGATTATAGCAATGCAAGAAGAGCTAAATCAATTTGAAAGAAATCAAGTTTGGCATCTTGTTCCTAGACCAAATGATTGTAGTGTTATTGGCACCAAGTGGGTCTTTAGGAACAAATTAGATGAAAGTGGACTAGTAGTGAGAAACAAAGCTAGACTTGTGGCAAAAGGATACTCACAAGAAGAAGGAATAGATTTTGAAGAATCCTATGCCCCGGTTGCTAGATTAGAGGCAATTCGCATCTTACTAGCTTTTGCATCTCACATGAACTTTAAATTGTTTCAAATGGATGTCAAAAGTGCATTTCTGAATGGTTATATAAATGAAGAGGTGTATGTAGAACAACCACCTGGATTTGAAGAAAAGGATCAATCAAAGTATGTTTACAAGCTAACCAAAGCATTATATGGATTAAAACAAGCTCCAAGAGCTTGGTATGATAGACTAAGCAAATTTCTGATTGATCATGATTTTCAAAAAGGAAATGTAGACACCACTTTGTTTATCAAGTACAATGGAAAGGATATATTGATCATTCAGATTTATGTAGATGATATTATTTTTGGTGCTACTAATGAAACTCTTTGCCAAGAATTTTCTGAGCTTATGCAGAAAGAGTTTGAGATGAGCATGATGGGAGAGCTAAACTTCTTCCTTGGACTGCAAATCAAGCAACTAAATGAAGGAATCTTCATAAACCAGTCCAAATACATCAAGGAGATGCTCAAGAAGTTTGGCATGGAGAACAGCAAAGGAGCAAACACGCCCATGAGCTCCACAATCAAAATGGACAAAGATGAAAAGGGAAAATTAGTTGATATGAAAGTGTATAGAAGCATGATAGGTTCCTTATTGTATCTAACTGCTTCTAGGCCAGATATTTTGTTTAGTGTGTGTATGTGCTCTAGATTTCAATCATGCCCAAAAGAATCACACTTGGTAGCTGTGAAAAGAATTTTTAGATATCTAGTAGACACTACCAATTTAGGACTATGGTATCCAAAGGGCTCTAATTTTGATCTAATCGGCTACTCGGATGCGGATTTTGCTGGTTACAAAGTAGATAGAAAAAGCACTAGTGGAACATGTCAGTTTCTTGGAAGCATGTTGGTTTCATGGTTTTCAAGAAAACAAACTAGTGTTGCTCTATCTACGGCGGAAGCCGAATATATTGCCGCCGGGAGCTGTTGTGCCCAATTACTTTGGATGAAACAGCAACTTAGGGACTATGGCATGGATTTTAAAGATATACCTATCAAATGTGACAATACCAGTGCCATATGTCTAACCAAGAATCCAGTCTTGCATTCTAGGACCAAACATATAGACCTTAGACATCATTTCATTAGAGAACATGTAGAAAATCATGACATATGTTTGGTATATGTAAGAACAGAGGATCAAGTTGCAGATATATTCACTAAGCCCCTAGCAAAAGAAGCATTTTATAAGCTTAGAAATGACATGGGAATGCTTGAACTAACTTAAAGCATAAATTGAGGGGGAGCACCCATTTAGGGGGAGCTTGTTGGAAACAATGTTTAAAATAATAAAATTGACCAAATCTTGAGTTTTGATGATTAACAAGAACTAATTTTGAGTATATAAAAGGTACTAATATGTTTGCTAAATGTTTAAGGAAAGCAAAGAGGTCAAGTCGATCTCCAAGTCGACTTGGACTTCGACTTGGGTGAAGTCGATCCCAAAGTCGACTCAAATATCGACTTGAGAATGAATCCCAAAAGGTAACAGGTGAAGTCGCAGGTCAAGTCGACTCCACTTGCGACTTGGGAAGTCAAGTCGCAGACGAAGTCGACTCCGGCATCGACTTGGAGTATCCAGAGTTGAAAAGTGGAAACGAACATAACGAAGTCGCAAACGAAGTCGACTCCAGGTGCGACTTGGGTGAAGTCGCAGGCCAGGTCGACTCCATCTACGACTTGAGAAGCTCAAATTTCAAAGATGCAGTTTTCAAGATATTCAAGAGGATTTATCACTCAAGTCCAAGGAATCAAGATGAAAAACAAATGAGTCAAATTAAAAGTCAAAAATCATGTTCTACATTCAAATCAAGTCTATCAAGCTCAAAGCAAATCTTCAAGCTAGCTTCCAAATGGAGTAATACCCAAGTCATAATGACCAAGTGAGTCCAAAGCAAAGCAAGGAACATACATATATTGTGCAAGGACTCAAAGCTTTCAAATGGTTTGCGAGATTCAAGACATTTCAAGAAGATCAAGGCGTTTTTGCAATAGACCAAGCCAAGTCGCAACCCAAGTCGACTTCAGGATCGACTTGAGTTAAAGTCTGAAAGCCAAGTCGACCCAAGTCTCAGACTTGAGTTTCTGAAGAACCCAAGTCGCAGGCCAAGTCGACTCCATGTGCGACTTGGAAGCCAAGTCGCAGGCCAAGTCGACTTCATCTTCGACTTGGAGTATAACGGTCAAATTTTCGAACGTTGGAGTTCATTTATTGCGCACCAACCACCTCCACAACGTTCATATTTTCTTCCCTCTATAAAAGGACCCTCAAATGAACGTGAAAACACAACAAGAGAACACAAGACACTACGTTAAAGTTCAAAGAGAGAAAAGAAGTGCAAGAAAGGTTTTCTATTTGCTTTTCTCCATTGTTGAGTGGTCCGTATAAATTCTAAGGAAGAAGAAAGCTTCAAGTTGCTAGCGCCTTCAACAATATTCATCCAAAGCTGCTTCTACAACTTCTTCCTCGAGCTAAATCTGCCTACACAAATCTGTAAAGTGTAGTTTCATTTATTTCATTGTCTTGTTGTATAAATCTTGATTTAGCTTGGGTAGCTAAGATCAAGTATATGCAAAGTAGGGTGTGATTGGAGTGAGACTCATCACCTACTTTTGCATGTGAGTTGTTTATGCCCCCTAGAGCTAGAATCTAGAAGAGAGCAAGTGGCTCTAGTTGTATATGCCCCCTAGAGCTGGAATCTAGAAAAGAGCGGTGACTCTAAGTGTATTCGTGGAATACATAGTGGAACCCAAGTCACAACAGAGTGTGAGCTTGGAAGAGTGGAGTAGGGAAGGTTTGCCCGAACCACTATAAATCTTGTGTTATATTTCTTTTTACTGCTTTATCTTTATTTCTCTCTAGCTCTTTTCAAAAGGGGATTAATTACTCAAGGGGTTAAGTCTTTATTTACCAAAGATTTTTTAAAGAACCCAATTCACCCCTCCCCTCTTGGGTTTTGCCACTAACTCGGGACCAACAAGTGGTATCAGAGCAGGTCTTTGAGTTTACCAAAGAGATCTTATCAAAATGGCATCCCAATCTACTTCCGTTCCCGCTTTTGCTGAAGGCCAATCCTTTACAAGGCCACCGTTGTTTGACGGGAATAATTTTGGATATTGGAAGCTTCGTATGAAGCAACTCATCATGGCTACCGACATGGACTCTTGGATTGCTATCCAAGATGGAGTAACCTTGCCTACCGATGAAAGAGCTTCCAAATGGACCGATGAGGAAGTAAGAATTGTTAAGAGCAACGCCAAAGCTATGAACTCTTTATTTTGTGCTCTTAATGCTTCTGAATATGATAGAGTATCCTCTTGTTTGACCGCCAAAGAAATATGGGATACGCTAACCTCTATCTATGAAGGAACTTCTCAAGTCCAAGGGACGAGAAGAAATATTTTGATTGGAGAACTAGAGAATTTTAGAATGCTAGAAACAGAAAATATTTCTGAAATGTTTGCTAGGTTCTCAAAGATTACTAATGCTCTAAAAGGTCTTGGAAAAGCTATTTCTGAATCTGATAAGGTCATGAAGATTTTAAGAGCTCTACCCGAATCATGGACCCCAAAAATCACTGCAATAGAAGAAGCCAAGGACCTTAACACACTAAAGCTTGAAGACTTAATTAGCTCACTCATGTCACATGAGCTAATTAAGAAAAGAAACGAAGATCAACACAGGGGCAAAAGAGCAATTGCCTTGAAAGCCGCACAAGACACTGACGACACCTCTTCTTCTCAAAACGACGATGAGATTGCCCTACTCACAAAACGCTTCAGAAAATTTGTGAGAAAAGGCAAAAATTTCAGAAGTTTCAAAGAAAGAACTCCCAGAGAGAAGAAGAAAGAATCAATCAAGTGCTACCGATGCGGCGGTTCGGGACATATGCAGGCTCAATGTCCAACTCCCGAAGAAAACAAGGCAAAAGAACAAAGAAAGGATCGAGGGGACAATAGAAGATTCCAGAAATACAAAGGAAGAGGCATGTACGTAAATGACGAGGAATCTACAACGAGTAGCTCCTCAATCGACGAAATCAAAGCGGAAGAATGTGCGAGAATTTGCTGTATGGCACAAATCGAGCAAGAAGAACAAGCTACCTCAACAAAATGCACAAGCAATGAAGAGGTAAGTTCCAAACTCTCTCTTTCTAATTCAAGTTATTCTTCCTTTCAAGAATGCCTCAAATGTACTGAATTAGATGAACTACAAACTGCATATGATTCATTATACGAAGAAATGAAGAAATTAGGAAGCAAGTTTACAATTAAGAAGAAACAATGTGATGCAACAATAATTGTAAATGGTAAACTTGCAGAAAGATTAGACAAATTGAAAGATGAAAACGAATTGCTGAAAATGGAGAACAAATCATTAAATGAATCATTAGCTAAGTTCTCTAATCCAGGAGAAAGTGTTAAAATGTTTCTGAATATGACCTCCCAAACACATAAAAGAGGTCTTGGGTATCATACATTTGAGCATGGAGAAAGCAGCAAATCAAATGTACAAACACTTGAGAAATATCAAACTAAAAATGCATCTATGTACAAGCCACAAAAGAAAAGTTTTAAGTGGACTAGAAGACCAACATTTGAACCATTGCATAATTGGAGGCCTACTCCAAGATTACCTATGGCTTGTAATTTCTGCAATAAAATGGGACACAAAACTTACAAATGTAATTTTAAGAAATTATATGACCATGGTGCAAAATTAGTTTGGGTTCCAAGAAACACAAGATTTGGGCTTTCAAAGTTAGAACAACAAAGATTGATCTATATTACTAACCCAAATGGACCTATAAAATGGGTACCAAGAAGATAAGATTTATTTGCTTATTTTTCAGACATGTCTTAAGGCAAAGGCAAACAATGAATGGTTTATGGATAGCGGTTGCTCAAGGCATATGACCGGTGAAAGAAGTTTGTTTCACAAACTTAAGCCTTGTAATGATGGAATGGTTGCCTTTGGCAATAATGAAAAAGGTAAAATTAAAGGTAAAGGAAATATACATAGTATTTCAAATGCATGCATAGAAGATGTTTTGTTTGTTGAAGGACTCAAACACAATTTAATGAGCATTAGCCAATTATGTGATAAAGGATACAAAGTTGTGTTTGAATCATCTATATGTAATGTATTTGATGGAGAGCATATCATGTTTAGTGGTAAAAGACATGGAAATGTATATTTGGTTTCACTTGATGAACTGAATGGTCAATGTCTAATGGCCATTGATCATGATCCATGGGTTTGGCATAAAAGGCTTGGACATATAAACATGGGAAACATAAAAACCCTATGGAAAAAGAGTTTGGTAGAAGGATTACCAAGATTGAAATATGACAAAGACAAGATTTGCAAGGCATGTCAATTATCAAAACAACCCAAGATGCCTTTCTCTACCAAAAAGGAAATTTCCACCACTAAGCCACTTGAATTGCTACATATGGATCTATACGGGCCATCCGACATTCTAACCATTGGTGGAAAGAAATATGTATTTGTCATAGTTGATGATTTTTCAAGATTCACATGGATAATTCTCTTAGCTAGTAAAGATGAAGCCTTCTCTATGTTTGCAACTTTTGTAAATTTGGTGCAAAATGAAAAACAAAGTACTATTGTGACCATAAGAAGCGATCATGGTGGCGAATTCGAAAACAAACGATTCATGGAATTTTGCAATGAAAAAGGAATTCACCACACATTTTCTGCACCAAGAACTCCACAACAAAATGGAGTAGTTGAAAGGAAAAATAGAACTATACAAGAGATGGCTAGAACTATGCTAAATGAGAGCAATCTATCCAAGAAATTTTGGGGTGAAGCTGTAAGTACAGCTTGTCATGTATTGAACCGTGTTACCATTCGAGCAATCTTGAAAAAGACCCCATATGAACTATGGAAAGGAAGGAAACCGAATATCTCTTATTTTCATGCTTTTGGATGTACATGTTATGTTTTGAACAATGGAAAAACTAACTTGGGAAAGTTAGATGCTAAAAGCGATGAGGCTATATTCCTTGGTTATTCATCAAATAGCAAAGCATATAGAGTTTTCAATAAACGAAGCCAAGTTGTAGAAGAATCCATACATGTTGTATTTGATGAAATTAACCAAACTCCGAGAAAGGAGGATGAACTGAGTGATGCAGATGAAACAAAAGGCAAAGAACAATCAAAGGAACTTGAGCTCAAGCTAGAAAATCTCGTGGAGGAAGAGGTAAGTGAAGGTAATGATTCTTACAAACCACCAACTGATTTGAAGTTCAAACATGCCCATCCAATTGAACAAGTTATTGGAAATATATATGAAGGAGTGAAAACTAGAAGATCAAAATAAAATGTTTATGGTCAATATGCCTTTGTATCTAAAATTGAACCAAATACCATTGAACAAGCTCTCAATGATGAACATTGGATTATTGCAATGCAAGAAGAGCTAAACCAATTCGAAAGAAACAATGTATGGCATTTAGTTCCTAGACCAAATAATCACACTATCATAGGTACTAAATGGATATTTAGGAACAAATTAGACGAAAGCGGTCTTGTAATTAGAAACAAGGCAAGATTAGTAGCCAAAGGGTATTCCCAAGAAGAAGGAATTGATTTTGAAGAATCATATGCACCCGTGGCTAGATTAGAAGCCATACGTATTTTACTAGCATTTGCTTCTCATATGAATTTCAAATTATTTCAAATGGATGTAAAAAGTGCATTTTTGAATGGCTATCTGAATGAAGAAGTATATGTTGAACAACCCCCTGGCTTTGGAGAAAAGAATCAATCAAAGTATGTCTATAAATTGACCAAAGCATTATATGGACTAAAACAAGCTCCAAGAGCTTGGTATGAAAGATTGAATAAATTTTTGATTGACCATGAGTTTCAAAAGGGGAAAGTAGACACTACTTTGTTCATTAAATATAAAAATAAAAACATTTTAATTGTGCAGATTTATGTTGATGACATAATATTTGGTGCTACTGACGAAAAACTTTGTCAAGAGTTTTCTAAGATAATGCAGAGCGAATTCGAAATGAGTATGATGGGAGAATTAAATTTCTTCCTTGGACTGCAAATCAAGCAACAAAGTGAAGGAATATTTCTAAATCAGTCCAAATACGCCAGAGAGATGCTCAAGAAGTTTGGAATGCAAAATAGCAAAGGAGCAAACACTCCAATGAGCTCTACAATCAAAATCGATGCGGACGAAAATGGTAAAAGTATCGATCAAACACTTTATAGAAGCATGATAGGATCCTTGCTATACTTAACTGCTTCTAGACCCGATATCCTATTTAGTGTTTGTATGTGCTCTAGATTCCAAGCATGTCCAAAAGAATCACATCTACTTGCTGTAAAAAGAATTTTTAAATATTTGTTAGAAACTACAAATCTTGGACTATGGTATCCAAAGGGGTCAACCTTTGATCTAATCGGCTATTCGGATGCAGACTTTGCCGGATATAAAGTAGATAGAAAAAGTACCAGTGGAACTTGTCAATTTCTTGGACATATGCTAGTTTCATGGCATTCAAGAAAACAAACAAGTGTTGCACTATCTACTGCGGAAGCCGAATACATAGCCGCCGGTAGTTGTTGTGCCCAATTACTTTGGATGAAACAACAATTGAAAGACTATGGTATTGATTATATTGATATTCCTATTAGATGTGATAATACAAGTGCAATTTGTTTGACTAAAAATCCTGTATTGCATTCTAGAACCAAACATATTGATGTGAGACATCATTTTATTCGTGAACATGTTGAAAATCATGATGTGTGCTTAGAATATGTGAAAACAGAGGATCAAATTGCTGATATCTTTACCAAACCTCTAGCTAAAGAATCATTTTACAAGATTAGGAATGATATGGGGATGATAGAGCTAAATTAGGAAAAATTATATAAGAAAATTACAATTGGAAAATGTCAAGTCGATGAGTCAAGTCGACTCCAAGGGCGTCAAGTCGACTCCACTTTATAAGCGAAGTCGACTCCGCCAGAGTCGAAGTCGACTCCGCACTATGTGCGAAGTCGACTCCAGGGAACCGAAGTCGACTTCGCCTAGGGCAAAGTCGACTCCGCGAGCGCGACCGTCCGACTTCCGAGCCTTCTTTTCTATTTCTTCTTCCTCTCTTCTTTCTTCCTCATTTTTCCGGCCTCCCTGTTTTCCTTTTCTCCTCCGGCGATTGCAACTCCTTTTTCCGTCTTTCCTCTCCAATCTTCCGGCGATTTTCTCCTCCTCCATCTCCGGCAAACCTTTCCGGCGAATCCCTTTCTCTCTCCGGTTTTTTTCTTCTCCATTTCTCTCTCTCTCTCTTCTCCTCTCCATTTTCCTCTCTCAAAAAATCCAAACTCCAAATGGCACCAAAGAAAGCCGTATCAAAACCATACCCCAAACGGGTTCCCACACAACCACAACCTTCATCTCAACCAAAAGAAGTTCCTAGAAGAACTAGGACTCCATCAAAAAGAGCCAGAGAGGAACCATCAACTTCGACGGGTAAACGGGTTCGATTCCAAACCTCCACTCAATCATCTGATCAAGCACCCAGGTCGGAAAATCAACAACAAACCTCACAGAGCACACAATCCGGGACAAGCAGAAGGGGCACTGCAGCTGGGAAAGCCCAAGTATTGAAGATGCCCACTACCTACTTCAAAACCGAGCTCCAACATAGCCGTTTCTACAAAAAGTTCTACGAACGGAAGGTATTCATACCCAAGATTATAGATTTTAATTTCCTGAAAGAATATGGATCCGACATAGAAGATCTATTGGATTTTCAAGGATGGACCAATTTGCTAAAGGAAGACGAAAGGGTCTATCCAGATCTTACTCGAATGTTTTATTATCTTTGGGATGAAGAATACTTTGGAACCTTCGTCAAAGGAGTCGAAATGGATCTTGGAATCGGGATAGTTGCAGGACCGACTGAAGTAATGAGTCATTTAGGACACATACTTTGAGTCCCGTATGAGGATGAGCCTATTCCAGAAGATCTCACTTT
Organism: Annona cherimola; assembly: GCA_030490835.1. NCBI lineage: Eukaryota > Viridiplantae > Streptophyta > Magnoliopsida > Magnoliales > Annonaceae > Annona > Annona cherimola. The sequence goes on along the minus strand of CM059973.1, from coordinate 37,896,815 downwards.
GGATCAAATGTATAATCAGCTCACCCGGAGCAACAAGTACCATCCGGGAATCAAATTCCTTCGGTACATGGATCTTTCACCAAGGTTACGAGTACTCCGACTTCTCATTGCCCACTGCATCTACCCAAAGGGCGGTGGAAGAAATCAATTGAATCCACAAGAAGCAGGGATACTATGGAAAGTGGCCAACAGGGTCAAAGTGAGCATACCCAAATTATTTCTTGAAGCCTTGGCTTCTAGAAAGGATAACCCACGAGGAGTCCTTCCCTATGGCACATGGATCACAAAGATTCTTGAATTCTTCAAAGTGGATATTGAAGGCGAGCCTTTCGAAGTGCTCAAATCCACAAATGCCATAAATAAAGCTCTCATACAAAGAATGAAGATCAATCTGCTTGAACTAAGGCATAAAGCTTCAGAAGAAGAGCAAGAAGACAATGCACAGACTGAGGGGGAGCAACCTCCCGCGGCACCACTTGCTCAAGAGGAGCCAGCATCTCCCATATCGCACGGATCCTATTCTCCACAAGGGTCCGCTGCAAGAGAACGGGTGCCTCCAACCTCTTCTGAGGAGGTCACCCTAAAGGATTTAAAAGATGAAATTGTTGCTATGAGGGCAGAAATGGGTCATCAAGAAGACCGGATGACAAGTCTTATCACCGGCGTTCACAACGCCCTCGAGGATATGCACTCCCGGCAAGACAGAATTGAGCGGGAAATGCAGACAATCCGCTATCATCTTGCCTCAGGCCGACATAAGAAGAAACCCATGCCTGAACTCGATCCTTACGAATCAGGATCAGTTAATAAGGAAGCAACTCCAGATCACGCTTCTCTTGTTTACTCATCGGCCCATCATTGTCCTATCGAACCAATCTTATATCCGATCTCTCAATTTCAATTCACAAAATCATTAAGAGTTGATCGATTTTTGATAAATTTTTGATAGTTTGACAAAAAGGGGGAGATAGAATAGGTGAATAGGTGAGTTGAGTAAAATTTTCTTATGGGTTGGGTAGTTTTGTATCTAGGTTTCATTTTTGTTTTGTATTGCATTTTGTAAAAATGAAACTTGATATATATATGCTTTTGATGAATGGTATGATTACTTAATATGTTATGCTTGATTAAATAAAGTATTCAACATGATTTGCTTAAAAGGTATCCAATATGCCAAAATGATATAATGGTTGGAATTTCAAAAAGCTCTGACCTATAAGACAAATGCTCTGTTTTTTCAAAAGACATATGAACATGATTAATGCTTGAAAGGTATCAACTCAAATGAAGTTTTGTCAATCATCAAAAAGGGGGAGATTGTTGGAAACAATGTTTAAAACAATAAAATTGACCAAATCTTGAGTTTTGATGATTAACAAGAACTAATTTTGAGTATATAAAAGGTACTAATATGTTTGCTAAATGTTTAAGGAAAGCAAAGAGGTCAAGTCGATCTCCAAGTCGACTTGGACTTCGACTTGGGTGAAGTCGATCCCAAAGTCGACTCAAATATCGACTTGAGAATGAATCCCAAAAGGTAACAGGTGAAGTCGCAGGTCAAGTCGACTCCACTTGCGACTTGGGAAGTCAAGTCGCAGACGAAGTCGACTCCGGCATCGACTTGGAGTATCCAGAGTTGAAAAGTGGAAACGAACATAACGAAGTCGCAAACGAAGTCGACTCCAGGTGCGACTTGGGTGAAGTCGCAGGCCAGGTCGACTCCATCTACGACTTGAGAAGCTCAAATTTCAAAGATGCAGTTTTCAAGATATTCAAGAGGATTTATCACTCAAGTCCAAGGAATCAAGATGAAAAACAAATGAGTCAAATTCAAAGTCAAAAATCATGTTCTACATTCAAATCAAGTCTATCAAGCTCAAAGCAAATCTTCAAGCTAGCTTCCAAATGGAGTAATACCCAAGTCATAATGACCAAGTGAGTCCAAAGCAAAGCAAGGAACATACATATATTGTGCAAGGACTCAAAGCTTTCAAATGGTTTGCGAGATTCAAGACATTTCAAGAAGATCAAGGCGTTTTTGCAATAGACCAAGCCAAGTCGCAACCCAAGTCGACTTCAGGATCGACTTGAGTTAAAGTCTGAAAGCCAAGTCGACCCAAGTCTCAGACTTGAGTTTCTGAAGAACCCAAGTCGCAGGCCAAGTCGACTCCATGTGCGACTTGGAAGCCAAGTCGCAGGCCAGGTCGACTTCATCTTCGACTTGGAGTATAACGGTCAAATTTTCGAACGTTGGAGTTCATTTATTGCGCACCAACCACCTCCACAACGTTCATATTTTCTTCCCTCTATAAAAGGACCCTCAAATGAACGTGAAAACACAACAAGAGAACACAAGACACTACGTTAAAGTTCAAAGAGAGAAAAGAAGTGCAAGAAAGGTTTTCTATTTGCTTTTCTCCATTGTTGAGTGGTCCGTATAAATTCTAAGGAAGAAGAAAGCTTCAAGTTGCTAGAGCCTTCAACAATATTCATCCAAAGCTGCTTCTACAACTTCTTCCTCGAGCTAAATCTGCCTACACAAATCTGTAAAGTGTAGTTTCATTTATTTCATTGTCTTGTTGTATAAATCTTGATTTAGCTTGGGTAGCTAAGATCAAGTATATGCAAAGTAGGGTGTGATTGGAGTGAGACTCATCACCTACTTTTGCATGTGAGTTGTTTATGCCCCCTAGAGCTAGAATCTAGAAGAGAGCAAGTGGCTCTAGTTGTATATGCCCCCTAGAGCTGGAATCTAGAAAAGAGCGGTGACTCTAAGTGTATTCGTGGAATACATAGTGGAACCCAAGTCACAACAGAGTGTGAGCTTGGAAGAGTGGAGTAGGGAAGGTTTGCCCGAACCACTATAAATCTTGTGTTATATTTCTTTTTACTGCTTTATCTTTATTGCTCTCTAGCTCTTTTCAAAAGGGGATTAATTACTCAAGGGGTTAAGTCTTTATTTACCAAAGATTTTTTAAAGAACCCAATTCACCCCTCCCCTCTTGGGTTTTGCCACTAACTCGGGACCAACAGAGCTAACCCACCTATCACTTTGAATACCCTCTAATCTTTTTGATATATTGACAAAAAGGGGGAGAGAGATTTAAGAATGGGGAGAAGAAGAGGATTTGAGTATAAGTCTTTATGATTAAAGGGGAGAGAGATTTAAGGAGAGAAGAGTAGGATATGTATATGCTTAAATGAATGCTTTGAATGTTTGCATGATTTCATAATGCAATATGAGCATATTTTTTAAATGAAAGGTATCCACTCAAATCGGTTTTGTCAATCATCAAAAAGGGGGAGATTGTTGGAAACATGAGGAAAACTAGCTAAATCTATGTTTTGATGATTAACAAATCAATTTGAGAAAGTCTTGGCTACTAACATGTTTGTGAAATGTTTAAGGAATATACATTTGAAGAAAATCAAGTTAGGAAGGCCAAGTCGATCCCCAAGTCGACTCCAAGATCGACTTCAAACTTGCAGAACGTCCAGAGCTGAAATGGGAAGAAGACCAAGTGAAGTCGCAGGTCAAGTCGACTCCACATGCGACTTGGGTAGCCAAGTCGTAGACGAAGTCGACCTCGATATCGACTTCAGTCGTGCAAATTCTTGAATTTCGGAGCAGCAGAATATCGAAGTCGCAAGCGAAGTCGACTCCAGTTGCGACTTGGGTGAAGTCGCGAACGAAGTCGACCCCGAAGTGCGACTTGAGGTTTTGGAGATTCAAAGATACTGATTCAAGCTTCTTTCAAAGATCAAAGATGCAGTTTCAAGATTAAATGATTTCAAGATCAATTCAAAGCCTCTCAAGTCCAAGAGAGGAAGCTTCAAGGCATTCAAGATCAAATCAAGTCTATCAAGTCAAAGGCTTGCAAATCATGAAGCTAATGAAAGCAAGACTCAATGATTCAAGACATGAAAAACACAAAAGAAGCAAAGGCATGATGAGACAAAGCATCTCGAAATTATTCAAGTTCATGAAGCCAACTGTCGAGGTGAAGTCGAACCCGAAGTCGACTCCACCTGCGACTTGGGTCAAGTCGAGAACCCAAGTCGACCCTGACTGGAACTTGAAGTTGCGACGGAGAAGCGAAGTCGCACCCGAAGTCGACTCCATCTGCGACTTGGGCGAAGTCGCATCCGAAGTCGACTCCACATGCGACTTGGGTCGCAACGGTCGGAATTTATTCGAACGTTGGCGCATTAAATGCGCGCCACCTACCTTCTAACGTTCGGATTCCCTCCAAAATTATAAATAGCATTCATGGTGGACAAGGGAAGTAGTTGAAAAACATTAAGTGAGCATAACTCCTATCTACAAGAGCATTAAAGTGATCAAGCCAATCAAGAGAGGAAGAATTGTGCTTCAAGTTGCAAGAGCTACATTCAGAAACTTCAAAGCCATCATCTACAAGTTCTTCCCTGCGCTAAATCGTTTCTACACACCTGTAAAGTGTAGTTTACTTTTATTGTTTACTTGTTTGTGTTGAACTTGATTTAGCTTGCGTAGCTAAGATCAAGAGGTAGCAAAGTAGTGTGTGATTGGAGTGTGACTCATCACCTACTTGTGCTAAGTGTTTGATGCCCCCTAGAGCTAGAATCTAGAAGAGAGCAAGAGGCTCTAGTTGTATTCGCGGAATACAATAGTGGAACCCAAGTCACAAGGAGTGTGAGCTTGGAAGAGTGGAGTAGGGAGGTTGCCCGAACCACTATAAAATCCTTGTCTACTTGCTTTTATTTCTGCTCTCTTTATTACTTTGCTTTCCATTCAGTTTCTTCATTAAAGGGGATTAATTCTACAAGGGGTTAAGTTTTTAAGTTACCAAAAGAAATTTTTAAGAACCCAATTCACCCCTCCCCTCTTGGGTTTTTGCATCTATTCGGGACCCAACAATTATGAGAGTTTAACCTATTCGAATTGGATTTTAAAAGGAATGAGTGCTATGGAAGCACAACTTATACAAATGTGAGAATTAGAAAATAGACACCTAACTTGAAAGGCAAGTGGGTTCCAAATGGATTCATGTAGGTTGGAAAACCCTAAGGGATGCAAGCATTTGAATTTGATATACATAAATAAAATTCCATTTTCATTTATCTAGGCAAAGGCAAGGAAAAGAATGGAAGAACGAGGTTAAGGCTATCTCAGGTATGCAAGCAAACTTTCCAAAATATTATTTTCTTTCTATGTGTTGACATGATTGATAATGTTTATGATGATGTTTTGACAAATGATCAAGCACAAGTTTTGAAAAGGATGACTTTAATAAAAAGTCACAAATTTTGGAAAAGAATGACTTTAATGGAAAGCCTCAAGGTTTGCTTCATGGGAAGTAAGCAACGCTTTTTAAGATAATTATTTTATCACAAGTGTTGCCAAAGATTAGGAATGCTTTATGTTAATATATTTAGGAATTTGCTTACAAGTAAGCAGATTCTTCATGATGTTGTTTCTTAAGAATTTCATGCTTTATGTCAATGGATTTTAAGCAAATAAGTTCTTTATGATGTTGATTTCAAAAGGGATTTGATTTCTATGTCATGACATTTAAATATAAATGATAATTTGGACATAGTCCATATGTTTGAAATGATATTCGAGAAGTTTTGATTTCCTTTAGATATGAAAATATGTTGAGAATGTCTTGAAAAACGTTTATATGGATGTTGTTAAAAAGGGGTTTAAGGATGACCAACCCGATAAGTTGATTTCATATAATGGTTTGATTTCGAGTTGCTAGAATGGCATGCAAAAGGCTATGCAAGCCCATCTTTATGTAAAAATGGCAAGATAGATATCTGGACAAGAATTTGATTTCAGGTTGGTTGAGAAGGGGATGGTACGATTGCATAACCTTTGTGAGCAAAAGGTCCCAAAATGGAAACAAAGAAAATGCTAGGAAAATGTGTGGTTTATTCTTGAAAATCCAAAAGCTTTGAAGTTTCTTTATCATAAGGATTTTAAGAACTATTATTTTCTCAAACATCTAAAATGCTTATCAAAATATTTTACTCAAAATATTTCTCAAAGAATTTAAGGAAGGTCATCCTAAAACTAGATTTCAAATGATAACTTGTTTAAAGTGGGTGCGCTCGCTTTACAGGTTGACACGGATTGCGGTCCGTGATGTTTTTTTAAAGTGATTTAAAAAGACACAGACTATGGTTTGTGATTTTTTTTGAAGATGGTTTAAAAGGACACGGGCTGCGGTCTGTGACACTTTAAACTACACAGATTGTGGTCTGTGATGTTTTATGAGATCAAGCTAGCATAAGAACATTAATGATGAGGAAGTATGGTGCACCAATACAAGAAATAGGTCGGTTCTAGAGCACGGTCGAATATGGACCGGGGCCCACTCTACATATGGCCAAGTCGCTAGGGATGACAGGAGGCCAGCGGCACCCTCCCTGAGATGGGAGAAGATGAAGGAACGGCCGCGCTGGCTAACGTGCTGGTAATGATGGATTCTCTTCCAAAAAGTAGAATGATCACTTGCTAAGTGTCACTACTGGATGGGGAGAAATACATTTGCATATGTTTTGCTTTTGAAAAACCCAAATATTGGGACATAAAAGCATTTTTACGAAAAGTTATCCTAAATAGGATTTTATGAGCCATTATGATCAAGTTACCCTAAAAACCAGGGTGTTTTACACAAAAGTGTAAATAGCAAGGTTGAAAGAAAATATTTTCTATGCAAATGCTTTCATGAAAATGGATTATGTGTTTTATGCCTTGTTTGTTATAAGCAAGTCCCAAGATGGAGATTATGAAAAGAATTTATGTGAAAAGTGTTTATGGACATGAGAAAGCCCATTGCCAAAGTGCTTAAATAGAAAATATTTTTGGATATAAGAATGTCCTTTACCAAAGAGTTTATGTGGAAAAATATTTTAGGATATATGAATATCCATTGCCAAAGTAAGTTTATGTTAAAGATGTTTTGGGACATCAAATGTCCCTTGGCTAAAGGAATTTATGATAAAAAAATATTTTGGACGTAAAAACGTCCATTGGCAAAAAGAAGGTTTTAAGTAAATGTCTTGGAATATTATAAATGTTCACACAAGACCAAAGAAAATTAATTAAGGGGGGTAAAAAGCATATGTTTTGCCTTAACAAGCCCCGACATGACTTGTAAATGGTTTTAAGAATGGATGTTTATGAAAATATTCTAGGACATTGAATTGTCCTCATGAACAAAGGATTATATGACAATGTTTTAGGACAGACAAATGTCCTCAGGTAAAAAGGTGTTCAAGATGTTTATGAAAATATTTTAAAAGAAAGTCTTTCCCCAAAATGCTTGCTTACTGAGTTATCACTCACATTTGTTTTTCTAAACCTTAAACAGGTAACAGAAAGCTCAAAAGGTCATGGACCTAAGCATCTAAGGAAAGGTAAGAGATGATATGCAAATGGGGGCTAAAATGATTGTGAAACCCTAATTCGAGTAGAAATCATGTAAATGCCATTAAATGATTTATGTATGAATAATGTATTCATAGTTGAACTATTTATGATTTTAAGTTTTTTGCAGTTAGGTCATTTTTGTGAATGTTGTTTAAATTTACCAATTGAAGGTAATGTGATTTAATATGATTGAAATATCATAATGAGGAGGGATAAATATTAGCATGCCATGAAAAATTTAATTAAATTCAATAAGGTGATTAATGGAGATAAGGAGGCTAATTATAGAGCCAAGTTGAGAAAATATTGGAAAATTCCTAACTTGATGACCTTAAGACGGATTAAGGTGAACATTTAGGGGAAAGCACATAATTTTGTGCTCAATCACATGGGAAAATTAGATTATAAAAATTTTGAGGATAATTGATCATCACCGTTCAAAACTTAAAATGATCATAACTTGAGCTAGAAAGATAGGATTGAGATGAAATTTGAGATGAACAGCTAAAATTATTAGATCAACGTTATGGAAGGATTTGATCATGCACATGATTATGGTATTAAGCTTGCACGAAATTGTGATTAGTGATTTTGACTTTTCAAACCAAAAGTAAATAGCATTGATGTTAAAAATGAGTAAAATAATCAAATGAATAAAGACAAATTTGAGATGTCAAGAGGGGGTAATTTGTAGGGTATTTTTTGAATTACTAATAATGAGAAAATCCCTGCAATTATCTCATAATTAAATGCATAATTAAATAATTTAAAAAGGACATGGAAGAGGTGGCAGCTAGGGACGTCCAAACAGCCCTACAATTGCATTTCGTGAAATATTTTTTTAGTAAAATAATTATCCAAAGTCAACTATGAGTTAATGAGGATAAAAATTTATTAAATTAAAGTGAAAATTCGGATTTAAAAGGGGCAGATCTGGACCGTTGAATGGAAAAAGAAAAATGGACAGCAGTATGTCTCCTTGATGAGCTGGACGGTTTAGCAGCCTTATGCATATTTTATAATTTTATTTATTATAATAAAATGATCCTAAATGAGCTACACTACTAGATAATTAAATGAATAGTTAAATAAAGCTGCAACATAATTAATAATGAAAAGATAAGCTGCTGAAAATGGGGGACGTATACAGGCAGCAAAATGGAGCAGAAAATATGGACCGTTCAAACAGCTAGAAAAGTGATTTTTTTTATTTTTTAAAAATTTCTAAATGCATGAATAATTAGCCTAGGTATTAGGGAATATAAATGTGCATTTAAAAAGCTGCAAAATTAGCTGAAAAAAATAGAAAATAGCAGCTAATGTGGACGTGATTTGGTGGACAGATTTAAATGGTCCACAAGTTTCCATGTCAGCTAAGGAGATAGAATTGCATTGGAATGATCAATGATGAGGTGGCAAGTGGGGTCCACTAGCTGAAAATTTTCAACTATTGCATAAAGAGCAAGGGACGTCCATATGCATGAAAGGGACTTAGAAAATTTCTACATTTTTGAACTCTCCTTTCCAGCAACAGCTCACGTTCCCTCTTTCCTCACTTTTCAAACCTAAAAACAAGTGAAGAAAAAAGGAAAGAAAAGAAGGAGTTAAGTGGAGGAATCTTGATTGAGAAGTGGAATTAAGTATTACTCCTTATACAAGTAAGTATATGCTTGTGTTTGAGTGATTTTAATTTAGCTTTTCTAACTTAATTTATGAGATATGAATATGCTTCATAATGAATCCTTTAATGAAGATTTATGATGCTTTTAATTAGGGAATTTAATGGGAATTTATTAGCAAGGAGTGCAACTAAGAGTTAGATGTAAGTAGAGAGTGGTTAGTGTGAAGTATGAGCTCCTACACTAGCCTAAACTTGCTGAAATTTGTATTTAGTATTGCTGTTTAATTTGGTGGATATAATCACATGATAATTCATGATTTAATGTTGAATATATATGAAATTTAGTATGATTTATGAAGTGTAGAAGGAAGGTTAGTTAAGATTACTCTTAAGACCCGAAATTCATGTTTAAATGTTGAAAATGATACATGAAATGATTCAAATAAATTATGGATGAATTGTAGGGTAAAATACCCTAAATATAGGACACTTTGGATGTAAAAAGGGACCTTGCATGAACTGCCCAAATTCAGATTTTAAAGAGAGTGTGAAGTGGATGTCCAAATGGTGTAAACGGGTACCTTACATATATAAAACGTTGCTGTTTTGCAAATAATTTGTATATGGAATTTTAATATGAGAAAATACCTTGAATTTAGGTTAAGAAAAGTGGGATTAGTTGCTGGAATCAAGTGGTTAAAATCTGTTTAGAAATGGAGTATTAAAAGAGACGTTTAAAGAATAGAAATCAGATATCGAAGTTGCTATTGTTGGAACTTTGAAATTAGTGGATTAAAAAATTCATAAAAATGCACTAAATAAGTGCTAATTATGGTAAATAATGTTGAATTAGAAGCTAAATTGTTGATTTGAAAAATTTTAAGAAATATATGAAATAGGTGTTGATAAATGTACATATGTGAAGTAGTGAGAATGATAAGATGATAAATGAGTTATGTGAAATATTAAAATGCAAAATATGTTAAAATATGATGGAAACACGTGAAATACATTGCTGAATTTATAATCTCAAAATTTGAGATTAATATATGGGAATTAAATATGTGGTATAATGAAGAATTGATATACATAAGTATGTAGCGTATGTATACCCGACTTGGAAGTTAAGCGGGTTATGACTATTTATGAAAATGGGTTGGAAAACCAAATAAATGCAAGCAAATGAAATTTATGTGAATATTATGTTATTCTTTCATAGGCAAAGGAAAGGAAAAAGTCGATCCGGAAAGCTCCACGGACAAAGTAAGCAAGCAAATTTTCTAAATGAATTTTTATTTCTTAAATTACTTTGAAATAATTGCAAATGAAGTTTAACTACTTTTATTGATTTAGAAAATTTTATTTGAAATTTAATTCTAAATTTTTAAGGATGGTCATTCCTTAGTTCATTATGTATTGAAAATTGATTTAGATAACTACTTTTTGATTTATGAAAATTTCTGTCCGATGACATTATGTGTGAAAAATCATGCTAGCATGACATGAATAAATTCATGTGCACAATGCATAAGGTTTACCTTAAAGGAATAAGTGGACCGATTGTCCCCCTTTGGTGTAGCCAAGTCGCTAAAATAGGCCAAGGGCCGGCGGCGCCTCACTGGATGGGAGAAGATAAGGACAGATTGTCGCCTAGCTAGCCTCCATCTTAAGGGATCAATTGCATTCATCACATTGTCATTACATATCCCTGAAAGGGTATAATGTTGCTTTCCATAATGATTACAAACAAAAGTTTTCTGCTCCGCAGGTAGTTGATCATTTGATAAGTGTCTCTACTAAATGGATAGGAACATTTTTGTTGAAAAAGATTACCTTTGGAAATGTTTTGTTTGAAAATTTATATAAAGCTTGCTTATTGAGTGTACAACTCACGTTTTTGTTTTCCAAACCCATAGACAGGTGAAAGAAGAGACTCGGCAAAAGGAGTAAAGACAATATCATTAAAGCAAGGGAAAAACATTAGCAGACCCATGATATAGAAAAACTCATGTTGAATGAATGTAATTATGTTGATGTCTTATGTTGATGACTTTGTTTAATACATGCAGTGACATCTGATTTAGGAGACGTTGAAATGTCTCTAAGAACATCATGTGTTTACTATATGATGACTGGTTGAAAATGACCTAGTTATGCATGAGATGTAATTTATGAGGAAATGAACTGCATTAAAAATATATTTAATTGGATAAATATCCGTTAAAAATCGGCCGTGTGACAGGGCAACAATCCTGATCACATTTACCAGTCAATAACGATCTCGAGGTAAGGCTCAAGATGTGACGCTCGGGTTGGGGCGCCACAACGATTTGCCATGATGCGTGAGATGATATGTCTTAATGTTTTAAGCGGATGTATATGAATTTATTTAAAGTTCTGAGTTCTATGTGAACTGATGATTTGATGTATGTAATTTATGTATGAAAATGTCATGATTAAGTCAAGAGGACCCTTATTGTAGAAGGGCAAGTTAAGATCTTATGAATGAAATGCGCACTTGATATGTGGAATTGATTGCAGGTATATTGTCTCTTGTAAGATGAATGGTGTGGAATGCAAAGACATGAATGATGATAGATAAAAGAAATGAAATGAAAAAAAAATTGGACGAGATCCAATTAAGAACCCGCGCGTGATCAGGGTAACAATCCTGATTCACATTTACCAATCGATAAGGTCTTGGAGTAAGGATGTGACGTCTCAGGTTGGGGCACCACAGAAGTTGATATCAGAGCATGATTGGTAAATAGGCATGGGAAAAAAAGACTTGATATCATAGAGATGATATCATAACAAGGATTGGTAGATAGACGTAGAGGAAAGAATAGAAAATAATGAACGAGATATATTGGAAATATAAGACATATACAATGTGTATTGTATTTTATTGTGTCTAATTATGATTCCATAATATGATTATTTAAGGATATGTAGTTGGTTTGCTTTGTTTCATAATGTAGATGATGTATGAAGGAAGAATGACAAATGTATCAAATAAGATGAAAAAGGTGGTTAGGGGAAGCTAAGAAGAGAGAAAGGATAGAAGGGAATATGAATAGATATTGGTTCGAATAATGGTACCCTACATCTATACCTCCCATACTGGAGGTTTACCACACCTCACTTAATATAACACAAAATTGTGTTAGACTTCACCTGTGTTTAAGGTGCAATGCTACGAAGCCATATGGGCGGCACCTAGGTACTGATTCTCTAATGATTGTTGGTTTAGAGTTTATGTTTATGATAAAATGGCAGGTTATGTAAATATAATCTGTATGTGCAAAGAAAAGCAACCTTACACCATGAAAAGAGAAGCTAGAAACGAGAAATATAGGAAAAAAGGAGTTTCCTTTTGATCCTTTTGATTCCTAAATGAATGTATGATGTTTGATGTTATGAAAAAAATAAGTGCATTTGATTTTATTCAGATGCTAAGTGTATATGAAAAAGGAAAGGTCATTGACTTTTCTAGTTAATATAATTGACTATGTATGATATGAATTGTTTTATGATAAGAGATGATCATATTAATATGATTTTACATGTTGCCTTTTACAACATGCCTATCACCTCAGCTCTTGAACAAGGGAAAGACAATTGCAAATGATGAATCTATGAGGCAACAGGGAATAAGAGAAGCTAGAAGAAAATCTAAGCAACAAGGGCAGTGAGGACAAGTGAGTACAAAAACTCGTCAACGGCGAGCCACTATAAACCCTGAGTGAAGGTGCTATCACTACAGGTAACATCTCACGGGTAGAAAGAATGGAGGAAAAGATAACTGCGAGTGTAAAAAAAGTTGTGCAGTAGGCCACTCGAGATTAGGTGGCCCAACTTGCAGAAGTAATACAAGGTCTTTGGGGAAATGCCCAATAGGACCAATTAGAAAAAGGTAGAAGGGACGGACCGGTATAGGTAATAGCTCCTAACCTAGTAACCAAACCTTTAAGGATTAATGATGCTATGATAGAAATGAATGGGAAGGATATCAATGCCTTTCTAGCTCAGCATTCACCTAAGTTCTCAGGTGAATCAGATCCTATTCAGGCTGAGCAGTGGATGACTGAAATCAAGAACTTGTTTAAAGTTTGTCAATATAGTTTCATGTGTTACCCAAGCATTAATTGACAATGCTTTTGAATGGTGGCAATGCTTATGAGTGGTAGGAAACCCTAATGGCTATTATGCCATAACTAAGGAAGGTAACGTGGCAAATTTTTATGGAAGAATTTAATAAGAAATATTTTCCAATAGAACACCAGAGTACAACATATGTTGAGGCTGAATAAGTACAACTAAGGCAAAGACAACTTGCCACAAAAACTAAGGAACCTGGTGTAGGACAAGAAAGGAGTAAGAAATCGATGATAAAAAAAAGAAAACAAGCTATACCTTAATAGGTCCTCCAATTTGTGGTATTTCTGACAAATAACACTTTGGAGAAGGTTTAAAAGGTTTAAACCGATGCTATAAATGTGAACAAGCTGGTCATGTGGCAAGAACTTGTCAAGTTATTAAGGTAGGAGAGAAAAAGTGCTTTAACTGTGACTAATGGGATCATGTTGCCTCAACTGCCACACCACGACATAAGGGGCAACAAGATAAGGAAAGGCTAGCTCAACCAAAGCTAATTGCAGCTATTGGTTGATAGAAAGTTTCTACAAATTATTGCAGAATGGTGTAGCAAACCGTGTCTAGTCAGCATGGATGGAAGGAAAAGAAGATTACATATATGATACCATAGAGCTTGGTGTCACGTATCATAGCAAGAGATGGTAAATAGCTAAAGAAAAATGAAGGCAAGAATGATTGTCGGAATTCTCTCTAATTTCGATGTGGATTGAAGATAGGCATGAGAGAAATTATCTGTCTGTGATGTTCATAAGAAATGAGACTAGAAAGAAAGATAAGGACCCTTACTGGTTTATAGAAACGGGAAAGGGGGATAAGAAAGAAAATGTTTTAGACTGGTTTAATACCGGTACTCCCATTAAGTAGTCTGCACTGGTATAACTAATTGTAGTCATTATGAGGTGAGAAGGAATGGATGGGTTAGCAAAAGTATCTTTTTCTAAGATATGCATGAAATTTTATGTGAGAGCATCTTTTGCTTTGTGCTATAGAATGAAGGTATTTATGTTATATGAATATTATGTGAAGATGATTGTTATTAATCTCTACTTGATATGATTGGATGGGTATCTTAAATCTTACCCTACGATAAGATGAGAGATTATACAGATATAATTTCCTTATGTATAAGAAAAATAGTATGCCTACCATAAGAACAAGAGTTAGGAGGAACAAAGAAAAGGGCAATTGCCAATCGAAAGCTCATATGAGAACAGGAAACCATAGAGATAAGTAATAAGTCTAATGGACCAAGGCTAAAAGTGCCACCTAGGCAGAGTAGCGCAGTGGAAGCGTAATAAACCATTGAAAGTATTGGAAGAAAAATGATAAGATGGATAATTTATATGAGTCTTACCAAGATATTTGAAATGTAATAGGTTTCTGGACGAAACCTATTATAAGGGGGGAAGGATTGCAATACCCAGACCAAAGTAGGGCTCATGTATGTGCATTTGGCATGTAAACATGAATTATGTATGATTTGAATGATTTTTATGATTTAATGATATTTTGCAATTAAGGTTGTGATTAAGAATGGTGATTAAGATTAATCGTCATAGCCCAATATGAGTCAATATGACCAAAGGAGCTTAATGAGGATTAGAAGATGCTAATGTGGCATAAATAATTATTTTAATTTTCATGATTTCATTTATGAAAATTAAAATGATAATTATGGAATTATGTTGGAAAATGTAGAAAATTCATAACTTGACGCCTATAAGGCAGATTGACATGAAAATTAAAAGATAAGCTCATGACTTTGGGTTCAACCTTATGGGTGGATTGGATTAAGGAAAATGTGATGGGATTAAGATGATAATTATTTATTTTCGTCTCACACCCAAAGGATAATTTCAAATGATCATAACTTGATATAGAAAAGTCGTATTGAGAAAAAACTTGAAACGGGTGGATAAAATTATGAGATTAACGCTATGGAAGGATTGGATTAAGCTAATTACCATGGGAATATGCTTAATTGGAAAAAGGTGAGTAGCATTGACTTTGTGCACCAAAAAGTGCCATAACATTTATTAAAAAGCAAGTGGCTTAATGGCTTGGTTTAATGCCCATGAGAGGTGTCAAAAGGAGGTGCTGTGAGCTAGATTTTTTGGACTAAGTCAAGGGCTAAAATCCTTGAAAAGTCAAGTGGATTAAATGATGGTTTAAGAGGCTAAGGGCTAGCCTCAAAGAGGCATGGAGAGGTGGCATGGTGGTGGACGTCCAAGGGATCTTCCCCTATGATACCCAAACCCAAGTAAGACTTATATGTATGCAATTGGTATATAAATATGAATCATGTATGATTTAGTGGAATTATGAATGATCTCCTATGCAATATTGATGATTTATTGCACTTAGGGCAAATGATAATGAATGATGAACATAAGCCAATATGGGTCAATGTGATTAAAGAGGCTTAATGAGGATTAAGGAATGAGAATATAATGAGGATAATTACCTCATATATTATGATTTAACTAATGGAGATTAAGTTGAAAATTATGGATTTAAGGTAGCAAATGCTAGAAAATTCATAACTCGACACTGGCAAGGCAGATTAAGATGAAAAATTGAAAGGTAAGCAAATAATTTCGTGCTTAATCATATAAAAATGATGGATTTTGAAAATTTTGATGAAATTAGGGTGAAAATCGATCATCACCATCAAAATCCAAGGATGATTTTAAATGATCATAACTTGAGCTAGAAAAGTTGGATTGAGACAAAATTTGAAATGAACGGTTAAAATTATGAGATTAATGCAATGAGAGGCTTGGATTAAGCTAATGATGGTGGGATCATGGTTGTAAAAAAATGGGTGTATATCTTTGACTTTTTGCACCCATAAAGCAACTAACATTTATGTTAAAGTAAGGTAATTAATTATATTTTTAATGGCAAAAATGAGGTGTCAAAAGGAGATAATTACACATGGATTTTATGAACTATTTAAAATGACAAAATCCATGATAAAATCAAGTGATTAATGGCATGATTTAAGGAGCTAAATGGCTAGCTCAAGTGAGGCAATGTTGGTGGCCACACATGGACGTTTAAAGGGGCTGTTTACATGGAATTTTTGATTTTTTAAAAATGCAAAATATGCATTTAAATGAGCTAAATGACAAGGGTGGTTAGTGACATTAATTAGAGTTGGATTTTTGTGGCACAAAATGCCAAAATAGCAAGGCACATGGACGTGGACAGCAAGGTAGGAGCAATGAAGGCTTGAAATGGTGCACATCCAAGCTGTTTTTTGAGATTTTTATTAATTTTTCTTAAATGCTAATTGGACCCCTAAATGAGCTCCTACCTAGGGTGATTAATTGTCCATTAATTTAAAGTTGCAATTTTGTGGAAAAATTGCAAAAGGAGCAGCTGATATGGATGTTGAATGTGTGAAACCCTAACCAGGTAGAAACCATATGTATGCATTAATCATGTATATGATATTTAATTGAGAATTATCGAATTATGAAGGTTTTATGTGATTTTGCTAATTATTGTAATTAGGGTTATGAATTAGTAATAATGATGTGATTAAGCATTTTGAGCTAAAATGAGACAATAGGATTAGAGCATATTGATGTTGATTTAAATATGCAAATATATCATGAAAAATCATTTTCCATTATTCAATATGAATTATGGGAATTTATATGATAATTGACAAGTTTAATGGAAAAATATTGAAAAATTCATAACTCAACGCCTATAAGACGGATTCAATTGAAATTTGAAATGAAAATTAATAATGTTGGGCTTGGTATTATGGAATTAATGAGTTATGAAAATTCTTGATTAAATGAGAGTTATGATTTATTGATTATATTTCAATTTCGATCGTTAACTTTAAACGGCTATAATGGGAGCCAGGAAACTCGGATTGAGATGAAATTTGAAACGATTGAATGAAATTATGAGATGTTTATTTTGGATGTCTTAGATTAAGCATGAAATTTTGGAAAAATACCTGCATTGAAAAAGGTAAGCATGATTGACTAATGCACCTCAAAAGTACCTTTTCATTAATGATAGAGTACATAGTATAATGGCTTAAAATTAATGGGAATTGAGGTGGCAATTGCAGGCCATTTCTAGGGTATTTTGTGTATTTGTTGGAAATGCAAAAATATGAGAATTATCCAGCCATTAAATGCATATGATGATGAAGCTACAAAGCAAACAACCTAGCATAGGTGGTGTGGCAATAATGGATGTCCAAGGGGCTGCCTTTGATGCATATTTTTGATTTTTTAATTTTTAAAATATGCATATATGTTAATGAGATGCAGGTACATAAAATGTGCATGCAATTATGAAGATTTTCAGCAATAAAAATTAATAAAATGCAGCTGAAAAGAGAGAGAAACCGTGGACAACTTATGGGCAAAGTGACGTGCAGAAATGTGGTTTATTGCTGCCATTTTGATAATTTTTTTAACACAAAATTTAAACATGAATTAAATGAAAATTAAGTGCATGTTTTACCCTTAAATAGGAATTATTAGAAAATGAAAAAAACTATTAGAAATTGGGCAGCAAGGGACGTGCTTGGATGGGCAGATTTAGACGGCTATGGATTAATGCCATTTTCTGATTTTTGAAAAATTGTAAAACCTAATTTACTAGGCTTTAAATTTGCCAGAAATTCAAGGTAGATATTCATGCATTTATGGGTGTGGAAATTGCCCAAATTATGGGGCCCACGGCTGGAGAAAAATCCAGCTCATAGCCATGCACGTTCACTTGAGAGAAGGGGTTGGAAATTTGCTAAGTGTTGTGATTTTCACCCAAGCAACCAGCAGCAGTTCATGTCCCATTTTAACCAGACAAGGAAGAAGGAAAAACAAGTAAAAAGGGAAGGGAATTGAGGAGGAAACCATCTCCAAGTGCTAGAATTTGATTTAGCTCAAAACCAAGGAAGTATACGTGTTGTTTGAGTTGATTATTTTGACTTTTTAAACTCTAAAATGGGAATATGGAAGGGATGCCTAAAGAATCTGTAAAGTGATGATATAACATGCTTTTGAATGAATATGGAATGGATATTAGGTTTTATGTATGAATTTTCAAGTTTAAGTTGATGAAAATGAAGTTTCGCATGTATATTAAGTGGAAAATCCAAGTTGATAAACCCCACATCTCCAAGACAAGTTGCTGTTTTGGTTTGATGATGTGATTAGGTTATGAATTATGTATTCATGCAAAATATATGATGGTTTATGCTTAAATGATGAATTTTTGAAGTTATGGAATGCAAAGCCATGATTTTGACCTAATTTCTATGTTTATATGCTAAAAATGCAATGTAAATGGGTTTGCATGTTTTATGAATGTTATGTAGGGTAAAATACCCTAGGTTTAAGGTATTATGTATGCCCAAAAATATTTGGGAAAACAAACCCTTAAACTGATTTTTATAGATTTTATGAAAGAATGTCAAACCGATGTGAAACGAGACTCAAAACGTGTGGGTGACTTGCTGTTTTGAGAAATGTTAATTCATGGATGTTATATATGTGTTAAATCTATAAAAATGGATAAGGAAAAATGTATTTATTTTCTGAAATTTCTGAATTATATGACTGCATAGGGTTATGTGTCAAAAGATACGTTAAATGGGTGAAAACGGGTTCCAAACTTGCTGTTTTGGAAACCTAGGTTGAATGGATTTAAATCTCATAAAAATACCTTGAACGCAGTTGTAATTAAGGGTAATTAAAATCCTGAAAAATGTATTAAATTTCTGAGTTAGCAAATTTTATGAAATGCATTATGTATATGTGCTAAATGGGCTTATGTGAAGGGATAAAGGTGACTAGGTGATGAATGACCTATGAAAAATGATTCTGTGCAAAAATGCATAAAAATGAGATGAATTCCATGTTTATATATCTATTTAATATTTTATTATGTTAATTCCAAAATTTTGGACTTGATTTATGAAGCTAAGGCAATGATATGTACGTAGAAGAAACACCCATGTGTGTATTTTGGAAAAAAATGGATAAATGACAATAGTGAGCTTAATGAACCTATGTATGATGGTTATTAAAAGAATTTTGTGTGATTGAAATGAATACCCTAATAGTGGGGTTACATATATACGTTATGTTCTGTGTTAGCCAATGAAATGTGCAAATGTGCTATATATGTGCATAACGACTTGTGAAGTCAAATAAATGATATATGTGGATGGAATGGGTTGGAAAACTAAATGAAATATGAGAAGAAGAAAATATATGAAAAATCATATTATTCTCATGTAGGCAAAGGTAAAGAAAAAGTTGTGACGGAAAGCTAAGGAATTAAGGTAAGCAAGCAAATTTTCTAAAGGATTTTTGCTTTTCTAAATTATTTACATAAATGCAATTTTTGCTTTAACTTGTTTGATGGAATTATGGAAATTGTTTCTAAGGTGTTTAAGGATGGCCATCCCTTAGCAAAATAGTGTTGAAATGATATTTTACTTCAAATGCAATATTATGAAATTTCTCTTTGATAAATGCTATGGAAAAATGATGTGAGTTTATGTTCTGATTGAAAAATCATGCTAGCATGTTAAAGATGAATTTATGCAAAAGTTCATGTGCACAGGGTACTAAGTTCACTTGAAGGGTGTAAGCGGACCGATTGTCCCCCCTTAGTATGGCCAACTCGCTTAAAATAGGCCCATGGCCGGCGGCACCCTCTCTGAAATGAGAGTTAACATGACGGGTGGTCGCCTGGCTAGCTTCCATCCTAAGGGACTTATGATGACCATGTTCATGTTTTAAATGACATTATGCATATGGTACTCGTGATGGGTACAAGATTTCATGTTTTTAAGATATACCTTGAGACAAGGTATAAGTTGCTTTCTAAGATAATTATAAATGCAAAATGTTGCCTGAAATGATTTGCCTATAAAATACAAATAGTTTGCTTATTGAGTTTCGACTCACGATTTTGTTTTTCAAACCCTAAAGATAGGTGAAGGACAAGAGATGGCAAAGGAGAATGTTCCAGCTTGAGAAGTCATGGAGAAACTTTTGTATTTTTATATTATGAAGAAAATTAATGTTGAATAGATGTAATCTATTGAATGTTTTATATTGATGACTGTGATATATACATACCATGACATTTGATTTATGCAAGTGTGGAAATGTTGCTTGAACATCAAACTTGTATGTGATGATTGAAATTGAAATGACTTAGATATGTCTGAGTTGAAAATATGAGAAGTTGAATTGTTATATGAACTCCTATATGATCATAATTAATGGGATAAATATCCGATAAAACCTGCCATGTGACAGGGCAACAATCCTGATCACGTTTACCAATCAATACGATCCCGAGGTAAGGGCTAGGATGTGACACTCGGTTTGGGGCGCCACAGAATGCATGGATAATAAATGGACAGCAGGAGATGTGGATGACTAAGCTGCTATATCTGATTTTTATGATTTTTTTAATATGATAAATGATCCCTAAGTAGGCTATTAGCTAGGGTAATTAAATACGCATTAATTAAAGTGAATTTAGGTGGGGAAAAAAATGCAAAAGCAGCTGCTGAAATGGACGTCCATTATGTGGTCAGATTTTCTCCATTAATGCATGGATTTTTGATGATTTTTTAAGATAATTATCTAATTTAAATGGGCCATATTTTTCCATGTCATTAAAGGGGATAAATATGTATTTAATTACATGCTAAATGATGTGGCAAATGGGGCCCACAAGGATGGAAAAATCCAGCCATATATGAAGTGCATGTCCACATGTGTTAAAGGGTTAGAGAGAGAAAAATCAAATGGGAAAAATCCCCAAGCAAGGTAGCTATCCACGTCCCCTTTTCCAGCAGCAAGGAAAGGAAGAAAAAAAGGAGAAAAAGAAAAGGAAAGATGGGAAGAAAGAAGAAAAATTCAAGCTAGGAAAATGGAGTTCAAGTTGGAACCAATTCATGTAAGTATACCCTATGATTTCAGTTCTTTAATTCTATATTTTTCACCTCAACTTATGGGTCAAGAATTTGATTCATATTGAACCCTTAAAGGATGATTCATAATTCCCTTGATTAGGGTATTGATTAAGGTTTGAATGAAAAGAATTAAATCAAGGGTTCAAAAGGATGAAAATGGAGATTAGGGTTGAATATGGGTTGATTAACCTAGCAGAAATTTTCTTAAACCCCCATATGATGTTGCTGTTTTGATGTGTTAATATGATTTCATAATGATTCATGATTAGATAAATTATATACGTTGATTTGGGCTTAAGTTATGAATTTTAGAAAGGATGTGAATTAGGGTTACATACCCGATTTCCATCATTTTATGTTAAAAATGATATATGAATTAGCCCAAATGATTTATGGATGATTAAGAAGGTAAAATACCCTAGATTTAGAGTATGTTGGACGTTCAAAATGGGTTGAGATGATTGCCCTAAATCTAATTTTTATGGGCATATATGTGGACGTCCAAAGTGATGCAAGAAGGGTACCCAAAACATGTATGTAAAGTTGCTGTTTTGTAAGCAACTAATATATGGATTTTAAATATGTATTAATACGCTAAATTTGGGTTAAGAAAAGTATGATTAATTGCTGGGATTTATGGATTAGAAATCTATTTTGATTTAAGTGTCAAAAGAGGCATTGGAGGTGTATTAACGGGTCCCAAAGTTGCTGTTTTGGAACCCTATGATGAATGGATTATAAATCCAAAATTAGATCCTAAATTAGTTGTTAATTAAGGGGTTTAATCATGCTGATTAAGGACATAAGTTGCTATGTCGAAAAATTTTAAGAAACACATGATCTATGTATTAAGAAACGGACATGTATGAAGAAACAAGTATGAATAAATGGTATACGGATTATGTAAGTTGTTAAAATGCAAAAATGCATGAAAACATGATGAAAAATGTTGATTAAGGTACTGTTTTAGGAAATAATGATAATCTCGAATTTTGAGATTATTATATGATGTTTAAGTTATCAACTAAGTGCTTAAAATGAGTACTGTTGTGTGAAAAGTGAAAAATATGTTAAAAATGATAAATGGAGGTAATGAACCTCAAAATAATGATTTAATGAAGTATTATTATATGTATGTAAGTTTACCCTACATAAGGGTATTAAAAATGAATGAATGAATAATGTGATGTATAGGTTATGATACGTATGAACACCCGACTTGAAAGACAAGTGGGTGAAGCTAGATGGAATTATGTAAGTTGGAAAACCTAAGGGATATAAGTATTTGAAGTTGATGCATATAAATGAAATTTTATTTTCATTTATCTAGGCAAAGGCAAGGAAAAGAATGGAAGAAAGGGATTAAGGCGATCTCAGGTAAGCAAGCGAACTTTTCAAATTACTGATTTTTCTTTATGTGATGAAATGATGAATGTCGATGCTTTTATGAATGTTTTACTAATGGGCAAGCACAAGTTTTGGAAATTGATGGCTTTAATGAAAAGTCACAAGTATTGAAAATGACGGCTTTAATGAAAAATCGTAAGTTTTGAAAGAAGGATGGCTTAAGGAAAAGCCTCAAGGTTTGCTTCATGGGAAGCAAACAACACTTTTTAAGATAAATGTTTTATCACAAGTGTTGCCAAAGATTGGGAATGCTTGGGAATGCTTTATGTTAATTGATTGAGAAATTTGCTTATAAATAAGAAGGTTCTCCATAATGATAATTTTAAGGAATTTTTATGTTTTATGTCGATGTTTTTAAAGAATTTGCTTTCAAGCAAGCAAATTGCTTTCTTTATGATGTTGTTTCAAAAGTACCTTATAAGAAAAAGATAATTTTTCCCTTTTTCACAATGCAATATTTGTAAATAAGTTTTGAATATATTCTTGCGTTATTTTGTGATAAACGACTATGTTTATGGAAGAAAAAGAAAAAGGAAATTGGTTTATGAAAAAAATTGATTTTTCTATGTCATGATATTTAATTATAAACAATGATTTGGACATAGTCCATATATTTTGAAATGATATTCAAAAAAGTTTTGATTTCCTTTAGATAAGGAAATCTTTGTTGAAAATGTCTTGAAAAATATTTATACGGATGTTGTTTAAGGGGAATTAAGGATGACCAACCTAATAAGTTGATTTCATAAACTGGTTTGGTTTTGGGTTGCTAAAATAGCAAGCAAAAGACTATGCAAGCTCCTCTCTATGTAAAAATGGCAAAATTGATATGTGGACAAAAATTTGACCTTGAGGTGGTTGAGAAGGGGATGGTATAATTGCATAACTTTTGTGAGTAAAAAGGCCTCGAAATGGAAACCAAGAAAATACTAAGAAAATACACGATTTTGAAATTCTTTTATTATAAGGGCTTTTAAGATGTATTATTTTTCAAACATTCAAATGTTTATCAAAATATTTTACTCAAAATTCTTCTAAAAGAATTTAAGGAAGGTCATCCTAAAACTATATTTCAAATAACAACTTGTTTAAAGTGGGCGCTCACTTTACAAGTTGACACGGATTGCGGTCTGTGATGTATTTTTCAAAAATAATTTTTAAAGATACAGACTTCGGTCTGAGACATTTTTCAAGTATGGATGCAGACTGTGATATGTGATCCCGGTTTAAAAGGTCATGGACTACGGTCTATGGTATTCTTAACCAAACGGACTGCGGTCTGTGATAAGGATGTATGGTGCACCAATACAAGGAATAGGTCGGTTGTAGATTACGATCGGAGATGGTCGGGGCCCACTCTACATAAGGCTAAGTCGCTAAGGGATGGCAGGAGGCCAGTGACGCCCTCCTTGAGATGGGGGAAGGATGAAAGAACAGCCGCTGGGTTAGCGTGCTGTTAAGGATGGATTCTCTTCTAAAAGGTAGAATGATCACTTGCTAAGTGTTACTACTGGATGGGGAGAAATGCATTTGCTTATGTTTTGCTTTTGAAAAGCCCAAAAATTGGGACATAAAATCATTTTTATGAAAAGTTATTCTAAAGGGATTTTTATAAAATGGTTATCCTAAAAATAGGGTGTTTTACATAAAAGTGTAAATAATAAGGATGAAAGGAAATGTTTTCTATGCAAATGCTTTTAAGAAAATGATTATGTATGTTATGCCTTGTTTTCTATAAACAAGCCCCAAGATAGGGATTATGAAAAGGATTTATGTCAAACTTGGTTTTGAACATAAGAATGTCCATTTCCATAGGGTTTAAATAAAAAGTGTTTTTGGACATAAAAATGTCCTTTGCCAATGAGGTTATGAGAAATGTGTTTTAGGACATATGAATGTCCATTGCGAAAGAAAGTTATGTCAAAAATATTTTGGGATATCAAATGTCCCTTGGCTAAAGGAATTTATGATGAAAAAGGTTTTTGGACATAGAAATGTCCCTTGCCGAAAAAAGCTTATGTGAATGATGTTTTAGGACATGAGAATGTCCTTCTCTGAAAAGGATTTATGAGAAAAATGTTTTGGACATAAACTATCCACTGGCAAAAGATAGTTTTATTTAAATATCTTGGAACATTAGAAATATTCACACAAGACTAAAGAAAATTAATTAAGGAAGGTAAAACGTATATGTTTTGCCTTAACAAGCCCAGAAGTGGCTTGTAAATGATTTTAAGAATAATTTTTATGAAAATGTTCAAGGACATTGAATTGTCCTCATGAACAAAGGATTTTATGATAATGTTTTAGGATATATAATGTCCTCACGTAAAAAGGTGTTCAAGATGTTTATGAAAAAGGTTTTCAAGGAAGTCTTTGCCTAAAAGATAAAATGCTTGCTTACTGAGTTGTCACTCACGTTTTGTTTTTCTAAACCTTAGACAGGTACCGGGAAACTCAAGAGGTTGCGAACCTACGCAATGAAGGAAGGTATGTGATGGTAGCCATACGAGCTATAAGGAATGAAATAGCATGATTAAAGTTCCAAGGTATGTTGATGTCAATGTGAACTTAATTAAAGTTTTAAGTTCTATGTGATCCAAAGATTAAATGTACGTATGGATGTAAAATGTCAGGATTAAGTCAAGAAGACTTCTATTGTAGAAAATCATGTTGAGATACAATGAAATGAAATATGAAATTTTATTACAAGGGTATTGTTGCTTGTATGATGAATGATGAAGAATGTGTTGGAAACAATGTTTAAAACAAAACAAAATTGACCAAAGCATGAGTTTTGATGATTAACAAAGACTAATTTGAGTATATCAAGTATACTAATGAGTTTGCCAAATGTTTTAAGGAACTGAAATAGTCAAGTCGATCCCCAAGTCGACTTGGACTTCGACTTAGGGTGAAGTCGATCCCAAAGTCGACTCCATTATCGACTTGAAACAGAACTTCAAAGGCAAAATCAAAACTGGAAGAATAACAGGTGAAGTCGCAGGCTAAGTCGACTCCACTTGCGACTTGGGAAGCCAAGTCGCAAACGAAGTCGACCTCACTATCGACTTCAGTCGAGAAAAACTGTCCAGACCTGATTTTGGGGCACAAAGATGCCCAAGTCGCAGACGAAGTCGACTCCAGGTGCGACTTGGGCGAAGTCGTAAACAAGGTCGACTCCATCCTCAACTTGAGAAGTTCAAACTTCAAAAATGCAGTTCCAAGCTTATTCCAAGAATCTATTTGAACTTTCTCAAATCCAAAGTAAGGTGCAAAGACTATTCTCAAGATTAACTTGGTTTTTTTCAAGTTCAAAGCAAGGATTCATGTTTAAGATCAAATCAAGTCTATCAAGTCCAAGTCAAAGATACAAGTATGTTTCAAATATTCAAGTCTTAAAGATCAAATGAGTCAGATGCAAAGCAAGGTGCATGAATCAATCATGCAAGAATCAAACTCTCCTCAGAATCACAAGATTCAAGCCAATCCAAGATGAATCAAGTACAAGCTCTTCAAGAATCACAAGATCTACAAGTATGAGGAGCCATTCAAGAATCAAAAGGACTAAAGGAAGAAAGCCAAGCAAGATAGAAGCAAATCAAATGAAGATCAAAGCATTTTTAGCAAAGGTCGAGCCAAGTCGCAACCCAAGTCGACTCCAGGATCAACTTGAGTTGAAGTCTGAGGCCAAGTCGACCCAAGACTCAAACTTGGGAATCTGAAGAACCGGAGTCGCACACGAGGTCGACTCCAGGTGCGACTTGGAAGCCAAGTCGCAGGCCAAGTCGACTCCATCTTCGACTTGGAAAATAACGTTCGAATTTTTGAACGTTGGAGATCATTTATTGCGCGCCAACCACCTCCACAACGTTCAAATCTTCCTCACTCTATAAAAGGACACTCAAATGAACGTGAAAGAAGATACAAGACTCTCATATACACTACTATACACATTACAAACTCCAAGGAGAGAAAAGAAGTGCAAGAAAGAGTTTCTATTTCCCTTTCTCCATATTTGAGTGGTACATATACATTCAAAGGAAGAAAGAGCCTCATGTTGCAAGCTGCTTCATCGATACTCATCCAAGCTGCTTCTACAATTTCTTTCTCTAGCTAAACCAGCCTACACATCTCTGTAAAGTGTAGTTTTTCTTATTTCAAGTCTTGTTGTATTAAATTTGATTTAGCTTGGGTAGCTAAGATCAAGTGTATGCAAAGTAGTGTGAGATTGGAGTGAGACTCATCACCTACTTGTGCAGTGTGTTGTTTATGCCCCCTAGAGCTGGAATCTAAAAGAGAGCATAGGCTCTAAGTTGTATATGCCCTCTAGAGCTAGAATCTAGAAGAGAGCGGAGACTCTAAGTGTATTCGAGGAATACATAGTGGAACCCAAGTCACAACGGAGTGTGAGCTTGGAAGAGTGGAGTAGGGAAGGATTGCCCGAACCACTATAAATCTTGTCTTTTGCTTTCTTCTACTTCTTTATCTTATTGCTCTCTATTTGCTTTCAAAAAGGGGATTAATTTTGCAAGGGGTTAAGATTTTTAATTTACCAAAGAATTTTTTAAAGAACCCAATTCACCCCTCCCCTCTTGGGTTTAGCCATCAACTCGGGACCAACAAGTGGTATCAGAGTAGGTCTTTGAGTTTACCAAAGAGATCTTATCGATATGGCATCCCAATCTACTTCCGTTCCCGCATTTGCTGAAGGTCAATCCTTTACAAGGCCACCATTGTTTGATGGGATCAACTTTGGATATTGGAAGCTTCGTATGAAGCAACTTATTATGGCTACCGACATGGATTCTTGGATTGTAATCCAAGATGGAGTAACCTTGCCTACTGATGAAAGAGCTTCCAAATGGACCGATGAGGAAGTAAGAATTGTAAAGAGCAACGCCAAAGCTATGAACTCATTATTTTGTGCTCTTACTGCTTCTGAATATGATAGAGTATCCTCTTGTTTAACCGCCAAAGAGATATGGGATACGTTAACCTCCATTTATGAAGGAACTTCTCAAGTCCAAGGGATGAGAAGAAATATTTTGATTGGAGAACTAGAAAACTTTAGAATGCTAGAAATAGAAAATATTTCTGAAATGTTTGCTAGATTCTCAAAAATTACTAATGCATTAAAAGGTCTTGGAAAGGCTGTATCTGAATCTGAGCAGGTTATGAAGATTTTGAGAGCTCTACCTGAATCATGGACTCCAAAGATTACTGCGATAGAAGAAGCCAAGGACCTCAACACATTGAAGCTAGAAGACTTAATTAGCTCATTAATGTCACATGAGCTAATCAAGAAAAGAAATGAAGATCAACACAAGGGCAAAAGAGCAATTGCCTTGAAAGCCGCACAAGACACAGACGACACCTCATCCTCGCAAAACGACGACGAGATTGCCCTACTCATAAAATGTTTCAGAAAATTTATGAGGAAAGGCAGAAATTTCAGAAGTTTCAAAGATAGAAATTCCAGAGAGAAAAAGAAAGAGCCAACCAAATGTTACCGATGCGGCGGTTCGGGACACATGCAGGCTCAATGCCCAACGCCCGAAGAAAGCAAGGCAAAGGAGCAAAGAAAGGATCGAGGGGACAATAAAAGATTTCAAAGAAATAAAGGAAGAGGCATGTACATGAATGACGAAGAATCTACAACAAGTAGCTCCTCAACCGACGAAATCGAGGCGGAAGATTGTGCTAGAATATGCTGCATGGCGCAAATCGAACAAGAGGAACAAAACACCTCAACAAAGTGCACAAGCAATGAAGAGACATGTTTTAAGGCAAAGGCAAATAATGTATGGTTCATGGATAGCGGTTGTTCAAGGCATATGACCGGAGAAAGAAGTCTATTTCATAAACTTACGCCTTGCAACGATGGAACAGTTGCCTTTGGTAATAACGAAAAAGGTAAAATTAAAGGTAAAGGAAAAATACATAGTAGTTCAAATGCATGCATGGAAGATGTTTTGTTTGTTGAAGGACTCAAGCACAATCTAATGAGCATTAGTCAATTATGTGACAAAGGATATAAAGTTGTGTTTGAATCATCTATATGTAATGTATTTGATGGAGAACATATCATGTTTAGTGGAAAAAGACATGGAAATATATATTTAGTTTCACTAGATGAACTAAATGGTCAATGTCTAATGGCCATTGATAATGATCCATGGGTTTGGCATAAAAGGCTTGGACATATAAACATGGGAAATATAAAGACCCTATAGAAAAAGAGTTTGGTAGAAGGATTACCAAGATTGAAATATGACAAGGATAAAATTTGCAAGGCATGTCAATTATCAAAACAACCCAAGATGCCTTTCTCTACCAAAAAGGAAATTTCCACTATAGGCCACTTGAATTGCTACACATGGATCTATACGGGCCATCCGACATTCTAACCATTGGTGGAAAGAGATACGTGTTTGTGATTGTTGATGATTTTTCAAGATTTACATGGATAATTCTCTTAGCTAGCAAAGATGAAGCCTTCTCTATGTTTGCAACCTTTGTAAATTTGGTGCAAAATGAAAAACAAAGTACAATTGTAACCATAAGAAGCGATCATGGTGGTGAATTCGAAAACAAACGATTCATAGAATTTTGTAATGAAAAAGGAATTCATCACACATTTTCTGCACCAAGAACTCCACAACAAAATGGAGTAGTTGAAAGGAAAAACAGAACTATACAAGAGATGACTAGAAGAATGCTAAATGAGAGCAAACTATCCAAGAAAATTTGGGGTGAAGCTGTAAGTACAGCTTGTCATGTTTTGAATCGAGTTACCATTCGAGCAATCTTGAAAAAGACCCCATATGAATTATGGAAAGGAAGGAAACCAAATATCTCTTATTTTCATGCTTTTGGATGCACATGCTATGTTTTGAACAATGGAAAAACCAACTTGGGTAAACTAGATGCTAAAAGTGATGAGGCAATATTCCTTGGTTACTCATCAAATAGCAAAGCATATAGAGTATTCAATAAACGAAACCAAGTTGTAGAAGAGTCCATACATGTTATCTTTGATGAATTTAACCAAACTCCTAGAAAGGAGGATGAATTAAGTGATACAGATGAAACAAAAGGAAAGGAACAACCAAAGGAAAGCGAGCTCAAGCCAGAAAATCTCATGGAGGAAGAGGTAAATGTAGGTAATGATTCTTACAAACCTCCAACTGATTTAAAGTTCAAAAATGCCCATCCAATTGAACAAGTTATTGGAAATATATATGAAGGAGTGAAAACTAGAAGATCAAAACAAAACATTTGTGGTCAATATGCTTTTGTATCAAAAATTGAACCAAATACCATTGAACAAGCTCTCAATGATGAAAACTGGGTGATTGCAATGCAAGAAGAGCTAAACCAATTTGAAAGGAACAATGTATGGCCTTTAGTTCCTAGACCAAATAATCATACAATCATTGGTACCAAATGGATATTTAGGAACAAATTAGATGAAAGCGGACTTGTAATTAGAAACAAGGCCAGATTAGTAGCCAAAGGGTATTCCCAAGAAGAAGGAATTGATTTCGAAGAATCATATGCACCCGTGGCTAGATTAGAAGCCATACGTATTCTACTAGCATTTGCTTCTCATATGAATTTCAAATTGTTCCAAATGGATGTAAAAAGCGCATTTCTGAATGGTTACTTGAATGAAGAAGTATATGTTGAACAACCCCCTGGATTTGAAGAAAAGGATCAATCAAAGTATGTTTATAAACTGACCAAAGCGTTATATGGACTAAAACAAGCTCCAAGAGCTTGGTATGAAAGGTTGAATAAATTTTTGATTGACCATGAGTTTCAAAGAGGGAAAGTAGACACTACTTTGTTCATTAAGTATAAAAATAAAAACATTCTAACTGTGCAAATTTATGTAGACGATATAATATTTGGTGCTACTGACGAAAATCTATGCCAAGAATTTTCTAAGATTATGCAGAGCGAATTCGAAATGAGCATGATGGGAGAATTAAATTTCTTCCTTGGACTGCAAATCAAGCAACAAAGTGAAGGGATATTCTTAAACCAGTCCAAGTATGTCAAAGAGATGCTCAAGAAATTTAGAATGCAAAATAGCAAAGGGGCAAATACTCCAATGAGCTCTACAATCAAGATCGACACAGGTGAAAATGGTAAATGTATTGATCAAAAGCTTTATAGAAGCATGATAGGATCTTTGCTATATTTAACTGCTTCTAGACCTGATATTTTATTCAGTGTTTGTATGTGCTCTAGATTTCAAGCATGTCCTAAAGAATCACATCTACTTGCTGTAAAAAGGATTTTTAAATATTTGATAAAAACTATCAACCTTGGACTATGGTATCCAAAGGGGTCAACTCTTGACTTAATCGGCTATTCGGATGCGGACTTTGCCGGCTATAAAGTAGATAGAAAGAGTACTAGTGGAACTTGTCAGTTTCTTGGACATATGTTAGTTTCATGGTACTCGAGAAAACAAACAAGTGTTGCTCTATCCACTGCGGAAGCCGAATACATAGCCACCGGTAGTTGTTGTGCCCAATTACTTTGGATGAAACAGCAATTGAAAGATTATGGTATTGATTATTTTGATATTCCTATTAGATGTGATAATACAAGTGCAATTTGTCTGACTAAGAATCCTGTACTGCATTCAAGAACCAAGCATATTGATGTGAGACACCATTTCATTAGAGAACATGTTGAAAACCATGATATTTGTTTAGAATATGTGAAAACAGAAGACCAAATTGCTGATATCTTTACCAAACCACTAGCCAAGGAATCATTTTGTAAAATTAGGAATGATATGGGGATGATAGAGCTAAATTAGAAAAAAATTAAACAAGAAACTAAAATCTGAAAAGGACAAGTCGATGGGTCAAGTCGACTCCATGGGAGCCAAGTCGACTCCGCCAAGTCGACTTGGGAAAGTGAAGTCGACTCCGCTTCTATAGCGAAGTCGACTCCACAGGGTCGAAGTCGACTCCGAGAGACCAAATTCGACTTCACCTAGGGCAAGTCGACTCCGCGAGCGCGAGACCATCCGGATTCCTCTCCATTTTCTTCTTCTTTCTCCATTTCCCGCCTATCTGTTTTCCTTTCTCCCTCTCCGGCGATTCCTTTTTCTCCGACTCCCCTGCTCTTCTCTTCTCCGGCGACAAAAACTCTCCCCTGTTTTCCCTTTCCTCTCCGGCGTTTTTTTTTTCAGTCTCTCTTTCTTCCTCCGGCTAGCCATTCCCTTTGCAGCGACTTCTCTTTTCGGCCAACCATCTCTCTCTTCGTTTCTCCCTATTTTTGGCAACCTCTTTGTTCCAGCAGATCTCTGGTGAACAGCCGTTCTAAGTTCTCTCTCCCGCTCATCTCTCTCAGGTTTCTCTCTTCCTCTCATGCTCTCTCTGATCTCAGATCTCTCTTTCAGTTCTCTCTATTCTCATCTTCCCTCTCAACTTCAGACCTCTTTCTTCCCATCTCTCAAAATGGCACCAAAAGCTAGACTCCCAAAGCTAGTTGTCTCCAAACCAAACCAAAGACCAGTGCCTAGACCTTCCCTGTCCAACACAGAAGAAGAAATTCCTAGGAGACAGAGGACATCGGCTAAGCGAGCAAGGGAGGAACCCTTAACCTCAACGGGTAGAAGGGTTAGATTTCAAACCACTACCCAATCATCTAATCGAGCTCCGAGGTCGGAAAGTCAACCTCAAAGCTCAAACTCAGCAAGAATTCCAATCACAAAAGGGCAAGTCTTGAAAATTTCCACAACATACTTCAAAACCGAGCTCCAACATAGTCGCTTCTACAAGCTTTTCTACGAGAGAAAGGTATTCATCCCGAAAATAATCGATTTCAAATTTCTCAGCGATTATGAATTCGATATAGAAGAGTTGCTAGACTTTCAAGGATGGACACAGCTGTTGAAGTCAGAAGAAAGGGTCTATCCCAACTTAACCAGGCTGTTCTACTACCTATGGGATGACACTAAGTTCTCGACTTATGTCAAAGGATCAGAAATGTATTTTGGAACTATGGCTAATCCAGATCAGAATGAAGCCATAAAGAGAATCAGGAGAATTCTCGGAGTTCCATTTGAAGAAGAAAGGCTACCCACAGATCTTACAATGGAGAAGATCTATAATGAGCGGACCAAGAGCAACAAGTACCATGCAGGCACCAAATTCCTGCACTATATGGACCTTTCTCCTCGGCTGCGAGTCCTTCGCCTGCTCATTGCGCACTGCATCTATCCCAAAGGAGGCGGAAGGAATCAACTGAATCCACAGGAAGCAATGATCTTATGGAAATTGGTAAATAAAGTAAAGATCAGTCTTCCTAGACTCTTTCTCGAAGCCTTGGCATGCAAAAAGGATAACCCGAGAGGAGTACTACCCTACGGGAGTTGGATCACGAAGATCCTAGAGCGCCTAGAGGTGGACATTGAAGGGGAACCCTTTGAAGTTCCGAAAACAACGAATTCCATTAACAAGGCACTGCTCCAACGCATGAAGATAAACCTGGAGCAATTAAGAGAAGACAGAATACGGGAAAAGCTAGGCGAGCCAGCCCGAGAGCAAGAGGACCACGCACAGGCTGAGGGGGAGCAACCTCCTGAAGCACCGCCTGCTCCAGCGGAGCCCGCATCTCCCGCGACGCACGGATCCTACTCACCTCAAGGATCTGCTGCACCCGAACGAGCGCCTCCTACATCATCTCAAGAGGCCACGCTTCAGAGCATTAAAGAAGAGATTTCGGCTCTTCGGGAAGAAATGGGTCATCAAGAAGATCGTATGACAAGTCTTGTGACCGAAGTTTTGACGGCTATCAATGATATGCATTCCCGACAAGATCGAATCGATCGGGAAATGCGTACCATTCGATACCACCTCGCATCGAGCCGTCACAAAAAGCGACCCATGCCTGAACTTGATCCCTTCGAATCGGGTTCAGTTCATCGAGAACCCACTCCCGCTCAAGCTTCTTCCTTCTACTCATCAGCCCATAACCGTCCCATCAAACCTATCTCATATCCCATCTCTCAATTTCAATTCACAAAATCTTTGAGAATTGACAAATTTTTGATAGATTGACAAAAAGGGGGAGATGAAATAGGAATTGAGTAGAGTTTTTTTAGTTTTGGGTCGGGTAGTTTGTATCTAGGTTTCATTTTTGCTTTACATTATAAACTGAAAACATGAATGATATATGAAACTTGCTTATGCTCAAATATGTGTCTTATGATTGATATGTGATTTGAATGTTTGCTTTATGAAAGTTATGTTCTGTTTTGAAATATCATGTTCTGTTTTTGAAGTTTATATGAATGTGATTATCTTGAAAGGTAAAAGCTCAATTTAGTTTTGTCAATCATCAAAAAGGGGGAGATTGTTGGAAACAATGTTTAAAACAAAACAAAATTGACCAAAGCATGAGTTTTGATGATTAACAAAGACTAATTTGAGTACATCAAGTATACTAATGAGTTTGCCAAATATTTTAAGGAACTGAAATAGTCAAGTCGATCCCCCAGTCGACTTGGACTTCGACTTAGGGTGAAGTCGATCCCAAAGTCGACTCCATTATCGACTTGAAACAGAACTTCAAAGGCAAAATCAAAACCGGAAGAATAACAGGTGAAGTCGCAGGCTAAGTCAACTCCACTTGCGACTTGGGAAGCCAAGTCGCAAACGAAGTCGACCTCACTATCGACTTCAGTCGAGAAAGACCTGATTTTGGGGCACAAAGATGCCCAAGTCGCAGACGAAGTCGACTCCATGTGCGACTTGGGCGAAGTCGCAAACAAGGTCGACTCCATCCTCGACTTGAGAAGTTCAAACTTCAAAAATGTAGTTCCAAGCTTATTCCAAGAATCTATTTGAACTTTCTCAAATCCAAAGTAAGGTGCAAAGACTATTCTCAAGATTAACTTGTTTTTTTTCAAGTTCAAAGAAAGGATTCATGTTTAAGATCAAATCAAGTCTATCAAGTCCAAGGCAAAGATACAAGTATGTTTCAAATATTCAAGTCTTAAAGATCAAATGAGTCAGATGCAAAGCAAGGTGCATGAATCAATCATGCAAGAATCAAACTCTCCTCAGAATCACAAGATTCAAGCCAATCCAAGATGAATCAAGTACAAGCTCTTCAAGAATCACAAGATCTACAAGTATGAGGAGCCATTCAAGAATCAAAAGGACTAAAAGAAGAAAGCCAAGCAAGATAGAAGCAAATCAAATGAAGATCAAAGCATTTTTAGCAAAGGTCGAGCCAAGTCGCAACCCAAGTCGACTCCAAAATCGACTTGAGTTGAAGTCTGAGGCCAAGTCGACCCAAGACTCAGACTTGGGAATCTGAAGAACTGGAGTCGCACTCGAGGTCGACTCCAGGTGCGACTTGGCTTCCAAGTCGCAGGCCAAGTCGACTCCATCTTCGACTTGGAAAATAACGTTCGAATTTTTGAACGTTGGAGATCATTTATTGCGCGCCAACCACCTCCACAACGTTCAAATCTTCCTCACTCTATAAAAGGAAACTCAAATGAACGTGAAAGAAGATACAAGACTCTGATATACACTACTATACACATTACAAAGTCCAAGGAGAGAAAAGAAGTGCAAGAAAGAGTTTCTATTTTCCTTTCTCTATATTTGAGTGGTCCATATACATTCAAAGGAAGAAAGAGCCTCAAGTTGCAAGCTGCTTCATCGATACTCATCCAAGCTGCTTCTACAATTTCTTCCTCGAGCTAAACCTGCCTACACATCTCTGTAAAGTGTAGTTTTTCTTAATTCAAGTCTTGTTGTATTAAACTTGATTTAGCTTGGGTAGCTAAGATCAAGTGTATGCAAAGTAGTGTGAGATTGGAGTGAGACTCATCACCTACTTGTGCAGTGTGTTGTTTATGCCCCCTAGAGCTGGAATCTAGAAGAGAGCATAGGCTCTAAGTTGTATATGCCCTCTAGAGCTAGAATCTAGAAGAGAGCGGAGACTCTAAGTGTATTCGAGGAATACATAGTGGAACCCAAGTCACAACGGAGTGTGAGCTTGGAAGAGTGGAGTAGGGAAGGATTGCCCGAACCACTATAAATCTTGTCTTTTGCTTTCTTTTACTTCTTTATCTTATTGCTCTCTATTTGCTTTCAAAAAGGGGATTAATTTTTCAAGGGGTTAAGATTTTTAATTTACCAAAGAATTTTTTAAAGAACCCAATTCACCCCTCCCCTCTTGGGTTTAGCCATCAACTCGGGACCAACAGAATGTAAAGAAACGATGATGGATATATTAAAAGAAAATTTGGACGAGATCCAATTAAGAACCCGCCGCTTGATCAGGGCAACAATACTGATTCACATTTACCAATCAATAAGATCTTGAGGTAAGGAAGTGACGTCTCGGTTTGGGGCACCACATCCCCTTTGATTTTTTTGATTTTTAAAAATGTAAAAAATGCATTTGAATGACATAGGCAGCTATGGGGAGTTATGAACGTGGATATGGGTTGATTTTGTGGCAAGAAAATGTTATAAGGTCCATGACATGTGGACATTTCTAAGTGGACTGATGAATGGATTTTGGGGCAAGTAAGCTCCCTTAACCATGGTTAAATGATGGCTAACCAAGGATAAAATCCCATATATATATATATAAGGGTTTCTTGGCCAGCAAGAAAGGAGGAAATAAGGAGGAAAGTGGGCAGCAAGGCAAGGGGGTCGTTCAAGTCAGCAAGGAGAGAAAGAGAGAGAAAAAGAGAGAGAAAGGGAGAGAAAATTTTCTCCATCAAGGGGCAGCAAATAGGGTCATCCCAAGCAGGCCAAGCAAGGAGGAAAAGGAAGAAGAAAGGAAAGGAAAAAGGATTCAACAAGGTTTACCCATATTCATGTCTAATTTGGGTGAGTATTATGCATTTTTAATTCATATACGTTAACCTAAATCATGTTTGTTTCATGATTAAGGTAAAGATGGTTAAAAATATTTAATTATGGGTAAAAATATCATTGAATTCTTTCTGACTGATTAAGCAAACCAAACCCTCATATAGATTATGTGTTAATAATTATAAGAGTGAAATGAATCACATGGATATGTTTATATGTATTGAATCTGGAATAGGAAAGAAAAATATGAACGAAACAGTAAATGAATGAGTTTTAGCATAAAAATTTGTGTGAAAACTCTTGATAGGGTATTAAATAAGGACCCAATTTTTAGCAAAAAAGGATATGCAGGTTGTAAATTAAAAATCTGGGAAAATCAACCTGAACAGGGTTGAACGGGTAACAGGATCTGCTGCACCAAATGATTTTTAATGATTTTTATACAAGGAATTTTGAGCTTAAACTTTTATATGATGTGGAATAAATCATTAATAACACTCAAACAAAATAAAAATTTATTTTTTAAAGGTATAAATATACCTAATAATTAATGTGATTAGAGTTGTCTGAAAAATTGATGTTTCTGTACAGTAGAGTAAAAATATCAAAATAAATATAAATACCTCATATGTTGTGCTGGAAATATTTATTTTGGTTAACTCATATATTTATTAAGGTATGATAGAAATTTCAGATTTAAATTCCTTAATTTGATTATGATTCAAAAATTAGAGAGATCAGTGTGTCTGATTTTAGCATTATGGACAGATTGAGGAATAAATCAGAATAAATATTAAATTCCAGATTTTTAGGATGGAATTTAACTTACAATGGGATAAAACAAGTATCATAAGTAATTATGAGAGTTTAACCTATTAGAACTGGATTTTAAAAGGAATGAGTGTTATGGAAGCACAACTTATACTAATGTGAGAATTGGAAAATGGACACCCAACTTGAAAGGCTAGTGGGTTTCAAATGGATTCATGTAGATTGGAAAACCCTAAGGGATGCAAGCATTTGAATTTGAAGCATATAAATGAAATTTCATTTTCATTTATCTAGACAATGGCAAGAAAAAGAATTGAAGAACGAGGTTAAGGCTATCTCAGGTAAGCAAACAAACTTTTCAAAATATTATTTTCTTTCTATGTGTTGACATGATTGATAATGTTTATGAAGTTGTTTTGACGAATGGCCAAGCACAAGCTTTGAAAATGATGACTTTAATGAAAAGCCACAAGTTTTGAAAAAGAATGGCTTTAATGGAAAGCCTCAAGATTTGCTTCATAGGAAGTAAGCAACGATTTTTAAGATAATTATTTTTTCACAAGTGTTGCCAAAGATTGGAAATGCTTTATGTTGATGGATTTAGGAATTTACTTACAAGTAGGCAAATTCTTCATGATGTTGTTTCTTAAGAATTTCATGCTTTATGTTAATGGATTTTAAGCAAGTAAGTTCTTTATGATGTTGATTTCAAAAGGGATTTGATTTCTATGCCATGACATTTAAATATAAATGATAATTTGGACATGTCCATATGTTTGAAATGATATTTAAAAATTTTTGATTTTATTTAGATATGAAAATATGTTGAGAATGTCTTGAAAAATATTTATATGGATGTTGTTAAAAAGGGGTTTAAGGACGACCAACCAGATAAGTTGATTTCATATAATGGTTTGATTTTGGGTTGCTAGAATGGCATGCAAAAAGCTATGCAAGCCCCTCTTTATGTAAAAATGGCAAAATAGATATGTAGACAAGAATTTGATTTCAGGTTGGTTGAGAAGGGGATGGTACGATTGGATAACCTTTGTGAGCAAAAAGCCTCGAAATGAAAACTAAGAAAATGCTAGGAAAATACGTGGTTTATTCTTGAAAATCTAAAAGCTTTGAAGTTTCTTTATCATAAGGATTTTAAGATCTATTGTTTTCTCAAACATCTCAAATGCTTATCAAAATATTTTACTGAAAAGTTTCTCAAAGAATTTAAGGAAAGTCATCCTAAAACTAGATTTCAAATGATAACTTGTTTAAAGTGGGTGCGTTCATTTTACAAGTTGACACGGATTGCGGTCCGTGATGTTTTTTTAAAAGTGATTCAAAAAGACACAGACTACGGTCTGTGATATTTTTTAAGATGGTTTAAAAGGACACGGGCTCCAGTTTGTGATACTTTAAACTACACAGATTGTGGTCTGTGATGTTTTATGAGATCATGCTAGCATAAGAACATTAATGATGATGATGTATGGTACACCAATACAAGAAATAGGTCGGTTGTAGAGCACGATCGAATATGGACCGGGGCCCACTCTACATATGGCCAAGTCGGTAGGGACGACAGGAGGCCAGCAGCACCCTCTTTGAGATGGGAGAAGATGAAGGAACGGCCGCTTGGCTAGCATGTTGTTAATGATGGATTCTCTTTCTAAAGGTAGAATGATCACTTGCTAAGTGTCACTACTAGATGGGGAGAAATGCATTTGCATATGTTTTGCTTTTGAAAAACCCAAAGATTGGGACATAAAAGTATTTTCACGAAAAGTCATCCTAAATAGGATTTTATGAGCCATTATGAACAAGTTACCATAAAAAACAGAGTGTTTTACACAAAAGTGTAAATAACAAGGTTGAAAGAAAATATTTTCTATGCAAATGCTTTCATGAAAATGGATTATGTGTTTTATGCCTTGTTTGTTATAAACAAGCCCCAAGATGGGGATTATGAAAAGTATTTATGTGAAAAGTGTTTATGGACATGAGAATATCCATTGCCAAAGTGCTTAAATGGAAAATATTTTTGGACATAAGAATGTCCTTTACCAAAGAGTTTATGTGGAAAAATGTTTTAGGACATATGAATGTTCATTGCCAAAGAAAGTTTATGTTAAAAATATTTTGGGACATTAAATGTCCCTTGGCTAAAGGAATTTATGATGAAAAAAATATTTTGGACGTAAAAATGTCCATTGGCAAAAGAAGGTTTTAAGTAAATGTCTTTGAATATTATAAATGTTCACACAAGACCAAAGAAAATTAATTAATGGGGGTAAACGCATATGTTTTACCTCAACAAGCTCAGACATGACTTGTACATGGTTTTAAGAATGGATGTTTCTGAAAATGTTCTAGGACATTGAATTGTCCTCATGAACAAAGGATTATATGACAACGTTTTAGGACATAGAAATGTCCTCAGGTAAAAAGTGTTTAAGATGTTTATGAAAATGTTTTAAGGGAAAGTCTTGCCCCAAAATGCTTACTTACTGAGTTATCACTCGCATTTATTTTCCTAAACCTTAGACAGGTATTAGAAAGCTCAAGAGGTCGTGGACCTGAGCATCTAAGAAAAGGTAAGAGATGATATGCAAATGTGGGCTAAAACGATTAGTCGTGATGTGTGAGATGATATGCCTTAATGTTTTAAGTGGATGCATATGAATTTATTTAAAGTTCTGAGTTCAATGTGAACTGATGATTGAATGTATGTAATGTATGTCTGAAAATGTCATGATCAAGTCAACAAGTCCCTTATTGTAGATGGGCAAGTTAAGATGTTATGAATGAAATACGCACTTGATATGTACAATTGATTACAAGTATATTGTCGCTTATAAGATGAATGGTGTGGAATACGAAGAAACGAATGATGATAGATAAAAGAAATGAAACGAAAAAAAAAATTGGACGAGATCCAATTAAGAACCCACCACGTGATCAAGGCAACAATCCTGATTCACATTTTCCAATCTTGGAGTAAGGATGTGATGTCTCGAGTTTGGGCGCCACAGATTTCGAGCAAATTTTGATATTTATAAAATGCGTTAAATATGTATTTTACTAGGGTAAGAATTTGATAACACACCTGTAACGGCCTAGCCCGAGCGTCACAACCTTACCTCAAGATCGTTAGACTGGTAAACGTGATCAAGATTGTTGCCCTGTCACACGGCGGGTTTTAACATATATTTATCCAATTAAATATCTTTTCATAGGAATTTAATTCCTCATATGTTCATTTCATGCATATCTGAGTCATTTCCATCCAATAATGTCATAACTAGACATGATTTTCATAACATATTTCAAACCTTCTCATAAATCAGATGTCATTGCATGTATCATCATAGATGTCAACACAAAACATCAAAGTATTTACAGTCATATGACATAAGTTTTTCACAAACATGAAACTTATAATGTTTTCCATTTCCTCAATAGTCAGCTCCTTGCTCCTTTGCCAGGTCTCTTCTTTCACCTGTCTATGGGTTTGGAAAATGAAAACGTGAGTCGAAACTCAATAAGCAAGCTTATATTTTACAGGCAATTCATTTTGAAGGCATATTTATTTAAAAGCATTTTTCTCCCTTCAATAGAGACACTTATCAAGTGATCAACTACCTATGGAGCAAAAACCTTTTCATAAATCATTCATACACATTTCATAAACACTTCATAAATATTGGATGTGCAAATTCATCATTTCCATTGATGACGTTATCCTTCATGTGACGGTACGCTAGCACGGGGAACCCTCTTTCATGACATGATTCTTTCCATCCTTGGCGCCGGACCTACCGACTTGGCAACGTCAAGGGTGACTCCTTGTCCACTTACTACCTCGACTAGCCTACCTCACCGGTCCTTTCCGAC
Source organism: Annona cherimola (assembly GCA_030490835.1). NCBI lineage: Eukaryota > Viridiplantae > Streptophyta > Magnoliopsida > Magnoliales > Annonaceae > Annona > Annona cherimola. The sequence continues at coordinate 37,855,695 of CM059973.1, read as the reverse complement.
TTGGCGACGTCAAGGGGGACTCCTTGTCCACTTACTACCTCGATTAGCCTACTTGATTTTCATTCAATGCATGACTTTTAGTCACCCCGGCATTATATACCCTCTTACACATGGAACTTGTCATTCTCATGTAGAGAATTCTTTGCACCATTCCTTTTGAAACATCGTTTCAAATCCATAGTTCATCACTTTTCATGAATAATTGCGAAACAATAAGTAATCATTTATTTCAATAGAAATAAACATTTCAATACGCATATAGACAAGGAATGACCATCCTTAAATACCTTGTAATGAAAACCAAAATCATTTTGAAAGCTGCTTGCTTACCTCACTTGCTTAGCTTTCCGTTTCGCTTATCCCTTTGCCTTTGCCTATACATATAAGAATGATATAACATTTATATATTTCCTTTGCTTGCATTCAACTCAGTTTTCCAACCCATTTGCATTAACATATATAATTCCTTCGACTTCTCAAGTCGTTATGCCCGTATAGCACATACTTGTGCACTACATGGGCTATTACATATCACATTTAGTCCCCTAAGTAGGGTAATCATTCAATCACATAATAATCATCCAATAATTATTATTTAATGGCTCATTAGCTTCCTTAAGCCATTTGTCACTCCTTTTCCAAAATTCACACATCGATGTTCATTTTAAGCACACGTCGTTGCCTTATGCCTCATTAATTAATCCCAAAATTTGAGATTAACATCATGAAATTCTAAACAGCAATATATTCACAAAATTTATCATATTTTCATGCATTTTTGTACAAAACTAAATTACATAGGTCATTTACCACTCATGCATGTCTATCCTTTCACATATAGCCATTTAACAACACATATATGAGGCATTTCATAAAATTTTCCAAGTCAGCAATTTAATCAAATTTTCAGCATGATAATTATCCTTTATTACCTTTGTACTTAGGGTATTTTTATGGAATTTAAATCCACTAATCATAGGTTTCCAAAACAGCAACTTTGGAACCCATTTTTCACCCATTTAACGTGTCTTTTGACACATAACCCTAAATAATTTTATAAATCCGAATTTTCAGCAAATAATCCCACTTTTCTTAATCCAAATTTAGGGTATTAACATATATATCAATTTGGATCATTTCTACATAGGTTTCATATTTCTTTTGGATTTTTTTCTCCAACTATCCACATATTCTGAAATCAGGCGTACTGACATCTCAAAATCTTGAATTAATATCAAATCAAGTATTTTTGATCTGAAATTTCTACAATACCCTAATAATTACATGAATTAACCAAAATAAATATTTTCAACATGAAATATTTAGTATTTCTATTTATTTTGGTATTGTTACCTTGCTGGACAGCAGTACTCCATTTCAGTAAGCCTTAATCACATAAATTATTAGGTATATTTATACCTATCAAAACCTAATTTACAACCTTACCTCAAGATCGTTCGACTGGTAAACGTGATCAAGATTGTTGCCCTGTCACATTGCGGGTTTTAACGAATATTTTTCCAAGTAAATATATTTCATAGGAGTTTAATTCCTCCTTATTTTCATCTCATGCATATCTGAGTCATTTCCATCCAATAATGTCATAACTAGACATGATTTTTATAACATAATTCAAAGGATCTCATAAATCAGATGTGAATACATGTATCATAATAGATGTCAACACAAAACATCAAAGTATTTACAATTATACGACATAAATTTTTCATTAACATGAAACTTATAATGTCTTCCCATTTCTTCAATGGATGACTCCTTCTCCTTTTCCAGGTCTCATCTTTCACCTGTCTATGGGTTTGGAAAAAGAAAACGTGAGTCGAAACTCAATAAGCAAGCTTATATTTTACAGGCAATTCATTTTGAAAGCATATTTATTTAAAACTTTTTTCTCCCTTCAGTAGAGACACTTATCAAGTGATCAACTACCTATTGAGCAAAAACCTTTTCATAAATCATGAATACACATTTCATAAACACTTCATAAATATTGGATGTGCAAATTCATCATTTCCATTGATGACGTTATCCTTTATGTGACGGTACGCTAGCACAGGGAACCCTCTTTCATGATATGATCATTTCCATCCTTGGCGCTGGGACCTTCTGACTTGGCAACGTCAAGGGGGACTCCTTGTCCACTTACTACCTCGACTAGCCTACTTGATTTCCTTTCCATGCATGACTTTAGTCACCCCGGCATCATATACCCCCTTACACATGGAACTTGTCATTCTCATGTAGAGAATTCTTTGCACCATCCATTTTTAAACACCATTTCAATGAAACATTGTATAAATTCGTGTTTCATCACATTTCAAGCGTAATTGAGAAAACATAAGCAATCATTTATTTCAACAGAAATAAACATTTCAATACTCATATAGACAAGGAATAGCCATCCTTAAACACCTTGTAATGAAAACCAAAATCATTTAGAAAGCTGCTTGCTTAGCTTTCCGTTTCGTTTATCCCTTTTCCTTTGCCTATACATATAATAATGATATAACATTCATATATTTTCTTTGCTTGCATTCAACTCATTTTTTCAACCCATATTCATTAACATATATCATTTATTTGACTTCACAAGTCATTATGCTAGTATATAGCACATTTTGCACATATCATCGGCTAACACATAACATATATAACCCCATAATTAGGGTATCTATTTCAATCACATAAAACTCAAAAAAGATGTACAATTATGGAATTCATCTCAATTTCATGCATTTTTGCACAAAATCATTTTTCATAAGTCATTCATCACCTATTCACCTTTATCCCTTCACATAAGCCCCTTTAGCACATAGACATAATGCATTCATAAAATTTGCTAACTCAAAAATTTTATCCATATTTCATCATGATAATTATCCTTAATTAAAATTTTACTTAGGGTATTTTTATGGAATTTAAATTCACTAATCATAGGTTTCCAAAATAGCAACTTTGGAATCCATTTTTCACCCATTTAACGTGTCTTTTGACACATAACCCTAAATAGTTTTATAAATCCGAATTTACAGAAAATAATCCCACTTTTATTAATAAAAATTTATTTTATTAATATATATATCAATTTGGATCATTTCTACATATGTTTCATATTTCTTTTTGATTTTTTTCTCCAACTATCCACATATGCTGAAATCAGACGTACTGACATCTCAAAATCTTGAATTAATATCAAATCAAATATTTTTAATCTTAAATTTCTATAATACCTTAATAACTACATTAATTAACCAAAATAAATATTTTCAGCATGAAATATTAGTATTTCTATTTATTTTGGTATTGTTACCTTGCTGGACAGCAGTACTCCATTTCAGTAAGCCTTAATCACGTAAATTATTGGGTATATTTATAACTATCAAAACCTAATTTTTATTTTATTATTATGATCCTAAATATGTCTTATATATACTTTAAACTTTTCAGCACAAAATTCCTTGTATAAAAATTAATAAAAATCCTTTGGTGCAGATGATCCTGCCACCCGTACAACCCTGTTTAGGTTGATTTTCTCAGATTTTTAATTTGTAACTGGCTTATCCTTTTAATCTTAAAATTCGGTCGTTCCTTAATCATCCTATAATAATTCTTCTAAAAAATATTAATACAAAATTCATCCATGTACGGTTCCGTTCATATTTTAGTTTACAACATCATATAACTTCCAGATTTGAGGTATAAACTCAAAATAATCATACACTTACTTGATTAAATGATAATCCCTCCCTTTTCCCTTATTTTTCCCTTGTTTTTATTCCTTCTTTGCTGTCTCTAGAGCTGGACGTGAGGGCTGCCTTGGGGAAGAAGATTTCAACACTTAGAAATTTCTCAAACCTCTCTCTCATATGAACGTGTACACCATTTTATAAGCTGGATATGATCCAGCTGTGGGCCCCACTTGGCTGATTTTTCTACAGAAATTTAATGTGTAGTTATCCCCCTTCGTGTGCTGGACATTTTACAGCCATGTAAAATACATTTTCACCATTTTTGAAAATCCAAAAATCATCTCACATCTTGACCGTCCACCTGTCCACTTTTGCATTCATCCATGGCAGCTGCTGTTCACGAATTATCTTGGAAATTTTCCACATAATTAAATGCCCATTTATGTATCCCAACATGTCAGCTATTTATGTGCATAATTTATAAAATAGAAAATTTTAAAAAAATTCAGCAATAACATCACTTGAACATCCATGTATGGACACCTCACCTATGCTCACTTTGAGCTCTTTCCATAGCTCATTAATTCCAGAAAAATATCCAAAGAATTTCCACACATATTAATGCATAAAATACCCTGCATTGCACCTTCATTTGACACCTATTTGGTCCATTAAAAATTACATTTAATCCATGCACCTTTTGCCTTAAATGCATGGTACTCTTGAGGAGTAAAAGTCAATTATGCCCATCTTTTTCAATTCAGATATTTTCGCAGCATAATATGCTTAATCCAAACCTTCCAAAATGTTGATCTCATAATTTCATTAACTGTTTCAAATTTCATGTCAATCCAATTTTCCTAGCTCAAGTTATAGCCGTTTAAAGTTAACGGTTAGATTTGAGCTATGTTTAATAAATCATCACACCAATTTCATTAAGGATTTTCATAACCCAATAATTCCATAATACAAAGCCCAAACTCATCAACTTTCATCTCAAATTTCACTTGAATCCGCCTTACAGGCGTTGAGTTATGAATTTTCTATGATTTTCTAACATAATTCCATAATTTCCACTTTAATCTCTATTAATTAAATCATGAAAATTAAACTAAACATTCATGCCACATTAGCATGTTTTAATCCTCATTATTCCCCTTTAGTCACCTTGACTTATATTAGGCTCTGGCGATTAAATTTTTAATCACCATTCTTAATTGAACCCTAATTGCAACATATCATAAAATCCTAAAATCATCCAAAAAGTCCATTTAATTATATATAAGTCACATGTACATGCTCAATGCACACATTAAATCCTCCTTAGGTTGGGGTTTCGCAACATCCATGGGATAAGTACCCATTAAGTACCCTCAAAATGAGGTGGAAAGGAGGGATAAAAATCTGTTTTTATAAAAGGGAGAGAGAGAGCACATGGGATGTCCATTTGGGGAAAACTTGAGATAGAAAAAAATTTCCCAAAGGACCATCAGCAAGGGCATCCCAAGGAGGAAGGAAAAGAAGAAAAAAGGGAGAAGAAAAGGGAAGAAAAAAGGAGAAAGAAGGAAGGAAATCAAGTTGGGAAAGACTTGAGACAAGGGTTCATAAATTTAAGTAAGTATGAATCAAGTTTTGGTTCATTAAATTCTATGATTTTCTAGCTTCATTCATGGGTCATAAATTTGATCCATAATAAAACCTTAAATTATGAGTTATGATGCCCTTAATTAGGGTATTAAAGAAGAAATGAATGAAGGGAATGAATCAAGGATTCAAGGGAGCTAAGTTTGTCGTTAAGATTGATTATGACTTATGAACCTCGCTGAAATTTTTCTTAAATTCCATTAGATGTTGCTGTTTTAATCATGTTTTATGTTTGAAATATGATTCATGATTCTATGATTTATATATTTTAATTCGGGTATGAATTATGAACCCTAGAAAGGGTAAACCCTAAGGTTGTCAATATGGACAAATTTCACTCTTTTGAGATGGATATGGGACATGAACTAAACAAATTAATATATGGATGAATTAAAGGGTAAAATACCCTAAATCCAGGGTACATGGGACATCCAACATAGAGTGGAAGAAATTTGCAAACGCTTATTTAAATGGACACATGTAGTGGACGTCCAAAGGGTGGCCAAACCATGTATGAAAAGTTGCTGTTTTGGGGAAACTAAATTATGAACTTTAAATATGTGAAAATATCATAAATAAGGGACAAGAAAAGCATGATTAAAGACTGAAATTTAAGAGTTAAAAATCTGTTATGAATCATGTGTCAAATTGGACGTTGAAAGTGGGAAAGAAGGGTGCTAAAGTTGTTATTTTGGAACCTTATGATTAAGGGATTAAAATTTCATGAATATACCCTAAATTAGGTGCTAATTAAGTGGTTTAATTATGCCAAAATAGAGAACAAGTTGCTGTTTTGAAAAAGATTAAGAAACACTAACATATGTGTGGTAAAAAGGATGCACATAAAAGGGTATGTATGGATAAATAAGAAATGACTTATGTGATTTGTTCAAATGAAAAAATGGATGAAAGTGAAATAAAATATGTAATTAAGGTGCTGATTTGATAATAAATTGTAATTCCAAATTTTGAGATTAATATGTGAGGCCTAATCTATTAGATATGTGCCTAATGTGAGCACCAATATGTGAAATGTGGAAAATATATGATAAATAATGAACGAGAGTAATGAACTCCCATATGATGAGTTAATGAAGGGTTATGATATTTTCCCTACATAAGGGTATTAAAAATGAAATGGAATGAATGCTATGATATGCAAGTTATGTTGCTATGTATGAATACCTGACTTGGAATAAAAGTGGGTCATGCATGTTAGTGAATGATATGTGGGTTGGAAAACTAAGTTGTATGCAAGCATATGAGGATTATATGAATGCAATGTCATTCTTATGTATAGGCAAAGACAAAGAAACAGTCGATACGAAAAGCTTACGTGAATCAGGCAAGCAAGCAATTTCCTCAAAGATTTACTTCCTCTAACTGTGATAAAATGATTGCAAATGTTATCTAAATGCTTTCTATTGATTTAGCAAATGAATGTTTAAATTATTTTTTAAGAATTTTTAAGGATGACCATACCTTTTATCTCAACATGTATTGAAATGTTATTTTAATTGATTTGCAAAATGTTTTATCAAGTGCTGATGAGAAATTTTGATTCAAGGATTTATATATGAAAATCATGTTAGCATGTCCAAGTTCATGTTTATAACAAGCTCATGGTGCACAAGGTATTAGGTCCATTCCAAAGGTTTAAGCGGACCAATTGTCCCCCCTTTGATGTGACCAAGTCGTTAAGATAAGCCAAAGGTCGCCTACGCCCTCCCTGAGAGGGAGAAGATAGAGATGGGTAGTCGTCAGCGCCCATCCTATGATGTTCATGTTTTATAATAATGCATTGCATTATTTATGATGTACCCGTAATGGGTATAATGTTCATATTTTCTCATGATATACCCACGAATGGGTATAAGTGCTTTCCAAGATGATATTTAAATGAAAAAGTTGCCTGCAAAATGAATTGCCTGAAAACTATGCAGCTTGCTTATTGAGTTTCAACTCACGTTTTGTTTTCCAAACCCTCAGACAGGTGAAAGATGGACATGGCAAGGACAACGGGATAATCGAAAAAGAATGATAATTCTATGATTGCTTGTGTATGATATTATATATGAAAGAATGTATGATGGTTTATATGACTGCTGTTGATGAATTCATGTGATTTACACTATGGTGTATGATGAAATGATGAAAATTTTAAGGACAAATGATAGTTGTATGTTTTTCCATGTTATGAATGATGTAAATTTCATGATATACAAATTGTTGGAAATATGTGGAAAATAAGCTAAATCTATGTTTTGATGATTAACAAATCAATTTGAGTAAGTCTTGGCTACTAACATGTTTGTGGAAGTGTTTAAGGGATATACATTTGAAGAAAATAGAGCATGGAAGGCCAAGTCGACCCCCAAGTCGACTCCAACATCGACTTCAATGCGCCAAATCCTTCCAGAGTTGAAAATGGGAAGCTGAACTGCCGAAGTCGCAAACGAGGTTGACTTCGCATGCGACTTGAGGCGAAGTCGCAGACCAAGTCGACTCTAGCATCGAATTCAACATGACAAAACCTTCCAGAGTTGAAGTCAAGACCCCAAAGTACCGAAGTCGCACCCCAAGTCGACTCCACTTGCGACTTGAGGTGAAGTCGCAGACGAAGTCGACTCCGACATCGACTTCGATCGGGTAGAGGGGATTTTTCAGAAGACAAGCTGGATTAATCAATTTTCAAGACAAATCTGTATGAAGATGAAGATCAAGGCAACCTAGATACTCAAAATAAAACATATGAAGACAAATCCAAGTCCAAGCAAGATGCATAAACTCAACCAAGAAGTTGTACAAGATTATATGATTCAAGACTCATGGGTTCAAAGGCTTGCAAAACATGGAGCTAATGAAAGCAAACTAAAATGAAGACAATGATTCAAAAGGAAATGAAAAATGCAAAAGAACAACAAAAGGCATGAAGGAATCCAAGCAAACTATAGCATTCCAAGCTTTCAAGTTCATCAAGATAACTGACGAAGTGAAGTCGCACACCGAAGTTGACTCCACCTACGACTTGGGTCAAGTCGATGCCCAAGTCGACCCAATCTGGAACTTGAAGACGCTACGGAAAGGCGAAGTCGCACCCGAAGTCGACTCCGCCTGCGACTTGGGTCGCAACGGTCGGAAATTATTCGAACGTTGGCGCATTAAATGCGCGCCACCTACCTTCAAACGTTCGGATTCCCTCCACAATTATAAAAGGCATTCATTGTGGACGAGGAAAGTAGCTGAAAATCATTAAGAGTGCATAACTCCCATCTTCAAGAGCATTAAAGAGATCAAGCCAATCCAAAGAAGAAGAACTTTGCTTCAAACTGCTAGAGCTCAACTTCTGAATCTTCAAAGCCAATTCTACGAGTTCTTCTCTGCGCCAAACTGCTTCTACACAACTGTAACGTGTAGATTCCTTTGTTATTTCATTTGATTGTATTAAACTTGATTTAGTTTGAGGAACTAAGATCAAGTGTAAGCAAAGTAGTGTGTGATTGGAGTGGAACTCATCACCTACTTGTGCGAAGATTTGTTGAAGCCCCCTAGAGCTGGAATCTAGAAGAGAGCAGTGGCTCTGATTGTATTTGAGGAATACAATAGTGGAACCCAAGTCACAAGGAGTGTGAGCTTGGAAGAGTGGAGTAGGGAGGTTGCCCGAACCACTATAAAAATCATGTGTGCTTGATTTATATTTCTGCTCTCTACATTATATTGCTTTCCATTTCATTTCATCAATCAAGGGGATTAAACTTTCAAGGGGTTAAGTTTTTAATTTACCAAAGAATTTTATAAGAACCCAATTCACCCCTCCCATCTTGGGTTTTGCCATTAACTCAGGACCAACAAGTGGTATCAGAGCAGGTCTTTGAATTAAACCAAAGAGATCTAGTGATATGGCATCCCAATCGACTTCCGTTCCCGCATTTTCCGAAGGCCAATCATTTACTAGGCCACCATTGTTTGATGAGAACAATTTCTGCTATTAGAAGCTTCGTATGAAGCAACTCATTATGGCTACCGACATGGATTCTTGGATTGCAATCCAAGATGGTGTAACTTTGCCTATCGATGAAAGAGCTTCCAAATGGACCGAAGAGGAGTAAGAACCGTTAAGAGCAATGCTAAGGCCATGAATTCTTTATTTTGTACTCTTACAGCTTCCGAATATGACAGAGTATCCTCTTGCCTAACCGCTATAGAAATATGGGATACTTTAACATCTATTTATGAAGGAACCTCTCAAGTCCAAGGGACTAGGAGAAATATTTTGATAGGAGAATTGGAAAGCTTCAAAATGTTAGAAACAGAAAATATTTCTAAGATGTTTGCTAGATTTTCTAAAATTACTAACGCATTGAAAGGTCTTGGAAAGGCTATCTCTGAATCTGAACAGGTTATGAAGATTCTAAGAGCTCTACCGGAATCTTGGACTCCAAAGATCACTGCGATAGAAGAAGCCAAAGACCTCAATACGCTGAAGCTAGAAGATCTTATTAGCTCATTAATGTCACATGAGCTAATCAAGAGAAGAAATGAAGATCAACACAAAGGCAAGAAAATCATTGTGTTAAAAGCGGCACACAACTAAGAAGAGTCTACCTCTTCGTCTCATAACGATGATGAAGATATAGCATTACTCACTCGCAAATTTCGTAAGTTTGTGAGAAAAGAAAGGAACTTCAAAGACTTCAAAGAAAGACCAAGAAGAGAGAAAAAGCAGGAGCCAACAAAATGCTATAGATGCGGCGGGATGGGACATATGCAAGCTCAATGTCCTACGCTGGAAGAGAAATCAAAAGATCAACAAGAAAGAAGGGGCATGTACGTCAATGAAGAAACTTCATCAACAAGTAGCTCCTCAACCGATGATTTTGAAGCGGCAAATTGTGCAAGAATATGCTGCATGGCGCGGATTGAGCAAGAAGAAGATTTGTTGTGTTTGAACACAATGAAAGTTTTGGAAGAACAAACCATCTCAACAAAGTGCACAAGCAATGAAGAGGTAACTTCCAAATTTTGTCATTCTCAATCTAGTTATTCTTCTTTTCATGAATGCCTCAAATGTACTGAATTAGAAGAACTACAACTTGCATATGATTCATTATATGAAGAAATCAAAAAGCTAGGAAACAAGTTGTCTTTGAAGAGACAACAATGTAACTCCGTTATTATTGTAAATGGAAAACTAGTTGAAAGATCATCAAAATTGAAAGATGAAAATGAATTTCTTTTGAAAGAAGTAGAGAAACTGAAAAAGGAGAACGAATTATTAAATGAATCATTAGCTAAGTTCTCTAATCCAGGGGAAAATGTAAAAATGTTTCTGAATATGACCACTCAAACAAATAAAAGAGGTATTGGATATTATACATTTGAGCAAAAAGAAAGTGGCAAATCGAATGTACCAATACTTGGGAAGTATCAAACCAAAACTGCACCTATATACAATCCACAAAGGAAAAATGTTATGTGGACTAGAGGGCTAACGTTTGAACCATTGCATACTTGGAGGCCTACTCCAAGATTACCTATGGCTTGTAATTTCTACAATAAAATGGGTCATAAAGCCTATAAATGTAACTTTAAGAAATTATATGACCAAGGTGCAAAATTAGTTTGGGTTCCAAGAAACACAAGATTTGGGCTTTCTAAGTTAGAGCAACAAAGATTGAATTTTATTACTAACCCAAATGGACCCATAAAATGGGTACCAAAGAGATAAGATTTACTTGTTCATTTTTCAAATATGTTTCAAGGCAAAGGCAAACAACGTATGGTTCATGGACAACGGTTGTTCAAGGCATATGACCGGAGAAAGAAGTTTATTTCATAAACTTAAGCCTTGCAACGATGGAACGGTTGCCTTTGGTAATAATGAGAAAGGTAAAATTAAAGGTAAAGGAAACATATATAGTATTTCAAATGCATGCATGGAAGATGTTTTGTTTGTTGAAGGACTCAACCACAATCTAATGAGCATTAGTCAATTATGTGACAAAGGATATAAGGTTGTATTTGAATCATCTATATGTAATGTATTTGATGGAGAATATATCATGTTTAGTGGAAAAAGACATGGAAATGTATATTTGGTCTCACTTGATGAACTAGATGGTCAATGTCTAATGGCCATTGATAATGATCCATCGGTTTGGCATAAAAGGCTTGGACATATAAACATGGGAAATATAAAGACCCTATGGAAGAAAAGTTTGGTAGAAGGCTTGCCAAAGTTGAAATATGACAAAGACAAAATTTGTAAGGCATGTCAATTATCAAAACAACCTAAAATGCCTTTCTCTACCAAAAAGGAAATCTCCACCACTAGGCCACTTGAACTGCTACACATGGATCTATATGGGCCATCCGACATTCTAACCATTGGTGGAAAGAAATATGTGTTTGTAATAGTTGATTATTTTTCAAGATTCACATGGGTAATTCTCTTAGCTAGCAAAGATGAAGTCTTCTCTATGTTTGCAACTTTTGTCAATTTGGTGCAAAATGAAAAACAAAGTACTATTATGACTATAAGAAGTGATCATGGTGGTGAATTTGAAAATAAATGATTCACAGAATTATGCAATGAAAAAAGAATTCATCACACATTTTCTGCACCAAGAACTCTACAACAAAATGGAGTGGTTGAAAGGAAAAACAGAACCATACAAGAGATGACTAGGACAATGCTAAATGAGAGTAAATTATCCAAGAAATTTTGGGGTGAAGCTGTAAGTACAGCTTGTCATGTTTTAAATCGAGTAACCATTAGAGCAATCTTGAAAAAGACCCCATATGAGCTTTGGAAAGGAAGAAAACCAAATATCTCTTATTTTCATACTTTTGGATGCACATGTTATGTTTTGAACAATGGAAAAACCAACTTGGGAAAACTAGATGCTAAAAGTGATGAGGCAATATTCCTTGGTTACTCATCAAATAACAAAGCATATAGAGTATTCAATAAACGAAACCAAGTTGTAGAAGAGTCCATACATGTTGTTTTTGATGAAACTAACCCATGCTTCAAAAGAAAAGATGATTTAAGTGATGCAGATGATATAACAAGTAGTCTAGAAAAACTGCATGTGGAAAAGCAAGAAGATTCCTTGGAGGAAAGGGTAAGTGAAGGTAATAATTCTTACAAACCTCCAACTGATTTAAAATTCAAACATGCCCATCCAATTGAACAAGTTATAGGAAATGTATATGAAGGTGTAAAAACTAGAAGGTCAAAACAAAATGTTTGTGGACAATATGCTATTGTATCCAAAATTGAACCTTCTAATATTGATCAAGCTCTTGACGATGAAAACTGGATTATAGCAATGCAAGAAGAGCTAAATCAATTTGAAAGAAATCAAGTTTGGCACCTTGTTCCTAGACCGAACGATTGTACTGTTATTGGCACCAAGTGGGTCTTTAGGAACAAATTAGATGAAAGTGGACTTGTAGTGAGAAACAATGCTAGACTTGTGGCAAAGGGATACTCACAAGAAGAAGAAATAGATTTTGAAGAATCCTATGCCCCGGTTGCTAGATTGGAAGCAATTCGCATCTTACTAGCTTTTGCATCTCACATGAACTTTAAATTGTTTCAAATGGATGTTAAGAGTGCATTTTTGAATGGATATATAAATGAAGAGGTGTATGTGGAACAACCACCTGGATTTGAAGAAAAAGATCAATATAAATTCGTGTACAAGCTAACCAAAGCATTATATGGATTAAAACAAGCTCCAAGGGCTTAGTATGATAGATTAAGCAAATTTCTGATTGATCATGATTTTCAAAAAGGAAAGGTAGACACCACTTTGTTTATCAAGTATAAAGAAAAGGATATATTGATCATTCAAATTTATGTTGATGGTATCATTTTCGGTGCTACTAATGAGACTCTTTGTCAAGAATTTTCTGAGCTTATGCAGAAAGAATTTGAGATGAGCATGATGGGAGAGCTAAATTTCTTCCTTGAACTACAAATCAAGCAACTAAATGAAGGAATTTTCATTAACCAGTCCAAGTATGTCAAAGAAATGTTGAAGAAGTTTGGCATGGAGAATAGCAAAGGGGCAAACACGCCTATGAGCTCAACAATCAAAATAAACAAAGATGAGAAAGGAAAAATAATTGACTTAAAATTGTATAGAAGCATGATAGGTTTTTTATTGTATTTAACTGCTTCTAGGCCCGATATACTGTTTAGTGTGTGTATGTGCTCTAGATTTCAGTCATGTCCAAAAGAATCACACTTGGTAACTGTGAAAAGAATTTTCAGATATTTAGTAGACACTACCAACTTAGGGCTTTGGTATCCAAAGGGCTCTAATTTTGATCTAATCGGCTACTCGGATGCGGATTTTGCCGGTTACAAAGTAGATAGAAAAAGCACTAGTGGAATATGTCAATTTCTTGGGAACATGTTGGTTTCATGGTTTTCAAGAAAACAAACTAGTGTTGCTCTATCTACGGCGGAAGCCGAATACATTGCCGCCGGGAGCTGTTGTGCCCAATTACTTTGGATGAAACAGCAACTTAGGGACTATGGCATGGATTTTAAAGATATACTCATTAGATGTGATAATACTAGTGTCATATGTCTAACAAAAAATCCAGTATTGCATTCTAGGACCAAACATATAGACCTTAGACACCATTTTATTAGAGAACATGTAGAAAATCATGACATATGTTTGGTATATGTAAGAACAGAAGATCAAGTTGTTGATATATTCACAAAGCCTCTAGCAAAAGATACATTTTATAAGATTAGAAATGACATGGGAATGATTGAATTAAAATAGCACAAACTGAGGGGGAGCACCTGTTTAGGGGGAGCAAACCCACCTGTCTCTTTCTTTACTCTCTAACTTTTTGATATATTAACAAAAAGGGGGAGAAGAGTAGGATTTGAGTTCAAATGATTTAAGTCTAAATAGGCTAAGAGTACAAGTTCTTATGATTGTGTTTAAATTGAATGTTTGTTGAATGTTTTCAACTTGAAAGTTTGCATAATCAACATTTCAAAAAATGCAAACTTAGCATGTTTTTTACACAATTGAAAGGTATACACTCAAATTGGTTTTGTCAATCATCAAAAAGGGGGAGATTGTTGGAAATATGTAGAAAATAAGCTAAATCTATGTTATGATGGTTAACAAATCAATTTGAGTAAGTCTTGACTACTAACATGCTTGTGGAAGTGTTTAAGGGATATACATTTGAAGAAAAATAGAGCATGGAAGGCCAAGTCGATCCCCAAGTCGACTCCAACATCGACTTCAATGCGCCAAATCCTTCCAGAGTTGAAAATGGGAAGCTGAACTGCCGAAGTCGCAAACGAGGTCGACTTCGCATGCGACTTGAGGCGAAGTCGCAGACCAAGTCGACTCCAGCATCGAATTCAACATGACAAAACCTTCCAGAGTTGAAGTCAAGACCCCGAAGTACCGAAGTCGCATCCCAAGTCGACTCCACTTGCGACTTGAGGTGAAGTCGCAGACGAAGTCGACTCCGACATCGACTTTGATCGGGTAGAGGGGATTTTTCAGAAGACAAGGTGGATTAACCAATTTTCAAGAAAAATCTGTATGAAGATGAAGATCAAGGCAACCTAGATACTCAAAATAAAACATATGAAGACAAATCCAAGTCCAAGCAAGATGCATAAACTCAACCAAGAAGTTGTACAAGATTATATGATTCAAGACTCATGGGTTCAAAGGCTTGCAAAACATGGAGCTAATGAAAGCAAACTAAAATGAAGACAATGATTCAAAAGGAAATGAAAAATGCAAAAGAACAACAAAAGGCATGAAGGAATCCAAGCAAACTATAGCATTCCAAGTTTTCAAGTTCATCAAGATAACTGACGAAGTGAAGTCGCACACCGAAGTCGACTCCACCTGCGACTTGGGTCAAGTCGATGCCCAAGTCGACCCAATCTGGAACTTGAAGACGCTACGGAAAGGCGAAGTCGCACCCGAAGTCGACTCCGCCTGCGACTTGGGTCGCAACGGTCGGAAATTATTCGAACGTTGGCGCATTAAATGCGCGCCACATACCTTCAAACGTTCGGATTCCCTCCACAATTATAAAAGGCATTCATTGTGGACGAGGGAAGTAGCTGAAAATCATTAAGAGTGCATAACTCCCATCTTCAAGAGCATTAAAGAGATCAAGCCAATCCAAAGAAGAAGAACTTTGCTTCAAACTGCTAGAGCTCAACTTCTGAATCTTCAAAGCCAATTCTACGAGTTCTTCTCTGCGCCAAACTGCTTCTACACAACTATAACGTGTAGATTCCTTTGTTATTTCATTTGATTGTATTAAACTTGATTTAGTTTGAGGAACTAAGATCAAGTGTAAGCAAAGTAGTGTGTGATTGGAGTGGAACTCATCACCTACTTGTGCGAAGATTTGTTGAAGCCCCCTAGAGCTGGAATCTAGAAGAGAGCGGTGACTCTAATTGTATTTGAGGAATACAATAGTGGAACCCAAGTCACAAGGAGTGTGAGCTTGGAAGAGTGGAGTAGGGAGGTTGCCCGAACCACTATAAAAATCTTGTTTGCTTGATTTATATTTCTGCTCTCTACATTATATTGCTTTCCATTTCATTTCATCAATCAAGGGGATTAAACTTTCAAGGGGTTAAGTTTTTAATTTACCAAAGAATTTTATAAGAACCCAATTCACCCCTCCCCTCTTTGGTTTTGCCATTAACTCGGGACTAACACAAATGAATATATCAGGACTTGATAATAGCCTAAGGGTGTGTTTGGGAATGGATAAAACTTTTGATGAAAAGTTTTTTAGAGTAAAAGTTGTCAAATGATGTGATATGATAGGGATAATGATGAGAAGTAAAGATGATAAAGTTAAAATATATAGGTTAATTGTGTGGGTAGTTGTGTAGAAATGATTGAAAAGTAGGGTAGTTGTATGGAAAAATGTGAAAAAATGATTAAAAAATATTATAATTGAAGAGAGTGAAAAGTTTTAGATTGAAAAGTTTTAAGTAACATTTTTTCTTCCTTGTCAAACACACCCTAAATAGGCAAAATGATGAAAATTGAAAAGTATGATGATATTAACTCCTATGGAGTTGAATGTAAATGGATAAATATCCAATAAATCCCGTCGTGTGATAGGACAACAATCCTAATCATGTTTACCCATCAATAATGGTCCCAGAATAAGACTGAGGATGTGACGCTCAGTTTGGGGTGCCACAGAGCTTGATATCAGAGCATGGATTGATAAATAGGCGTACAAAACTTACTAAGTATGAAGGTTGATTGAATATGATGAAATATGTAAGATTTTATGATGATAAATATGGGATCATATGATGATTCGCATTATGATGATTTTAAAAATATAGCTGATTTGCTATGTTTTGAATTGTAGATGGCGGATAAGGGGAAAGTAGTGATGAGTGTGGAGGAGTTGAAAAGGGAGATAGAGGAGGAAGAACACATACGGAGAGTAAAGGAGAAGATCCATAGGTGGTGGATGTCGCAACCAAACGTGATGCATTTCCTACCCGTTCCTTCAAGCTTTCAACCCATACACCCTACACCACAGCCCTAGGGAAACAACCATGTTGAACCTTATGTCGACCCCCTACAGTATGGGTATGGTTGAGAGGAGTCTATAAGTAGGGCTCCTAAAGCCAAGGTATTATTAGCCCCTCGCAGTTGTGGCACCCCGGACCAGGGTGCCTAGAAGCCTTACTCTGGGATCGTTTTTTATTGGTAAACGTGGCTCAGGATTGTTGCCTTAATCACACGGCAGGATTTATATATATATATATATCATCAACACATGGAAAATTTTCATCATTCATCCAACATGAAATAAATTTCACATATCATAGTGATAATCACAACCTATTCATAAAACATTATCCTTGAAAAGATATTCTTTTCTATTTCAAAACTATCATCATTGTCTTTATATACAAATTTACATATACAACATTTCTATCAAAAACTGCATATCGTTTTGCATGCTGCCTTCATCATTTCCTGTCTGTTGTTGAAAAAGCATGGGTGAGTAATAATACTCAGTAAGCAAGCTATACATAATTTTTCAATCATTTTCATGTATTTCATAAAATGCAAATGCAATGCAGTCATAGCATTCATGACATTCCTTTTGATGTGACGCTAGCTAGGCACCTATCCCATACATGCTCCCATTTTAGGGAGGTCGCCACCGACCTGGGCCTACATAAGCGACTTGGCAATAGTGAGGGGGACATCCGGTCTGCTTACTACCTCAACTATGGCCTATTCCTCGTGCACCATGCTCATACACATACACATGCTGACATGATATTTGTAAATCATAAATAATTTCATAAAAAGCATTTAATAAACACTTTAACAAACGTACTTCAGTTCATGTAAAGCAGTTATAGGTATGGCCAACCTTAAATAAATTTTATAAAGCAATTCACAAACAATTTCAAACATTTTAGAAATAATTTGCAAAAGATATAACTTGCTTACCTCCTCAGTTGGTATCCTCGACTTTTTCTTTTTCTTTTCCTATTCAAGGAAAAAAGATATTTCATTTCTTCTATTCAAGCTGCTTCCCATGATGCTCTATAATATTTAAGCATTATTTCTTTATACGGATATTTTTATTCCATCCTTAGATTTAAATATTAAACTCAAATTTTCTCCAAAATCACGCTGGTTACTGTAGCAAATTACAGTAGCAGATCACTGTTCATAGCAAGTGGGTTACTGTTCATGGGTTCCAAAAATTGACATTTTTTGCAAAAATTAAAAATACCATGACATAGCTTATGCTTAGTATATCATGGAAATTTTCAAATATTTTGAATTTATCATCATTAACTTGGCTAAATAAATCACTTTCTCCATATACTAAAAATCAACATAAATTAAGCATAATCCTTAATTCCAAAAATCATGAAATTAATATATCATCATTCCAACATCATATTCATTCATCCCAAATCATCATTTATCAATTTTAGAGAATTATTTACACATATCATATGTTATCTTCCCGAATGCTCTATCTTTGCTCTAAATTTTTTATGTTTTGGCATAATTCCGATTAAGCATTATAAATATACTTATTTTCTCATGCTTAGGAATTATCTAAGCATGATTTTACCCTACTTAACATCCAAAAGAAATTTGGGTAGAAATCACTTACCCGAAGTGGAGATATCCCACTTTTTCTCACACTTTCTCTCTCTAACCTTCTACTTTTCTTCCTTGGACGTGTGGGATGGTTTTGGGAGCTGGAATTTCTCAAGTGGAGCTAAGATTTTGATGCCTTGGACTTCCCCCCTTCTTCCCTATTTATAGGGTTTGATCTTTCAAGAATTTGGAATTTACCCCCTTAGCTTGAGGTATTTAATTATAAAAATGTATTTTTTTATAATTTCTGAAAATGCATTGAGCCAAGAGCTGCCACCCTAGGCCTTCTCTAGCCCACCCTATGCAGCCCTATTTTCCTTGATTTTTTTGATTTTTAAAATTAATTAATTTAGGCTAAATAAATCCTAGCCGTTGGTTGATGATGATGATGATCATGGGCCATTGATTTGGTTAAATTTCCAGCCACCCTAGCCTGCCACGCCCCTGCTGCAGCTTCCTTTTCATTTAATTTTTTTATTTTTTAATTATTTATTTTATTAAAAGTCAAAATAGAATTTAATGAAAAAGTTAACTACTTTTTTTAATCTTCATTTGACGTGTCATCTTGACCCTTGATTTGTGATTTTAATCACATCTTAAACCATTTATCATGGTCATCATGAATTTTTAACCATCCATAAAAAAATTCATTGAAATCCGATGTCCGGATTGCAAATTATGATTTTTTCTTTATTTTTCCACTAAAATCCAAAATTTGGATTAAAATAACAAAAAGAATTGGTATTTCGTCCTGTAGTGATTAAACCTCCTTTTTATCTTTTTGTGATTAGGTTAACCCAAGTGATTAACTCTTAATCATGTGTCTTAATCCCCAGTTACTATTCACGTGGGTTAAATTCCTAATTGCTTTATTTTAATCTCTAATACACATATCCATCAATATAATTCATGAATTTTTCATTTATCATAAAAATAATTACAAAAGAATCTTGGGTTACAATCTCAAAATGACGCGTATACGGTCGGGGTTTCACAATCCTCCCCCTCTTACAATAGGTTTCGTCCCGAAACCTATTTTTCCTTGAACAATTGAGGATATTTCCTTTCGACCTCTTCTTGTAGCTCCCAAGTGGCTTCAGACTCTGAATATCATTTCATTGTACCTTTACATATTCGATTTCTCTGTTCCGAAGCTTCTTGATCTTGAAATCCAATATTTTGATTGGCCTTTCCTCATAGTTCAAATGTTCTTAGATTGACAAATTCTCTACTATCAACACATGGGTAGGATCGGAAACATATTTCCTGAGCATGGAGATGTGAAACACATTGTGGATGACACTTAGGGCTGGAGGTAGGGCTATTCTGTAGGCTAAATTGCCTATCTTTTCTAGAACTTCAAAGGGCTCGACATATCTTGGGTTTAGTTTTCCTCTCTTTCCAATCTGGGTGACTCTCTTGAATGGCATTACTTTAACAAATACGTGATCCCCAACTTGGATATTTAAATCCCTTCTTTTGCAATCGTTGTAACTCTTTTGCCTGCTCTTGGCTGTGAGTATACACTTGCGAATCACTTGAACTTTTTCTGCCATTCTTTTTGAGAAGTCTGGAGTCAACTTCCTTTCTCCCACTTCATCCCAGTTTAGAGGAGTTCTGCATTTCCGTCCATATAAAGCTTCAAATGGGGCCATTTGAATACTGGCTTGATAACTGTTGTTATAAGCAAATTCTGCCATTGCCAAATATTCATCCCATGATCCTCCGAATTCTACTGTGCACATCCTTAGCATATCCTCAACTATTTGATTCACCCTTTCTGTCTGTCCATTAGTTTGAGGATGAAATACTATGCTGAATTTCAACTGTGTACCTAAGGTTTGATGTAAACTTTTCCAAAATCGAGACGTAAAACTGAAATCTCGATCGGAAACTATTGACTTAGGTACTCCATGTAGTCTCACTATCTCCTTATAATAAATCTTAGACAGTTGCTCAGTAGTAAAAAAAATTTTGATAGCTAGGAAATGAGCTACCTTAGACAGTTACCCATATAGCATCATTTCCATTTTGGGTTCTTGGCAACCCTTCAATAAAATCCATAGTAATATCATCCCATTTCCATTCTGGGATTTCTAGCGACTGTAATTTTCCAGGGGTTCTTTGGTGATCAACCTTTTCCTTTGACATGTTAGGCACTTAGCCACATATTCAGCAATTTCTCTCTTCATATTATTCCACAAATACATTCTTTTGATGTCTTGATACATCTTGGTGCTACCTGGATGCATCAAGAATGGAGAGAAATGTGCTTCTTTCAATATCTGTTCCTTTATTTCTTCTTGATTGGGTATACACAGGTGATCCCTATATCTGCACATCCCATGTTCATCTTGTGTATATTCACTGGGATTTTTCTTGATCATTTTCTCCACATAATTCTTAAAATCCCCATTTTCTTGTTGAGCCATTTTAATTTTCTCAAATAGATTCAACTAGATTTGTAATTGACACAATCTAACTTGTACCCCAGGTGGGCTTACAATTAATTCTAGTTGTTTCAATTCTTGTAGTAGCCCTTCTTCCTTTGTGATGAGATGTGCTAAGCTAATATTTCTACTTATCGCATCGGCTACTACATTGGCTTTGCCTGGATGATATAAAATGTTGAGGTCATAATCTTTAACTAACTTGAGCCATCTTCTTTGCCTCATGTTTAACTCCTTTTGAGTAAAAATGTACTTGAGGCTTTTGTGATCAGTATAGACCTCACATTTAACTCCATACAAATAATGTCTCTGAATTTTCAAGGCAAAGACTACTGCTGCCAATTCCAAGTCATGGGTTGGATAGTTTACCTCATTTGGCTTGAGTTGCCTGGATGCGTATGATATAACTTTTCCATTTTGCATCAGTACACATCCTAATCCTTTCTTCGAGGCATCACTATAGATCACAAACCCTTCCTTTTCCATAGGTAGTGTTAGAATTGACGCTTTCGCCAGTCTTTTCTTAAACTCTTGGAAGCTATTCTCACACTCCTATGCCCATTTATACCTAACTCCTTTCCTTGTCAGCTTTGTGAGTGGAGCTGACAATTGTGAGAATCATTCCACAAATCTCCTGTAGTAGCCAACTAGCCCTAGAAAACTTCTTATTTCTGTGATATTTGTTGGTTGTGGCAACTTTGTTATTGCCTCAATCTTTTGAGGATCTACCTGTACTCCCTTCTCGGATATATTGTGACCGAGAAAGGCTACTTGTTTCAACCAAAATTCACATTTCTTGAATTTAGCATATAATTTCTCCCTTCAGAGAATTTTCAATATTATCCTTAAATGTTTTTCATGCTCTTCTTCTGTCCTTGAATAAATCAATATGCCATCAATAAATACCACTACAAATTGATCCAAAAATTCTTGAAAAATTCTGTTCATCATATCCATAAATACAGCTAGGGCATTTGTTAGTCCAAATGGCATGACTAAGAATTCATAATGCCCATATCTTGTTCTGAATTCTGTTTTATGGATGTCCTTTGGACATATCCTTAACTGGTGGTCTCCTGACTGTAAATTAATTTTTGAAAATATAGAAGCTCCTTTTAACTGATCAAAAGGATCATCTATTCTTGGGAGCGGATATTTATTCTTAACCGTTACTTTATTCAATTCTTTGTAATTAATACAGAGTCTTAAACTCCCATCTTTTTTTCTTACTAATAGTACTGGAGCTCCCCAAGGTGATGCACTAGGCCTAATAAACTCTTTATCTAATAAATTTTGAATTTGTACTTTTAACTCAGCCAATTCGGCTGGTGCCATCCTATATGGGGCCTTAGATATTGGAGTTGTCCTTGGAATAATTTCTATTTCCATATCCATTTTTCTTTCCAGTGGTAAATCACATAACTCCTTTGGAAAAATATCTAAAAATTCCTTTACCACTGGAATTTGTTCCATAAGTACCCCATCTCTTGTTATTGTGTTTATAGAGACTAGATAGGTTGTACATTGTTAGCATATCAGCTTAGTTGTTTTCATAGCTGATACCATCCTTATTGTGTTTTCTGGCTATCTTATTTTACTGATTTCTATTTCATCTTTTAGTGCCTCAAATTGCACCTTTTTATTCCTGCAATTAATTGTCGCATCCCATTGACTTAGCCAATCCATCCCTAATATGACATCAAACTCTGTCATTGGTAATAGGATGAGATCAGCTTCTAATATCTTTGTTCCTATCCTGATAGGACATGCCGTGCAAATTTGATTTATACTTGTCAATCTATATATTGGGGATTCTACATGTATAGTACTACTGGTTTCTTCAACCCGAAGTGCATGTGTGATTACGAATTGGTATGATATAAATGAATGCGTAGCTCCTGAATCAAACAAAGCTACTGCAGAATTTTCTAAAATGTAAATCATACCTGTAATCACTTTCTCCTCCACCTCTTGTGACTCTGTTTGGGTGAGGGCTTGGACACGTGTTGGGTTGGCAGCAGTACCAGGTCGATTGGCGATGGCGGGGACCTTTTGTTGGGCCTACCTCCCTCGGGCTGGTGCTCCTTGTGGCTTATTTGGACAGTTGGGTGAAATGTGTCCAACTTGACCACAGTTGAAGCACTTTATTATTTTGGCTTCGTCGGTCCTGCAGTCCCAGGCCACATGACCAGCTTGGCCACACTTGTAGCATTTCCCCGTTCCTTATAAACATTTTCCTGAATGGCATTTATGGCAAGTTCTGCAAGTCGAAGTGCTCTGTGTCTTGTCCTGATCTTCTTTCTTTCGGCGATTACCCTTTTTTCTTTATTAGCCTCGCCTTCCTTGGAGGTTGTAAAGAATTATTTTTGAGTTTGCCTAAGCTTTTGAGTCCTCATTGACTCCATTTCCAATGCCCTAGCCCTCTCAATGCTAGAGGCATAGTCTTTTATTAATAATGGGGCTAACCCCTCTCTTAGCTGGGGCCTTAATCCCCTTTAGAACCTTTGTGCCTTATTCTCTGACACATTGGCAATCCATGACACATATCTTACCAAGGCGTTGAATTTTGTGGCGTATTCTGTGCGGCGCCCCAAACCCGAGCGTCACATCCTGAGCCTTACCTCGGGATCGTATTGATTGGTAAACGTGATCAGGATTGTTGCCTTGTCACACGGTGGGTTTTATCGGATATTTATCCTACTAATTATGATCATATAGAAGTCCACATAACAATTCAAGTTCTCATAATTTCAATCTCAGACATATCTAAGTCATTTCGATCCATGTAATGCAAAAATCATTTTTTATAAATCATTCATCACCTATTCACCTTATCCCTTCACATAACCTCATTTAGCACATAAACATAATGCATTTCATAAAATTTGCTAACTCAGAAATTTAATTTATTTTTCAGGGGTTTAATTACCCTTAATTATCACTGCATTTAGGGTATTGTCATGGGATTTAAATCCATTCACCATAGGTTTCCAAAACAGCAAGTTTGGAACCCGTTTTTCACCCGTTTTACGTGTCTTTTGACACATAACCCTATGCAGTCATATAATTTCGAAATTCCAGAAAATAAATCCATTTTTCCTAATACATATTTAAGGATTAAACACATATATAACATCCATGCATTATCATTTCTCAAAACATCAAGTTACCCACACGTTTTGAGTCCCGTTTCACATCGGTTTGACGTTCTTTCATAAAATCTATAAAAATCAGTTTTAGGGTTTCTTTTTCCAAATCTTTTTGGGCATCCATAATAATTTAAACCTAGGGTATTTTACCCTACAATACATTCATAAAACATGCAAACCCATTTTCATAGCATTTTTAGCATAGAAACTTAGAAATTAGGTCAAAATCATCACATTGCATTCCATAACTTCAAAAATTCATCATTTAAGCACAAACCATCATATATTTTGTATGAATACATGATTTATAACTGAATCACATCATCAAACCAAAACAGCAACTTGTCTTGGAGATTTAGTGTTTTCCAACTTGGATTTTACACTTAATACACATGCAAAACCTCATTTTCATCAACTTAAACTTAAAAATTTATACATAAAACCTAATATCCATTCCATATTCATTCAAAAGCATGTTAAATCACCATTTTTAAGGATCCTTTAAGCATCCAACAATCATATATACTTACTTGGTTTTGAGCTAAATCAAATCCTAATCCTTTGAGATGGTTTCCTCCTCAATTCCTCCCTTTTTTTCCTTGCTTTTCTTCTTCTTCTTGCTGGAAAATATGGACGTGAGCTGCTGCTGTTATATGGGACATTTTCAGCAGTCAGGCAATTTCCCAAAGGCCATTCCATGTTTACGGCATGGGTTTTATAGTTGCTGGAATTTTTCCACACTCTTAAATGCTCCCTTATCTACCTTATATGCTGGTTAAATTTCAGCCTAGTAAAATGGGATTTTACCATTTTACAAAAATCAGAAAATGGCATTGATCCATAGTCGTCCAAGTGTGTCCATCCAAGCACGTCATTTGCTGCCCATTTTTGCAGCCATTTTTCCCATTTTTTTCAATCCTAATTTAAGGGTAAATTGTACACTTAATTACCCATTAATTCATATATTAATTTGGTGTAAATAAATTTAGCAAAAATTTCAGCAACTTAACATTTCAAACCAAATTTTCCATCCCCATTTGCTGTCCACGTTTCAGCTGCATATATCTGCTTTTTCCAATTTTTTTATTGCTGAAAATCTTCATAATTATATGCACATCTCATGTACTTGCATCCCTGCAACTTATATGCATATTTTAAAAAATTAACAATTCAAAAAAAATCAACTTGGCAGCCCTTGGACGTCCCCTTAAGCCACCTCCTCTATGCTAGGTTTTGCCTTTTGTAGCTCCATCATCATATGCATTCAATAGATGGATAATTCTCATATTTTTCCATTTCAAATAATTGCACAAAATACCCTAGAAATGGCATGCAATTGCCACCTCAAATCCCATTCACATCATGCATTTATGCTTGGTACTCTAACATTAAATGCATTGTACTCATATGGAGCATTAGTCAACCATGCTCACCTTTTTCAATGTAGGTATTTTTCCAAAATTTCATGCTTAATCCAAGCCATTCAAAATAAACATCTCACAATTTCATTCAACCGTTTAAAATTTCATCTCAATCCGATTTTCGTAGCTCCCGTTATAGCTGTTTAAAGTTAACGGTTGAAATTGAAATATGATTAATAAATCATAATTCTCATTTAATCAAGAATTTTTATAACCCATTAATTACATAATACCAAGACCAACATTATTAATTTTCATTTCAAATTTCACTTGAATCCGCCTTACAGGCATTCAGTTATGAATTTTCCAATGTTTTTCCATTAAACTTGTCAATTATCATATAAACTCCCATAATTCATATTAAATGAAAATGATTTTTCATGATATATTTGCATATTTAAATCAACATCAATATGCTCTAATTCCATTATCTCATTTTAGCTCAAAATAATCATTCACATCATTATTGCTAATCCATAACCCTAATTGCAATAATTAGCAAAATCATATAAAATCTTCATAATTTAATAATTCACATATAAATATCATATACATGATTAATGCATACTTATGGGTTCTACCTGGTTAGGGTTTCACATTCTGTAACTGTCATCCTGCCTTGGTAGAGTTTCTCAAACTCTATCACCCTTTGGCTCTGTAGCCTTACAAGGAGATATTCTTTATTAAATTCCTCAAAAAATTCATGCCACGTAATTTGCTCCGGATGTGGCATAGTAACCATCAACGTCTCCCACCATTCATAAGCATCTTTTATCGGCAGGTGGGTAGCGCACAACACTTTCTGCCAATCATTGCAGGGCGATATCTTGAATAATTTCTTAATTTTTGTAATCCATTGCTCTGCAATGAGGGGGTCTGGTTCCCTTGCAAATTTGGGTGGGCGCTGAGCAAGAAAGGCATTGATAGCCTTTCATCGGCCTCAAGGAGACTATCCTCCATTCCCCTTGACGTACCGGGATTGGCCGAGGTGCCTGGTCTCTCCCTGTCTCCTCTTGATGGTGAGGCCTGCTGGTTCCGTATTTCCTGTAATAAACCAGTAGCCTGGGCTGTCCATTGCTGCATAGCTTTCTCGATTGCTGCAGCTATTCTTTCTTCTATGTTGACCTCTGCTTGAGGTCTAGAGCTTTCCTCTCGCCATGGGCGGGTCCTAGAGGTTGGCTCTTCGGATTCTGCCCTACTAGTCCTTTTACTGGCTTCGCCCCTTGCTTGATCAACTGATTCTTCCATCGGGGCCTTTCCTTTGTTAGCTCTTGCTTTAGCTCTGGTGAGCGGCATTTTTAACTTCACAAAACATTCATTAGTATAACATCAATATTCATCATATCATAGTCACATGATCATATAATTCACATATATTATACATTGTCATCACTAATAAAATCAATGGATCATAATCATAATTTCATATATCCTAACTTGATCATTTTTGTCCATTTCTACCTATTAACCAATCCATGCTCTGATACCAACTTTTGTGGCGCCACGAACCAAGGTGCCTAGAAGCCTACTCCGGAATCGTTTTTGATTGATAAACGTGACTCAGGATTGTTGCCCTGAATACACGGTGGGATTTATATATATATATATATCATCAACACATGGAAATTTTCATCATTCATCCAACATGAAATATATTTTACATATCATAGTGATAATCACAACCTGTTCATAAAACATCATCCTTGAAAAGATATTCTTTTCTATTTCAAAACTATCATCATTGTCTTTACATACAAATTTACATATACAACATTTCTATCAAAAACTCCATATCATTTTGCATGCTGCCTTCATCATTTTCTGTCTGTTGTTGAAAAATTATGGGTGAATAATAATACTTAGTAAGCAAGCCATACATAATTTTTCAATCATTTTCATGCATTTAATGCAAATGCAATGCATTCATAGCATTCATGACATTCCTTTAGATGCAACGCTAGCTAGGCGCCCATCTCATACATGTTCCCATTTCAGGGAGGTCGTCGCCGGCCTGGGCCTATATTAGCGACTTGACAATAGTGAGGGGGACATCCGGTCCGCTTATTACCTCCACTATGGCCTATTCCTTGTGCATCATACTCATACACATACACATGCCGACATGATATTTGCAAATCATAAATAATTTCATAAAAAGCATTTAACAAACACTTTAACAAACGTAATTCAATTCATATAAAGCAGTTATATGTATGGCCAACCTTAAATAAATTTCATAAAGCAATTCACAAACAATTTCAAATATTTGGAAATAATTTGCAAAAGATATAACTTGCTTACCTCCTGAGTTTGTGTCCTCGACTTTTTCTTTTCCTTTTCCTATTCAAGGAAAAAGGATATTTCATTTCTTCTATTCAAGCTACTTCTCATGCATGCCCTGTAATATTTGGGCATTATTTCTTTATATGGATATTTTTATCCATAAATTCTTCAAAAATTCCATCCATAGATTTAAATATTAATCTCAAATTTTCTCCAAAATCACGTTGTTTACTATAGCAAATTACTGTAGTAGATTACTGTAGCAAATCACTATTCATTCGAGGTTTCTGTTCATAGCAACTGGGTTACTGTTCATGGGTTCCAAAAATTGACATTTTTTCCAAAAATAAAAAATACCATGACATAGCTTATGCTCAGTATATCATGAGAAATTTCATACATTTTGAATTTATCATCATTAACTTGGCTAAATAAATCACTTTCTCCATATACTAAAAATCAACATAAATTTACTTAAGCATAATCCTTAATTTCAAAAATCATGAAGTTAATATATCATCATTCCAACATCATATTCATTCATCCAAAATCATCATTTATCAATTTTGGAGCATTATTTACACATATCATACGTTATCTTCCCGAATGCTCTATCTTTGCTCCAAAATTTTGATGTTTTGGCATAATTCCAATTAAGCATTATAACTATACTTATTTTCTCATACTTAGGCATTATCGAAACATGGTTTTACCCTACTTAACATCCAAAAGAAATTTGGGTAGAAATCACTTACCCGAAGTCTTTCTCTCTCTAACCTTCTCCTTTTCTTCCTTGGACGTGTGGGATGGTTTTGGGAGCTGGAATTTCTCAAGTGGAGCTGAGATTTTGATGCCTTGGACTTCCCCCCTGCTGCCCTATTTATAGGGCTTGATCTTTCAAGAATTTGGAATTTACCCCCTTAGCTTGAGGTATTTAATTATAAAAATGTATTTTTTTATAATTTCTGAAAATGCATTGAGCCAAGAGCTACCACCCTAGGTCTGCTCCAGCCCACCCTACGTAGCCCTATTTTCCTTGATTTTTTTTATTTTTAAAATTAATTAATTTAGGCTAAATAAATCCTAGCCGTTGGTTGATGATGATGATGATCATGGGCCATTGATTTGGTTAAATTTCCAGCCACCCTAGCCTGCCACGCCCTGTTGCAGCTTCCTTTTCATTTAATTTTTTTTATTTTTTAATTATTTATTTTATTAAAAGTCAAAATGGAATTTAATGAAGAAGTTAACTACTTTTTTTAATCTTCATTTGACGTGTCATCTTGACCCTTGATTTGTGATTTTTATCACATCTTAAACCATTTATCATGTTCATCATGAATTTTTAACCATTCATAAAAAAAATTCATCGAAATCCGACTCCCGAATTGCAAATTATGAATTTTTCTTTATTTTTCTACAAAAATCCAAAATTTGGATTAAAATACAAAAAGAATTGTTATTTCATCCTGTAGTGATTAAATCTCCTTTTTGTCTTTTTGTGATTAAGTTAATCCAAGTGATTAACTCTTAATCACGTGTCTTAATCCCCGATTACTATTCACGTGGGTTAAATTCCTAATTGCATTATTTTAATCTCCAATACACATATCCATCAATATAATTCATGAATTTTCATTTATCATAAAAATAATTATAAAAGAATCTAGGGTTGCAATCTCAAAAGGACGCGTATACGGTCGGGATTTCATAGCAGTTGAATGCAATAAGTAGGGTTCCACTATTGTATATTCAATACAATCTAGAGCACCCGCTCTCTTCTAATTCTAGCTATATGGGGCATACACAATCTCAAGCACAAGTGGATAACGAGTTCCACTCTAATCACATGCTACTTTGCGTTTAGTTGGTTTCAGTCTCCACTGCTAAACCAAGTGGGAAAAACAAATGATCAAAGAATAAATAAGAATTCGACACATTACAGATGTGTAGGCAGATTCAAGTGTGAAGAAGAACTAGTAGAAGTAGTTGAGGATGAGAGGATGAGATAGTTCAGCTTTCAGCAATTGAATGCAATGTTCTTCTTGAAAGGCTTCTTGTGGATCACTTAAGTGCTAGAGGAAGTGGAAGGTGAGTCAATCAAAATTTTCCACCGCTTTCTCGTTCACTTGAATCTCCTTAAATAAAGGAAAGTAAATTCGAACATTTGGTGGTAGGTGACGCGCATTTAATGCACCAACATTTGAATTTTTTCAACCGTTGCGAGCCAAGTCGCACTTGGGGTTGACTTGGGATGCGACTTCGTCCAAGTCCCAGAGTGGAGTCGACTTTGCATGCGACTTCACCCAAGTCGCAGACTGGAGTCGACTTCGGGAGCAACTTCGACCTTCAGCTTTCAACTCAAATTCCATGCTCAGGTTGACTTGGTCTCAGACTTGACCCAAGTCGCAACTGGAGTCAACTTCGGATGCGACTTCACCAGTCATATGTCTTGTTGGAACTTCAAAACTTTGCTTGTGATCTACTTTTATGTTTGGCCTTTATTTCTTCTCTTTTCAAGTACTTGGATATTCATTTGATATTCTTGTCCTTGATATGTATCTTGATGCTTAGATTATAGAATACCTTAGTCTCTTGATAGAAATCCTCTTCAGTGGCCTTGATTCATGGTTCTCATTGCCTCTTGATTTTTATTTCCATCTAATAAAGAGTTTTAGAAGCAATTTGATATTGACTTATACTTAAGTCGCAGGCTTGAGTCGACTTGGAGTGCAACTTCACCCAAGTCACATACTGGGGTCAACTTAAGATGCGACTTCACCCAAGTCGCATAATGGAGTCAACTTGATGTGTGACTTAACTTTGACATTTTCAAAGTCTATAGCTGAGACTCACTCAAGTCGCAGGTGGAGTCGACTTGCACTTATGACTTCACCTAAGTCACAAGCGGAGTCGACTTTGGTTGCGACTTCATTGTCTTGGAGTCCCAATTTCAGCACTGTCGACTTTAGGGCGTTTGAAATCGATCTTGGAGTCGACTTGGGTATCAACTTAACCTAAGTCGATGCGTGAGTTGACTTGGCATACGACTTGACCTGCTATCCTTTTGAACTTTCATTATATGAACCTTGGCATCAATAAGCAACCATAGTAGTACTTAAATAATTCTCAAATTGAGTTGTTAATCATCAAAACATGGATTGTGCTTAATTTACCTCAAGTTTCAACAATCTCCCTCTTTTTGATGATTGACAAAACTAATTTATGATAAACCTTTCATTTTTGTTATTAAAGAGGGATTTCATGTCATAGTGTGGCGCCCCCCGACCCGAGGTACCCGAACCTTTCTCTAGGATCGTTTAGTTAGTAAACCGTGAGTAAGATTGTAGCTCTGTTTACGCATCAGGGTTTTCAATTTAATCTGATTTCAATTTACAAGCAATCATTTCCGGCAATTAAAATCATATAATATTTACGAATCACTAAAATTTCTTTACACCACCAATCTTTGTAATCTTATAGTACTGTACTCTCAAAACCTCATCATTCATCAAAATATATGAGAACCATACAACCTTAAGAGTCTCTAAATTGGGAATTTTTTTTAAACCTTGTTGTACCTGTCTAAGGTTGGAAAAAATAAAATATGAGTACTAAACTTAGTAAGCAAGTATTTTCATCTCAGTAAACATTTTTATTCCAAAATTTGGCATTTCATAAATAATGCACATGCAAATGCACATTTCACATTCTTGCCTTAAACCTTCATTAGATAGTACGCCAGCTAGGCAACCATCAATTTGTCTACCCCCTATTTTAGGGAGGGCACCGCCAGCCGTTGGCCTATATCAGTGACTCGGCCACATTAGAAGGGGACTTTAGTCCGCTTACACCTCTAGAATGGACCTGTACCATTGTGTACCATGCATCATACACATGCTAGCATAACTTCAAGAAATAATCGCACTTATCATTTTCCTCTCTTTTCAAATTAAGAAAATGACATAATTATAAAACAGATTAAGAAATACATTTTTTTCAAACCACGTTATGAGGATGGCCATCCTTAAATTAATATTGAAAAATGCCAACAAGAAATTAATTGCAAATCATTCAATCATTTGAAAATAAATCATTTCAAGACATTACTTGCTTACCTTAGGATATCGGCTTGCCTCATCAACTTTTTCTTTTCCTTTTCTTAAACAAATGAAAATGATTATCTTACATATTTGCACTGTATTTTTAAACTTGCATACTCCTTCCTTCCTTAAATTATATATATTACTAATGTATTATGGTTTCTACCTGTATCATATTATTCATACAGGTGATAGCGATTGATAACTCGTAAAAATGCAAGTTATCATGACCCATTTTAGACTTTATCTATGCGTTAGTTCGAGAGATTAGGCTTAGTTTGCATTCATTTAGCTTAATTTTCATTCGCTTTGCATTTTAGGAGCATTATTTAGTTTTTAGACATTTTTAGCATTATTTAGGCATTTTTAGTTCATTTATTTAGTTTTTCCATCTTTTGCAGTAAGGACGGGACATATGAAGGCTCGCAGGCGAGTGGAATGCAGATCGAAACAAGTCACGAGGCAGTGAGTTGGCGCCTAGGTGCCAAAGCATGGACTCCTAGGAACCACAGAATGTGTCCTTGTTGCCCAGCAAACAGAGAGTTGGCGCCTAGGCGCCAATACCATCCGTATGTGCAAATTTCAGTGCGTAAGCTGCGCAAATGGACTTTATAAATAGTTCCTAGGGGTTCGCGTGCGAAGGGGGGAAGAAGAGAGAGCCCAGAAATGAATTGCCGAGCAAGAGAAAGAGGAAATCAAGATCAAAGCCCAGACTGAAGAGAGGATTCAACTTCGTTGGTGGAAACTGCCGGAAAATAGTTTTCTCTATTTCTTTCCACTTTGCTTTCTCTACTGTCATGGATATTTTTATATGGATGTAATGGATATTAAGATCATGTCTTTGAACTAAACCTCCATTAGATGGATAGTTAGGATGATTTTAATTCTAAACTATATTGTTTGTGGTTCTTTGAATATTTAGGAATGAATATTTGATTTTATATATTATTGAGTATGATTTACCTTTGCATGTGTGGATTTAATTCTTTTTACAAGATTAGCTACCTTGTAAGATGATTTAATTGCTTGATTTATCCTTGGAAGAGGAAAATCTCTGCCAGATTCATGTGTAAGGCTTAGGTTTCTACCTTTGTGTAAGGGGAGTTGTTTAACGGGTAGGAATATACTGTTAAATCCTATGTAGTCAGTATACAGGTTATGAACTTATCAATTTTACTTTATTTAATGGCATGGAACATAGAAATTACATAGGGTGTAATTAGCTTTATATAATGTTGGAAGACATATATAGAGATACATGAACTTGGGCTAGTAAATCCATATGCAATACAATTAAAAAGAATCAAGGCAATATAGTTTAGATTTAAGGATTCCAAGCTATCCATCTGTCATCCCTAATCAGTAAACTCGTTTCTAGTATCCATTAGTTTCGCAACTCTACTCTAATTTCTCATTACAGTTATTAGTTTTAGTTAAATCATAAACTCAGAATTTTTACCCATTGAAAGTAGTTGAACTAATTAATAATTTCGGTTAACAATTCCTCGTGGTAACGATACTTTACTCACTCTTTATTACTTGACATGGCACGTATACTTGCGTAAATAGAGAGCCTTTTAATTGACATATACGCAACTCGTCAAGTTTTTGGTGCTGTTGCCGGGGAACTGTTTGGCTAATTATTGTTAGTTTTATTGCTTTCTTGTATAATTTTGTAGAATAGTTTATTTTCATAAATTTCTCTTAGCTTAGAATTTCTTTTTCTGCTAGTTCAATTTCATTGGTTTTTGCAGAGTCATCTCATATTGCATGCGCCAAGGTAGAGCCAGAAAGGAGATTATTTTTTCTTTTGATCCGGAACCCGAACGAACGTATTTGAGAAGGCGTCACAAGAGCAGGGAGACTAGGAACCAATAGCATACCATGGAGCGCATCGAGAACCAGGACAAGACCGTTCATGCAAATCAGCAGGGGAACCAAAGGATTGAGATTCCAAATAATCCGCCTCAGGATGATTTGGACCAACCCATTTGGGATCTAATTGCGCTCGGCCAGAATGCAGTTCAGACGAGCATTGCACCTCCTCCCATCGACACCAACAACTTTGAAATCAAACCGGTGATTTTCCAAATGCTCCAGTCTATTGGGCAATTCGGAGGTCTAGCTTCTGAAGACCCACACCACCATTCACGGAATTTCCTGCAAATCATGAACACCTTCAAGCAGAACGGAGTCTCCGATGAAGCAATGCGGCTTCGGACATTTCCATTTTCTCTTCGTGATCGAGCTTTGGAGTGGCTAGACTCTTTGCTCCTGAACTCGGTCAACACATGGAATGACTTGGCGCAAAAATTCCTAGAGAAATACTTCTCTCCTGCGAAGTTAGCCAAGCTGAGGATGGATATAGCCTCGTTCAAGCAACACGGAGAGGAGACCCTATCAGAGGCGTGGGATCGCTTCCAAGACCTACTCCGAAAATGCCCGCATGATGGATTCAGCCATGGGTCCAAATTCAGATTTTCTATAACGGTCTCCAGGATTCCACCCGCACATGGTGGATTCTTCATCAAACGGTTCTCTGTTACAGAAAAGCTATCGGGAATTATATGCCCTACTTGAAAACATGGCGGCCAATACCTATCAACTGCCATCTGACAGGAGCCGAGGTGGGGGTCTACTCCAGCTGGACGCAGTTTCATCGATAAAGGCTCACATCGACGCTTTATCCCGGTAGATTCAGAATTTATCCAGGCCAGCCAACGTCATTGCGCTAGGGGCGTCTACACCACAGCAGCCGACAGGAGTAGACATTTGCACGTGGTGTGGCAAATTCGGCCATCCTAGTGATGAATGTACCTCCAATCCGGCGTCCATTAATTACGTGGGAAATTTCCAGAGAAATCCAGCCAATCAGTATGGAAACAACTACAACCCAAGCTGGAGAAATCATCCCAACTTCTCATGGTACAACCAGATGAGGCTGAATCAGCCGTCGGGATTCCTGCAGCAACAGCCTGCAAGGCCAATGCAGTTCAATCTACCACCGCAAGAAGAGAAGAAATCTGATCTGGAAAACCTCTTTATGCAATTCATGCAATCCCAGATCATGACGAACAGGAACTTGGAAGCTCAGATAGGCCAACTGGCCTTAGCCCTGAATAACCGACCTCAAGGTTCGTTGTCGAGCGACACCGAGCAAAACCCGAAAGGAAAAGGCAAAGAACAGGTCCAAGCAGTCACATTGTGTAGCAGAAAGCAGTTACCCGATGCAACTTCACCAAAATCAGTAACTGAACCCACTAATCCTCTGACTCAGTAGTCGCAGGAGCTGGAAGAACCAGTTACTAACCAA
Source organism: Annona cherimola (assembly GCA_030490835.1). NCBI lineage: Eukaryota > Viridiplantae > Streptophyta > Magnoliopsida > Magnoliales > Annonaceae > Annona > Annona cherimola. Next base: position 37,820,435 of record CM059973.1, on the reverse strand, counting down.
AAGCAACCGGATTCTGAAATCGCCACGAATCAAAGGCTGCCTCCTCAATTTCCTTAATGATTCGCAAAGCTTAAAAAGGAGGGCCAATTCAAGAAGTTCTTAGAGGTATTAAAGCAACTGCACATTAATATATCTCTCGTCGAAGCCTTGGAGCAGATGCCTAGCTACGCTAAATTCATGAAAGACGTGCTATCAAAGAAAAGGCGATTGACGGAATTCGAGACGGTGGCGTTAATAGAGGAAACTAGTGCGAGGGTACAAAGGAAGCTACATTCTAAGCTCAGGGACCCAGGAAGTTTCACCATCCCATGCACAATTGGAGACCAATACTTTGGGAGAGCCCTATGCGACTTGGGAGCCAGCATTAATCTTATGCCCAAGTCCATTTTCAAAAAATTGGGCCTCGGGGAAGCCCAACCTACGACAGTAATGCTGCAACTAGCGGATCGATCCATCACATATCTGAAAGGTATTATTGTGGATGTTCTTTTCAAGGTGGACAAGTTCATTTTTCTTACAGATTTTATAATCCTAGACTATGAAGAAGATCGAGATGTGTCAATTATTCTCGGTCGTCCTTTCCTCGCAACGGGCAACACAATAATCGATGTACAGGTTGGTAAATTAACCATGCAGGTGCAAAATGAAAAAGTTACGTTCAACTGACTCAGAGGATTGCTTAAGGATTGATATAGGCAATTCGACCGTTCAAAAACTTCCCCAGCTTGATATTGAGAAGAACCCAAAGGAGATTGCAAACAAAGGCTGCAAGTTATCTGCCTACACTAAAGACATACTCGGTGATCACATCGGGCTCGGACGACTGACCGAGCCGGTGGAAAATCAAGGCATGGAAGATAAAGCCAATGATAGAATAGAAGGGGTCATAATTGATAAAACTGAACATTTTCAAACCCAAATGCCCCTATATCATCTGTCGAAAGGTAAAATAGGCATGACTCAATGCATAAATGGGCTAAGATTAGAACTGAACCTCCAGGTTGCAGTCCGAATGGCCAGGAGTTCGAGGTGGTGAAATTGAAAGCAAATTGAACAGCAGGGACGTCGGGCTGAGGACGTTAAACTTAGCGCTGAATGGGAGGCAACCCATTGCTTAGTTTCAATTTGATTTGCAATTTTGTTTTTGTTTTTTTTTGTTTTTGGTTTTATTTTTATTTTTAGGAAAATAAGTTGGAGCATAATTTCATAAAGATCATGCTTGGAAACAGCCACGAAAAATTGCGAAAAAATTGATAAAAAAATCGTCGCCTAGGCATCGCATGGGGGCGCCCCGGCGCCATGAGGAACACCACGAAGAACACGGGCGGCTCGACGCCACATGTTGGCGCCTCGGCACCGGGTCATGGACAGCATGACCCGGACGCCCTATAAAGCATGGGGTTAGGGTTCTAAACCCTAAACCCCACGCCCCAGCGCCGAAACTCCCCATTTATCATTTCCAAACATTCCCACCTAGGTTTCAAGTCATTTCAACTCAAATCCAACTGCATTTCATCAAAGATTCATCCTCCTATTCCATTCATTCCAACCATTCCATTTTCATTCTTTTTCCCCTTTGCTTAGATGCACTCAAATCCATTCAAAACTCCAGTTTTTCATCACCAAATACTAAGCCTAACACCTACATTGAGGTTCCCATCACTTTCCCCTTAATTTGAGATCCATTTTGAGCCCCATCATCTTCACTTTTCTGTCCGGTGCCGAAAATCGATTGATAGTAGATCGGCGCCAGTTTAGAGACCGCTCCAACTTTAGATTTTTAGGTGGAAAGCTTTTTGGGTAAAACACTTTTCCATTTTTTGTGCATTTTAATTGCTTTGCAAGTGGTTTGGTAATTGTTGGAGTGGAAAAATTTGATTGGACTGGTGGATTTTTGTGGATTGATCTGCGGATTGGAAATTACTTTGGGTGGATTGCTTGGCATTGGTTGGTGCTTGAGTAGCTTGGTGATTGGTTTGTGGAGGCTGATCTGTTGATTGCTTGTGGTACATTTTTGGAGCTTGGCTTTGTTGTGTATTGGCCTTTGGATTGCCTGGTTATGTTGAATTTTTGTTTGCAAGGACTGTTTGGGATTGCTTGTGTACGACATGGCGTCATCATCCTCAGCCAAAAGGAAGAAAGTGCAGGAACCTGTGGAATTCGACGCAAACATACTTGTGTCAGCCAAGGCCTTCAAGCGCTACACAGACGCGCTCCAGAAAAGGCATCTGATTCCGGAGAGAGGAATCAAGATAGATGAGTTCTTCGACGCTCCACTCCTCAACTCGCATGCTCGAGGTTGGCATCAGTTCGTGGCACAACCCCCCGCCTGCTATTACTCCCGTGGTCAAGGAGTTCTATGCCAACGCAGTGGAACACGAGGAGGGGCGGGTGAAAGTCAGAGGCAAGATCGTCCCTTTTCATGCAGAGGCGTTCAACGCCTACTACGGGTTGATGTCTTTTCCTCACCTAGATGAGTACGAGGCATTTCTGGAGGGCAAAGAACGAGATACCGACTCCATCACCAGGCCGTTTTGCCAGAGGCCACCGGTTTGGAAGTCGACGGGCGGGCAGCTAACCTCCTTGTAGCGGAGCGACATGCTTTCTCACGGGAGGATGATTTTTCACTTCATCTCAGCCCGGATGATGCCGTCGACCCACGTCAGCGAGGTGACGATGGATAGAGTGCTACTTCTCCATGCCATCTATAGTGGGCTGACAATCGATGTCAGGAGGCTGGTATACCATCAGATCTGCGCCTGTGCGACCGCACACTAGGGCAGCTATTTCTTCCCATCCCTCATCACCGGGCTCTGCAAGCGGTTCGACGTCAGATGGGAGCCGACGGAGGACGTCCTAAACTGTCAGGCCATCATCGACGACCTCTCCTACCTCACCCAGCCTCGGGTCCGCACCGCCACGATGCGCCCCAGAGAGGCTCCACCAGCAGGTCCATCCTCGCAGCCGCTATCCACGAGCGAGCGGCTAACCAACCTGGAGAACTTAGTTGCCGCCCAAGCTAGGTACCAGCGGCAGCATGACCGGGCAATGGAGGCCTACCTACAGTGGATAGCGAAGGACCACCACATCGACATCACCACCCTCCCGCCCTTCCCGCTGACGCCACCAGAGGTCCGAGCCTGCTTCGGGCAGCAGTCCCAGCCCCAACCCGACGACAGTGACGATGAGGACGTGATGGAGTCCGATTCTTGAGGGAGTCCCGGTCCTTTCATTTTGTTTTTCTTTTATTTTTGCTTTTTGTTGTACTTTCATTATTAGTTCATTTTAGGTTATCATGCATTGAGGACAATGCATCTCTCAAGTTTGGGGAGTGTATAATTCTCAACCATAGGTTAGTTCTGCACATTTTATTTTATGTTAGTTTTTCATGTTTCATTTTATGTTGCATGTATGTCAATTCTAGCTAATGAAAGTTGTCTTTGTTTAAATCCATCTTATTGTCAAAATGTGTAAGGTTGTGATTAATGTTGACTTGAAATTGAATTCATGAAAAATGGGCTATTCAGATTAAAAACCAAGTATAAAAGCAGGTTGAAATTAACATATGAAAGAATTAAAAGGAATTTCATAATATATTGTTCTAATTCAATCACAGACATATCTTTTAAACCGAGATGATGAGAATTGAATTAAATAAATGCTGATAAAGTACTTTAATGGGTTCAGAAATGGTATTATTTCACAGAAATTACTCAAACATGTTCAGTACCTCTAACAAGGCATCATAAAAATAAAAGGGGGTGGTTGACCTAAGCTGAGTAACCGGGACTGGCATCAACAAATGGTAAGGTTCACGTAAAAAGCAATGGAAAATCACAGTAATAACACTTTAAAATCAAAATTCTCCCTAGATACCCTGAAATATGGTGAGGGGAGCTAAAAAAAGAGATCTCTAGATATCTTGAAATATGGTGAGGAGAATTTTTGCAATAAGTTTGGGGGGAAAAAGGAACGAGCAGTTGGTAGAAATTGAAACCAGTGACTTATTACCATTTTCTGTGACCAGTGTACTCAGCCTAATCCTTAGTTTGCTTATGATCATTAATTTTTTAACTAGTTTTCTGATCGAATGGAAGATTAACGTGTTGAATTATGAATGTACATTATGGAATCTTAGCACCCACATGTAACTTGGTTTGAGAATGAAAATGCATGCCTTGTTTGTATAATGAAGGATTTTTCAAGTTGGATTAATTCGGACCTTGTGAAATGGATAAGTGGATTGATCAAAGTAGCACAAGAAGCAAACGGAGTTGGCAGAGTCTGCATTGATTGATTGATTGATTGATTCATTCACCCATCCAGTCATTCTATTTGCATGTGTGGATTTAGTCATTCTGTTTGCATGTGTTGCTCGAGGACTAGCAACATTTAAGTTTGGGATGTGACAACTCGTAAAAATGCGAATTATCATGACCCATTTCAGACTTTATTTGTGCGTTAGTTTGAGAGATTAGACTTAGTTTGCATTCATTTAGCTTAATTTTCATTCGCTTTCCATTTTAGGAGCATTATTTAGATTTAAGGCATTTTTAGTTTATTTATTTAGTTTTCCCATCTTTTGCAGGGAGAACTGGACATATGAAGGCACGCAGGCGAGTGGAATGCAAATTGAAACAAGTCACGAGGCAGTGAGTTCGCGCCTAGGCGCCAAATCATGGACTCCTACTGTTTATAGAATGTGTCCAAGTTGCCTAGCACACAGAGAGTTGGCGCCTAGGCGCCAATACGCATCTGTATGCGCAACTTTCAGTGCATAAGCTACGCAAATGAACTTTATAAATAGTTCCTAGGGGTTCGCGAGCGAAGTGGGGAAGAAGAGAGAGCCCAGAAACGAATTGCCAAGCAAGAGAAAAAGGAAATCAAGATCAAAGCCCGGATTGAAAAGAGGATTCAACTCCGTTGGTGGAAATTGCCGGAAAACAGTTTTCTCTATTTCTTTCCACTTTTCTTTCTCTACTTTCATGGATACTTTTTATATGGATGTAATGGATGTTAAGATCATGCTTTGAACTAAACCTCCATTAGATGGATAATTAGGATGATTTGAATTCTAAACTATATTGTTTGTGGTTCTTTGAATATTTAGGAATGAATATTTGATTTTATATATGATTGTGTATGATTTACCTTTGCATGTGTGGATTTAATGCTTTTTACAAGATTAGCTACCTTGTAAGATGATTTAATTGCTTGATTTATCCTTGGAAGAGGAAAATCTCTGTCAGATCCATGTGTAAGGCATAGGTTTCTACCTTTGTATAAGGGGAGTCGTTTAACGGGTAGGAATATACGGTTAAATCCTGTATAGTCATTATATAGGTTATGAACTTATCAATTTCACTTTATTTAATGGCATGGAAACATAGCAATTATATAGGGTGTAATTAGCTTTATAAAATGTTGGAAGACATATATAGAGATACATGAACTTGGGCTAGTAAATCCATATGTAATCCAATTAAAAAGAACCAAGGCAATATAGTTTAGATTCAAGGATTCTAAGTTATCCATCTGTCATCCCTAATCAGTAAACTCATTTCTAGTATCCAGTAGTTTCGCAACTCTACTCTAATTTCTCATTACAGTTATTAGTTTTAGTTAAATCATAAACTCAGAATTTTTACCCATTGAAAGCAGTTGAACTAATTAATAATTCCGGTTAACAATTCCTTCTAGGAACGATACTTTACTCATTCTTTGTTACTTGACATGGCACGTATACTTGCGTAAATAGAGAGCCTTTCAATTGACATATATGCAGCTCGTCAGTGATGTAAAATAGAAATTTTCATTTTTCTTTATATAGTTAACGGTAAAAAAAATTTGCTTGTAATTTTCATAATTTACGTGAATTACCTTGAATTCAATCTAAATGCTGACAGTAACCCCTGTAATATTAAAGAACCATATTTATAGCTTGCAAAATCATAAATTAAAAATAAAAATCACATAGTTTTGCCTTGGACGTAAGTGGTAGCCGTCCAGGTATTTGGGTGGAAATTTTTTTTGAATTATTTAAATACTATTTAAGCTATTCTTTCATGAGATTTATCATGCATTATATTTAACAAAAATGACAAACAGTTAAAATCATACATTCCTAAATATGCCTGGACGTCTAAGCCTTCCTATTGCTTCACTATTTTTATTATAGATTTTATTTTCTGCTCAAGGCTGCTGGACGTTCCAAGCTTCTCCTTCACTATTTTTTTCTTTTTTTTTATAGCAGAAATTAAAACCAACAATTCTATCGTTGGACGTTCAGGGTTGCCCCACCTTTCTTCCTCCTTTTCTTTCTATTTTTTTTCAAAGTCTATCCCACTTAACGTCAATCGGGCATAGAAAAGGGAAAAATTTAAATATGCAGATAACGAATATAGTTTTAATATCATCAATATCTTAAAACTATACAGAAATAATTTATTTTAATTTAATTAACAACACGTATATCAGCCCCCCTTTTTTAAAAAAAATACTTATTTATAAGGGTTGTTTGAATTGTGAAACAAAAATAAAATATATAAACCTATACCTGTTTTGGATGCTGAATTAGGTGAATAAAAAAATAATAATAATAGTTAATTCAATCACCTTTGGACGTCAACAGGTTTTAGAAAATTTCTAAAATGCCTAATACGTGAGATTATGTATGGTAGAATAATGAAATAAAACAGAAAAATTATAATTGAACCTGTTTAGATGTCAGGTCTTCCTCCATGGTCTCTATTAATTTTTCATTCCAACCCAATGCTGTTGTACGTCTAAGCTCTCATCTTGTTGTTTATTATCATCATTTTTTTTGCGCAGCGTATCTATTTATACTCTACCCTTTTTTAGATGAATTTTAACCATGCATTAAGTCCGCAAATCCAAGAATGAATGACAGATCCGGTTGCAGCTATCCATGTTACATTTCGTTCCATCATGCATAAATTTGGCAAATGAATTGTGAAATTACACGTCGCTCATTTACCGTCCTTTAATGATAGCTATATAACTTGCATTTTAATTTAGTTTTTTTTTCCAACCAACTTTTTCCATGTCAATTGCCTCTGGACGTTACATTAATTCATTTCACTTTTCATCGACAACTTTTTTTGGACGTAACTACCGTCCCATTAAAAGAATATATGTATATATATATATTGTTTCACATAATTCAAAAGTTGTTTAAAATTTTCTAAAGGTGTTCTTTATAATCTACCTCCTCTATATTTCAATGCATACAAAATTAACCGTTCATATCAAATTTCATAACATAATGATCCAAATTGGTTAAGATATAGGCATTGGAAATTAACCAATGCAATTCATTGAAATTTTAATTTTTTTATACCTATTCTTAACTATGTTTTATATAATCTAATCCGTTCACCAAGTAGGGTACATTAATTTAGATTACTCATGAAATTTCGTATGAAATGGAATTGTCCATATATAATAATTCCAATTAATAACATATAAAGTATACGGTAAAAATGATACATATGCATGTTCCATGGGATAGGGATGTACCATGCATTGATGAAATTCATGCATGTTTTTCAATGCAAAATTTGAAATTGTGTAAATGCATTATTTAATCATTTTTCATAATCCAATCCATCCATATTATAGATCATATAAATTTAACCATTCATCTCAATTTTCATATCAAAATAATTTGTATGGTTTAAGATATTGGCATTTAAAATTAATTCATGAAATCTCGTGTAATTTTAGTTGTTTAAAAATTTCTAAAACATAATTTTCATGATCTAGTCCATTCATTATCTAGGGTATGTGAAAATAGGCTTGCCCATAAAAATTTCATCTCAAATGGCCTTAAATATACTAAGATATTAATTTAATAAACAATTAACTAAAAATAAAAATTTATGAATGGGAGGTTCTGTACGTGTACGCTTGCATGAGTTTGACTTTTCGGCACGTTTTCTAATCCACTTAAGCTTTTTAATCAATTATTTTTCATAATCTAATCTATCTAGATTAAAGAACACATAATTTAATACTTCTTATTAAATTCTCTTGTCGATCTGAGTTATACATTTTAAGATATAATAAAAATAGCGTAGATGAATGCAAGCCCTTAATTTAGGACCCCTAATTGGCCCAAATTTTCCTATTTAGTTTTATTTTTCCGTAAGGTCTGTGAATTTAAACAGTTTCAATTGGTATAATTCAGAATTTTGAAATTCCTTCCCGAAAAATTTATAAAAATTCATTTTCATATCTAATTTTTATAAAATCATTATTTACCTCTTTTCTAAATTTGTAATTTAATCTCACTTTTCTAAAATTGCAATTTAGTCTTTTTGTAAACATATGCATCTTTCTATAACTTTACAGCAATAATATACACACTGTACAAGCTTTCAGTATACCTCACGTTCATTAAGTTTCAAATAACATGAGTTTTACACTTAGATAATACTTTGTACTGAATTTAGTTGTCAACATGTTTGTTATACGACATTTCAGACAATTCAATTTAAATCATAATAGTTCGATCAAACAATTTAATTTCAAACATATAACAAAAGAAATTTTTATTCAAAGCAAAAATTTGTACATGTCAGTGTAAAGACATACCAAAAATGATTCAAATGTACATACTACCCAACCAAAAAAGTCCTAAGCCCTAGTAGTCTCTCTCTCTCCCGCCCCCTTTTTTGTCAAGACATCAAAATGGGATGTAAGGGAAGCGAGACTTATGAAATCGAAAAGCTGTAATGGGATAGATGATGGGATGAGATGGAGGGATAGGACGGGTGCAAGTTGAGGAAAATGGTGATGATGAAGCCTTAACGGTGGGTTCAGCTCTGACCGATTCACCCTAATAGGGATCAAAGTCGAGAAGGCTAGGAATGGGCCTACCGTGGCGACTACCTGAGGCAAGTTGGTACTTGATCGCTATCATGTCTCGATTCAACTTGTCTTGTCGGTTGTGCATTTCCATTTAAGCAATGTTTATGTTGCCCAACTGTTGAGATATCCGGCTCTCCATCTGTTGCAGGTACTCAAGGATAGCCTTTGAGGTGGATGGTTGATCAAGGGAGCAAGCGAAGTGATCGGTTGCTCGTGATCCGTGAGGGGAGCATGATCCATGGGATGCGGGGAAAATAGGAGCTGGTGGTGCTGGTAGTGGAGATGGAATGTGATCATATCTTTGGAGATCCTCCCACTTAGGAAGAGCTTCCATTACTTCTTGTTGAGCGAGAATGTCTTGGAATTGGTTTCCCACTTGTTCTTGTAACCGTTCAGCTTGAAATGCCTCCACATCAATTTTCATCTAAGTCGGGAGGGCACGGTTGATGGAATTTGTTGATTTTAACACTTCAAACGGCTCACCCTCCAGGTCAACATGGTAATGAGCCATAATCTTGGTAATCCATGTGCCATAAGGTAGAACTCCCTGTGGATTCTCTTTCTTTAGCTCAATGGCCTCCAAAAATAGTCAGGGAAGACTTACTTTGACCCTATTTGTGATCCTCCATAGGATTTCAACTTCCTGTGGGTTGAGTTGATTCCGACTTTCTCCTTTGGGGTGGATGCAATGGGCGATCAACAACTGTAGAACCTACAACCTTGGGGATAGATCCATGTAATACAAGAATTTGATCCCTAGATGGTACTTGTTGCTATTGGTGAGCTGGTTGTACATCTGCGTGAGGGATAGGCCTTCAGAAAGAGGTTGATTGTCTTCGGCACACCTAGAATGCTGGCGATTAGATCAATGGCATTCCTTTTGCAGAATCCATGTGCGAGCCCCTGATTTATCTCGACCCCTTTGACATAGGAATTGAGATATTCCTGATCTCATAAATAGTAAAATAGCCTGGTCAGGTCGGGATATATCCTATCATCCTCCTTTAACAACCTGGTCCATCCTTAAAAATCTAACAGCTCCTCAATTCCAAACTCATATTCTTGTAGAAATTTAAAATCAATGATTTTGGGCAAAAAGGTCTTCCTCTCATAAAAATGCCGATAGAACCTGCTGTGTTGGCGTTCGGTTCTAAAGCAATCAGTGGGCATTTTGAGAACTTGGCCCCATTGAGTGGGGGTCCCCTTTCTTTTTTCGCCCAACTCAGAGCTGTCACTAGATTCTATATTTTCCTCTTCTTTGGGTGCAGAGGTGGATGGATTACCTTCATGAAACCGGACCCGTCGGGTTGTAGATGTTGTAGCTTCTTCTCGAGCTCTTTTGGATGGCGTACGTTGCCTGTGAGGCACGTCCTCCCCAGTACGTGATTGGGACGGTCTTGAAATAGGTAATTTGTTGGGTTTGGAGACAGCTTTGGGTGCCATGGTTGTTAGAATAGCTCGATATTAGAGATGTAGATGGGTGTGGAATCTTAGGAAGAGAGAAGAGGCACACTTCTCAAGAAGATTTAGGAGAGAGGATGTGGCGCCCCGAACCGAGGTGCCAGAAGCCTTACTCCAGGATCGTTTTGATTGGTAAACGTGACTCAGGATTGTTGCCCTGATCACACGCCAGGATTCCCTTTTTTTTCATTAATACATGGAAAATTTTCATCATTCATCTAACATGAAATATATTTCACATATCACAGTTATAACCCAAAATTGTTTCATAAAACAGAAATATTCATTTCCATCTCAAAATTATCATCATTGTCTTTACACATACAATATTTCATCAAATTTGCATGTCATTTTACATGCTGCCTTCATCATCTTTTCCCGTCTGTTGTTGAAAAAGCATGGGTGAGTAATAATACTCAGTAAGGAAGCTATACATAATTTTTCAATCATTTTCATGCATTTCATAAAATGCAAATGCAATGCATACATAGCATTCATGAAATTCCTTTGGATGCGACGCTAGCTAGGCGCCCATCCCATACATGCTCCCATTTCAGGGAGGTCGCCGCCGGCCTGGGCCTATTAAGCGACTTGGCAATAGTGAGGGGGACATCCGGCCCGCTTACTACCTCGACTAAGGCCTATTCCTCGTGCACATGCTCATTCTCATACACATGCCGGCATGATATTTGCAAATCATAAACAATTTCATAAAAAGCATTTAATAAATAATTTCACAAAATGAACTTCGGTTTATGTAAAGCGGTTATAGGTATGACCAACCTTAAATAAATTTCATAAAGCAACTTGCAAACAATTTCAAGCATTTTGGAAATAATTTGCCAAACATATAACTTGCTTACTTTCTTAGGAGGTGTCTTCGACCTTCTCTTTTCCTTTTCCTATTCAAGGAGAAATGATATTTTCATTTCTTCTATTCAAGCTGCTTCCCATGCATGTTCTATATTATTTGGGCATTATTTCTTTATGTGGATATTTTTTAACCATAGGTTCTTCAAAATTTTTATCATCATATTTAAATATTAATCTCAAATTTTCTTCAAAATACGCTGTTACTGTAGAAAATTACTGTAGCAGATCACTGTTCATCCGAGTTACTGTTCACAGAGACGTGGTTATTGTTCATGGGTTCCAAAAATTGATATTTTTTCTAAAAATAAAAAATACCATGACATACCTTATGCCTAGTATATCATTGGACATTTCATATATTTTGAATTTATCATCATTTACTTGGCCAAAAAAATTATTTTCTCCATATACTAAAAATCATCATAAATTCACTTAAGCATAATCCTTAATTCCAAAAATTATGAAATTAATAAATCATTATTCCAACATCATATTTATCATAATCATACATCCCAAATCATCATTTATCAATTTTGGAGCATTATTTTCACATATCATATGCTATCCTCCCAAATACCCTATCTTCGCTCCAAATTTTTGATGTTTTGGCATAATTTCATTTAAACATTATATCTATACTTATTTTCTCATGCTTGGGCATTATCTAAGCATGGTTTTACCTTACTTAACATCCAAAAGAGATTTGGGTAGAAATCACTTACCCGAAGTGGAGATACGCCTCTTTTTCTCGCACTTTCTCTCTCCAACCTTCTATTTTTCAAGGCTAAAACGTGTGGGGATGTAAAATGAAGTTTCTCAAGTGATTTTTGAGCTGGGATGGCTGTGAATTTCGTCCATGGCATGCTTTTCTATTTATAGGGGTCCATTTTTCATGAATTTGCAATTTACCCCTCTAGCTTAGGGTGTAAACTTGCAAATGTGTTTTTTCTAATTTTAAAAGGTGCATGGAGCATTGTGCAGCCCCCCTAGGCCTGCTCCAGCAGCCCTATTCCAGCCCTATTTTTACCTATTTTTTTATTTTTTAAAATTAATTAATTTAGGCTAAATTAATTCTAGCCATTGATCTTTGATGAGGATGATCATGGGCCATTGGATCATGCCCCAAAAGTCCATGCTCCAGCAGCAATTGCATGCTTTGCATTAATTTTATTTAATTAAAATTAATCAAAGTCAAACGCCATTAATGAAAAAGTAAAGTTACTTTTTCCATTTTCAAATGACATTTAATCTTGACCCTTAATTCATGATCCTTGATTAATCTTGGACCATTCATCATATCCATCATCATATCTTGGCCACCCATAAAAAATTCATCTTGATCCGATGTCCGGATTGCAAGATATGAATTTTTCTGCATTTTCTTCAAAAATCAATTAAAAATCCGAAAATTCATATTTTAATCAAAAAAACATTTTTGTCCTATAGTGGGAAGCTTCCTTTTTCATATTTTATGATTAAGTTAATCCAAGTGATTAACTCTTAATCATATATCTTGACCCCTATTTACTATTCACGTGCACTATTTACGGGGTTAAATTCCCAATTGCATTATTTCAACCTCAAATACACATGTCCATTAATAAGGTTCATGAATCTTTATTTATTCATAAAATAATCTTCAAAATTACAAGTATCAAAATGACGCGTATACGGTCAAAATAACGCGTATACGGTCAGGGTTCCACAATTCTCCCCCCCTTACAATAGGTTTCGTCCCGAAACCTATCTTTCTTCGAATAATTGAGGGTACTTTCTTTCAACTTCTTCCCGTAACTCCCATGTGGCTTCGGATTCTGAATATCGATTCCATTGAACCTTTACATACTCAATTTCTCTGTTCCGAAGCTTCTTGATCTTGAAATCCAGTATCTTGATTGGCCTCTCCTCATAGTTCAAGTGTTCTTGTATTGGCAAATTTTCCGCTATCAACACATGGGTTGGATCGGAAACATATTTCCTGAGCATGGAGATGTGAAACACTTTGTGGATGGCACTGAGGGCTGGTGGCAAAGCTAGTCTATAGGCTAGATTGCCTATCTTTTCCAAAACTTCAAAGGGCCCAACATATCTCGGGTTTAATTTTCCCCACTTTCCAAACCGGGTGACTCCTTTGAATGGTGTTACCTTAACAAATACGTGATCCCCAACTTGGATATTTAAATCCCTTCTTTTGCAATCGGTGTAACTCTTTTGCCTACTCTGGGCTGTGAGTATATACTGGCGAATCACTTGAATTTTTTCTGCCATTCTCTTTGAGAGGTCTGGAGCCAATTTCCTTTCTCCTACTTCATCCCAGTTTAGAGGAGTTCTACATTTCCGTCCATATAAAGCTTCAAATGGGGTCATTTGAATACTTGCTTGATAATTGTTGTTATAAGCAAATTCTGCCAGAGCCAAATATTCATCCCACGATCCTCCAAATTCTACTGTGCACATCCTCAGCATATCCTCTACTATTTGATTTACCCTTTCTGTCTGCCCATCAGTTTGAGGATGAAATGTTGTGCTGAATTTTAGCTGCGTACCTAAGGTTTGATGTAAACTTTTCCAAAATCGAGATGTAATACTGGAATCTCGATCGGAAACTATTGACTTAGGTACTCCATGCAGTCTCACTATCTCCTTATAATAAATTTTAGCTAGTTGCTCAACAGTAAAATTTTTCTTGATGGCTAGGAAATGAGCTACTTTTGACAATCTATCTACTATGACCCATATAACATCATTTCCATTATGGGTTCTTGGCAACCCTTCAATAAAATCTATTGTAATATCACCCCATTTCCATTCTGGAATTTCTAGCGACTGTAATTTTCCAGGGGTTCTTTGATGATCAGCCTTAACCCTTTGACATGTTAGGCACTTAGCCACATATTCAGCAATTTCTCTCTTCATATTATTCCACCAATACATCATTTTGATGTCTTGATACATCTTGGTGCTACCTGGATGCATCGAAAAACGAGAGAAATGTGCTTCTTTCAATATTTGTTCCTTTACTTCCTCTTGATTGGGTATACACAGGGAACCCCTGTATCTGTACATCCCCTGTTCATCTTGCACGTATTCACTGGGATTTTTCTTAATCATTTTCTCCACATAATTCTTGAAATCCCCATTTTCTTATTGAGCCATTTTAATTTGTTCAAATAAATTTGACTGGATTTGTAATTGAGACAATCTAACTTGTACCCCAGGTGGGCTTACAATTAATTCTAATTGTCTCAACTCTTGTAATAGCCCTTCTTCCTTTGTGATGAGATGTGCTAAGCTAACATTTCTACTTAGCGCATCGGCTACTACATTGGCTTTGCCTGGATGATATAAAATGTCGAGGTCATAATCCTTTAGTAACTCAAGCCATCTTCTTTGCCTCATATTTAACTCTTTTTGAGTAAAAATATATTTAAGACTCTTATGATCAGTATAGACCTCACATTTAGCTCCATATAAATAATGTCTCCAAATTTTCAAGGCAAAGACTACTGCTGCCAATTCTAAATCATGGGTTGGATAGTTTACCTCATTTGGCTTGAGTTGCCGGGATGCGTATGATATGACTTTTCCATTTTGCATCAGTACACATCCTAATCCTTTCTTTGAGGCATCACTATAGATTACAAATCCTTCCTTCTCCGTAGGTAGTGTTAGAATTGGAGCTTTTACCAGTCTTTTCTTTAATTCCTAGAAGCTATTCTCACATTCCTGTGTCCATTCATACCTAACTCCTTTCCTTGTCAGCTTTGTGAGTGGAGCTGACAATTGTGAGAATCCTTTCACAAATCTTCTGTAGTAGCCAGCTAACCCTAGGAAACTTCTTATTTCCATGATATTTGTTGGCTGTGGCCACTTTGTTATTGCCTCAATCTTTTGAGGATCTACTTGTACTCCCTCCTCGGATATAATGTGGCCGAGAAAGGCTACTTGTTTTAACCAAAACTCACATTTTTTGAATTTAGCATATAATTTCTCCCTTCGAAGAATTTCCAACACTATCCTTAAATGTTTCTCATGTTCTTCTTCTGTCTTTGAATAAATCAATATATCATCAATGAATACCACTACAAATTGATCCAAAAATTCTCAAAAAATTCTGTTCATCATATCCATAAACACAGCTGGGGCATTCGTTAGTCCAAATGGCATGACTAAGAATTCATAATGCCCATATCTTGTTCTGAATGCTGTTTTGTGGATATCCTTTGGACATATCCTCAACTGGTGGTAACCTGACTGTAAATCAATTTTTGAAAATGTAGAAGCTCCTTTTAACTGATCAAAAAGATCATCTATTCTTGGGAGTGGGTACTTATTTTTTACTGTTACTTTATTCAATTCTCTGTAATCAATACAGAGTCTCAAACTCCCATCCTTTTTTCTTACAAACAACACTGGAGCTCCCCAAGGTGATGCACTGGGTCTAATAAACCCTTTATTCAATAAATCTTGAATCTGTACTTTCAACTCAGCCAACTCGGCTGGTGCCATCCTATATGGGGCTTTAGATATTGGAGTTGTTCCTGAAATAATTTCTATCTCCATATCCATCTCTCTTTCTGGTGGTAAATTACATAGCTCTTTTGGAAAAATATCTGAAAATTCCTTTACCACTGGGATTTGTTCCATAGGTACCCTATCTCTTATTGTGTTTATAGAGACCAGATAAGTTGTACATTGTTGGCGCATCAGCTTAGCTGCTTTCATAGCTGATACCATCCTTATTGTGTTTCTGGATGTCTTATTTTACCGATCTCTATTTCATCTTTTGGTGCTTCAAATTGCACCTTTTTATTTCTACAATCAATTGTCGCACCCCATTGACTTAGCCAATCCATCCCTAATATGACATCAAACTCTGTCATGGGTAATAGGATGAGATCGGCTTCCAATATTTTTATTCCTATCCTGATAGGATATGCTTTGCAGATTTGATTTATACTTGCCAATCTATAGACTGGGGATTCTACATGTATAGTACTACTGGTTTCCTCTACCCGTAGTGCGTGTGTGATTACGAATTGGTATGATATAAATGAATGCGTAGCTCCAGAATCAAATAAAGCTACTGCAGAATTTTCCAAAATGTAAATCATACCTGTAATCACTTTTTCCTCCATCTCTTGTGACTCCGTTCGGGTGAGGGCTTGGACACGCACTGGGTTGGTAACAGTACCGGGTCGATTAGCGATTGCGGGGACTTTTTGCTGGGCCGGCCTCCCTCGAGCTTGTGCTCCTTGTGGCTTATTCGGACAATTGGGCGAAATGTGTCCGACTTGACCACAGTTGAAGCATTTTATTATCTTGGCTTCATCGGTCCCGTAGTCCCGGGCCACATGACCCGTTTGGCCACATTTGTAGCATTTCCCCATTCCCTGTAAACATTCGTCTGAATGGCGCTTGTGGCAAGTACTGCAAGTCGGGGTGCTCTTTGTCTGGTCACCGATTTTCTTTCTCTCAGCGATTCCCCTTTTTCCTTTATTAG
The DNA here is from genome assembly GCA_030490835.1 of Annona cherimola. Lineage (NCBI taxonomy): Eukaryota > Viridiplantae > Streptophyta > Magnoliopsida > Magnoliales > Annonaceae > Annona > Annona cherimola. The sequence goes on along the minus strand of CM059973.1, from coordinate 37,803,706 downwards.
CCTCACCTTCCTTGGAGGCTGAAAAGAATTGTTTTTGAGCTTGCCTAAGCTCTTGAGTCCTCATAGACTCCATCTCTAATGCCCTAGCCCTCTCAATGCTAGAGGCATAGTCCTTTATTAATAATGGGGCTAACCCTTCTCTTAGCTGGGGTCTCAATCCCCTCTGGAACCTCTGTGCCTTATTTTCCAGCACATTGGCGATCCATGGAACATATCTTACCAAGACATTGAATTTTGTAGCATATTCTGTGATTGTCATCCTGCCTTGGTAAAGCTTTTCGAATTCTATCACCCTCTGGCTCTATAGCCCTACAGGGAGATATTCTTTATTGAATTCCTCCAAAAACTCATGCCACGAAACTTGCTCTGGATGTGGCATAGTGACCATCAGCATTTCCCACCATTCATAAGCATCTTTTATCAACAGGTGGGTAGCGCACAACACTTTTTGCTGACCATTGCAGGGCGATATTCTAAATAATTTCTTAATTTCCGTAATCCATTGCTCTGCAATGAGGGGGTTTGGTTCCCCTGCAAACTTGGGCGGTCTCTGGGCAAGAAAGGCATTGATAGCCTTTCTGTCGGCCTCAAGGAGACTATCCTCCACTCCCCTTGACGTGCCGGGATTGGCCGAGGGCCCTGGTCTTTCCCCATCTCCTCTTGATGGTGGGGCTTGTTGGTTCCTCATTTCTTGCAACAACCCAGCAGTTTGGGCTGTCCATTGCTGCATAGCTTTTTCGATAGCCGCAGCAATTCTTTTTTCTATGTTGACCTCTACTTGAGGTCTTGGGCTTTCCCCTCGCCGTGGGCGGGTCCTAGAGGATTCCTCATCGGATTCAGCTCTATAAGTTCTTTTACTGGCTTCGTCCCTTGTTTGATCAACCGATTCTTCTATTGGGGCCTTTCCTTTGTTAGCTCTGGCTTTAGCTCTAGTGAGCGGCATTTTCAACTTCATAAAACATTTATTAACATAACATCAATATTTATCAATAATAAATAAATCAATCATAATCATGATTTCATGTAATCTAGTTTAGTCATTTCTTTCCTTTTCTGCCTATTTACCAATCCATGCTCTGATACCAACTTCTGTGGTATCAAACTTATCCTTTCAACATCATTTATTTTCTCCTTCTCCCGCCTATTTACCAATCCTTGCTCTGATACCAACTTCTGTGGCGCCCCGAACCGAGGTGCCTAGAAGCCTTACTCCGGGATCGTTTTGATTGGTAAACGTGACTCAGGATTGTTGCCCTGATCACACGGCAGGATTCCCTTTTTTTTCATTAATACATGGAAAATTTTCATCATTCATCTAACATGAAATATATTTCACATATCACAGTTATAACCCAAAACTGTTTCATAAAACAGAAATATTCATTTCCATCTCAAAATTATCATCATTGTCTTTACACATACAATATTTCATCAAAACTGCATGTCATTTTACATGCTGCCTTCATCATCTTTTCCCGTCTGTTGTTGAAAAAGCATGGGTGAGTAATAATACTCAGTAAGGAAGCTATACATAATTTTTCAATCATTTTCATGCATTTCATAAAATGCAAATGCAATGCATACATAGCATTCATGAAATTCCTTTGGATGCGACGCTAGCTAGGCGCCCATCCCATACATGCTCCCATTTCAGGGAGGTCGCCGCCGGCCTGGGCCTATTAAGCGACTTGGCAATAGCGAGGGGGACATCCGGTCCGCTTACTACCTCGACTAAGGCCTATTCCTCGTGCACATGCTCATTCTCATACACATGCCGACATGATATTTGCAAATCATAAACAATTTCATAAAAAGCATTTAATAAATAATTTCACAAAATGAACTTCAGTTTATGTAAAGCAGTTATAGGTATGACCAACCTTAAATAAATTTCATAAAGCAACTTGCAAACAATTTCAAGCATTTTGGAAATAATTTGCAAAACATATAACTTGCTTACCTTCTTAGGAGGTGTCTTCGACCTTCTCTTTTCCTTTTCCTATTCAAGGAGAAATGATATTTTCATTTCTTCTATTCAAGATGCTTCCCATGCATGTTCTATATTATTTGGGCATTATTTCTTTATGTGGATATTTTTTATCCATAGGTTCTTCAAAATTTTCATCATCATATTTAAATATTAATCTCAAATTTTCTTCAAAATCACGCTGTTTACTGTAGCAAAATTACTGTAGCAGATCACTGTAGCAAATTACTTTAGCAGATCACTGTTCATCCGAGTTACTGTTCACAGAGACGTGGTTACTGTTCATGGGTTCCAAAAATAAAAAAAATACCATGACATACCTTATGCCTAGTATATCATTGGACATTTCATATATTTTGAATTTATCATCATTTACTTGGCCAAAAAAATCATTTTCTCCCTATACTAAAAATCATCATAAATTCACTTAAGCATAATCCTTAATTCCAAAAATCATGAAATTAATATATCATTATTCTAACGTCATATTTATCATAATCATACATCCCAAATCATCATTTATCAATTTTGGAGCATTATTTTCACATATCATATGCTATCTTCCCAAATACCCTATCTTCGCTCCAAATTTTTGATGTTTTGGCATAATTCCATTTAAACATTATATCTATACTTATTTTCTCATGCTTGGGCATTATCTAAGCATGGTTTTACCTTACTTAACATCCAAAAGAAATTTGGGTAGAAATCACTTACCCGAAGTGGAGATACGCCTCTTTTTCTCGCACTTTCTCTCTCCAACCTTCTATTTTTCAAGGCTAAAACGTGTGGGGATGGAAAATGAAGTTTCTCAAGTGATTTTTGAGCTGGGATGGCTGTGAATTTCGTCCATGGCATGCTCCTCTATTTATAGGGGTCCATTTTTCATGAATTTGCAATTTACCCCCTCTAGCTTAGGGTGTAAACTTGCAAATGTGTTTTTTCTAATTTTAAAAGGTGCATGGAGCATTGTGCAGCCCCCCTAGGCCTGCTCCAGCAGCCCTATTCCAGCCCTATTTTTACCTATTTTTTATTTTTTAAAATTAATTAATTTAGGCTAAATTAATTCTAGCCATTGATCTTTGATGAGGATGATCATGGGCCATTGGATCATGCCCCAAAATTCCATGCTCCAGCATCAATTGCAGGCTTTGCATTAATTTTATTTAATTAAAATTAATCAAAGTCAAACGCCATTAATGAAAAAGTAAAGTTACTTTTTCCATTTTCAAATGACATTTAATCTTGACCCTTAATTCATGATCCTTGATTAATCTTGGACCATTCATCATATCCATCATCATATCTTGGCCACCCATAAAAAAATTCATCTTGATCCGATGTCCGGATTGCAAGATATGAATTTTTCTTCATTTTCTTCAAAAATCAATTAAAAATCCGAAAATTCATATTTTAATCAAAAAATATTTTTGTCCTGTAGTGGGAAGCTTCCTTTTTCGTCTTTTATGATTAAGTTAATCCAAGTGATTAACTCTTAATCATATATCTTAACCCCTGTTTACTATTCACATGCACTATTTACGGGGTTAAATTCCCAATTGCATTATTTCAACCTCAAATACACATGTCCATTAATAAGGTTCATGAATCTTTATTTATTCATAAAATAATCTTCAAAATTATAAGTGTCGAAATGACGCGTATACGGTCAAAATAACACGTATACGGTCAGGGTTCTACAGAGGATGAGATAAAAAGAGAGAAAGAAAAATGAAGGAATGAAATGGGCATGCCCCTGCCTCTTGTAGGCGCGGGGCGGTGAAGTCGACTTGGGATGAACCGAGTCAACTTGGCTCCTCCGACTTGAGTTAGATGCACTTGCTATTTTCTACTCTCCCTATTTAATTGCAATATATCATATTCCTAATCAATATCAATCATACCCATATCATTTCTAATTTTATAGAATGTTTCTTTCTCTAATGGTTTGGTAAAAATATTTGTAATTTGGTCCTCGGTTTTAACATATTCTAAGTAAACATCATGAGTTTCAACATGTTCTCTAATGAAATGATGTCTCACATCTATGCGTTTAGTTCTAGAGTACAGTACAGGATTTTTAGTTAAACATGTTGCACTTGTATTATCACATCTAATTGGTATATCTATATATTTAATTCTATAATCTCTAAGTTGTTGTTTCATCCAATGTAGTTGGGCACAACAGCTCCCAGCGGCAATATATTCGGCTTCCGTAATAGATAGAGCAACACTAGTTTATTTTCTAGAAAACTATGAGACCATCATGTTTCTAAAAAGCTGACATGTTCCACTAGTATTTTTTCTATCTACTTTGTAACCGTCAAAATCTGCATCCGAGTAGCTGATTAGATCAAATGTTGAACCATTTGGATACCATAGACCTAGATTAGTAGTATCGATTAAATACCTGAAAATTCTTTTTAAAACTATTAAATGTGATTCTTTGAGACATGATTGAAATCTTGAACACATACAAATACTGAACAAAATATCCGGTTTAGATGCAGTTAAATATAATAAAGATCCTATCATGCTTCTATACAACTTTCGTTCAATTAATTTATCTTTTTCATCCTTGTCAATTTTGATGGTTGAACTCATGGGTTTATTTGCCCCTTTGCTGTTTTGCATTCCAAACTTCTTGAGCATTTCTTTGACGTATTTGGACTTATTTATGAATGTGCCTTTAGCTAGTCGCTTAATTTGCAGTCCAAGGAAGAAGTTTAACTCGCCCATCATGCTCATTTCAAATTCACTTTGCATAATCTCAAAAAATTCTTGACATAGAGTTTCATTGGTAGCACTAACTATAACATCATCCACATAAATTTGAACAATTAATATATCTTTGCCCTTATATTTGATAAACAATATTTTATTAACTTTTCCTCTCTGGAAGTCGTGATCAATCAAAAATTTGCTTAACCTTTCATACCAAGCTCTTAGAGCTTATTTGAGTCCATACAGGAGCTTTGGTTGATTTAAAAACAAATTTTGATTGGTCTTTCTCTTCAAAATCAGGTGGTTGTTAAACATATACTTCCTCATTTAGATATCCAATCAAAAATGCACTTTTCAAATCCATTTGAAACAATTTAAAGTTCATGTGAGAAGCAAAGACTAGTAGTATGCGTATGGCTTCCAATCTAGCCACCAGAGCATATGATTTCTCAAAATTAATTCCTTCTTCTTGAGAATATCTTTTGGCTACAACTCTGGCTTTATTTCTCACCATAAGTTCACTTTCATCTAGTTTGTTCCTAAAATCCCATTTGGTACCAATAACAGTGGAATCTTTGGGTCTAGGAACTAGGTGTCATATTTGATTTCTTTCAAACTGATTTAGCTCTTCTTGCATTGCCAAAATTCAATTTTCATTACTAAGAGCTTGGTCAATTGAATTTGGCTCTATTTTAGACCAAAAGCAAAATCTCCACAAATATTATGTCTAGATCTTCTTATTCTTACTCCTTCATATGCATTGTCAATAACTTGTTCAATTAGATGGTCATTTTTGAACTTGAGATCTTGTGGAGGTTTGTAAGAATCATTACCTTCACTTACCTTTTCATCCGTGGATTGCTCTTGCTTTGTTTCCAATTCTCCTTGTTGTTCCAATTGTTTCTTTTCAAGATTCTTTGATGTGTCATCCGCATCACTTAGCTCATCCTCCTTTTTGGGTTAGGATTGAATTCATCAAATACAACATGTATTGATTCTTATACTACTTGATTTTTTTTGTTCAAAACTCTAAATGCTTTGCTATTTAATGAATATCCAAGAACTATTGCCTCATCACTTTAGGCATCTAATTTTCTAATTTTGTTTTTCCATTATTCAGCACATAGCAAGTACAGCCAAAAGCATGGAAGTATAAGATATTTCATTTTCTACCTTTCCATAATCATATGGGGTCTTTTTCAAAATTGCTCTTATAGTAACTCGATTCAGTACATGGCATGCTGTACTTATAGCTTCACCCCAAAATCTTTTGGATAGTTTACTTTCATTTAGCATAGTTCTAGCCATTTCCTGTATTGTTCTATTTTTCCTTTCAAGTACCTCATTTTTGTTGAGGAGTCCTTGGTGCAGAGAATGTGTGATGAATTCCTTTCTCATTGTAGAATTCTATAAACCATTTGGTTTCAACTTCACCACCATAATCACTTCTAATGGATATGATTGTTTTTTATTTTTTCATTTTGCACCAAATTAGAAAAAGTAACAAACATTGAGAAGACTTCATCTTTGCTAGTTAAAAGTATTATTCATGTAATTCTTGAAAAACATCAACAATGACAAACACGTACTTTTTCCCTCCAAGAGTCAAAATGTCGGAAGGCCTAAACAGATCCATATATAATAGTTCAAGTGACCTAGTCATTGAAATTTTCTTTTTGGAGGAAAATGACATTTTAGGCTGCTTGGATAGTTAACATGCCTTGCAGATTTTATCTTTGTCGTATTTGAGCTTTGGTAATCTTTCTACTAGGCTCTTTTTTCACAAAGTCTTAATATTTGACATATTTATGTGTCCAAGCCTTTTCTGTCATATCCATGGATCATTCTCAATGGCTATGAGACATTTTATATCAATTTCATCAAGGGAAACCAAATATACATTTCCATGTCTTTTTCCGCTAAAAATTATGTGGTCTTCATAAAAAACATTACATAGAGAAGATTTAAATACAACTTTATAGCCTTTGTCACATAGTTGACTATTGTTCATTAAATTATGTTTGAGTACTTCAACAAATAGTACATCCTCAATATATGCATTTGAAATACCGTAAACATTTCATTTACCTTTTATTATACTTTTCTCATTGTTTTCAAATGCAACAGTCCCTTCACTACAAGATTTGATTTTGTGGAGTAATCCTCTTTCTCCCGTCATATGTCTTGAGCAGCCACTATCCATGAATCATATATTGTTGGCCTTTGCTTTAAGATATACCTATAAAATAAAATCATGTAGTGGTTGTCTCTTTGGTACCCATTTTATGAGTCCATTTGGGTTAGTGAGTCATTGGAGTCTATGTTGTTATACTTTGGAAGGCATAAATCTAATACTTTATGGTACCCAAACCAACTTTGCACCATGGTTATATAATTTCTTTATTTTACACTGATAAATTTTGTGGCCCATTTGTTACAAAAATTGCATGCTCTTGGAAGTCTTGAAGTAGGAATCCATGTAGCAGGAGATTCCCAAATTGGCCTTTTTGTCCAAGTAACATGACTCATTCTTGGTTTAAGAGATGTAGGCTTAGTTTGGTTTTTACCAAGCTTTGAAGTAATTGATTTACTGCTTTCACCTTTCTCAAATGTGGAATACCCAAGTCCTCTTTTGTTGTTCTGGCTAGTCATGTTCAAGAACATTTTCACACTTTCCCCTAAATTAGAGAACTTATCTAATGATTCATTTAAAGACTCATTTTCTTTCTTCAATCTTTACACCTCGTTAGTTAAAGTATTATTTTCATTTGTTAGGTGGTTGACTTTTTCAGCTAGCTTTCTATTCACAATAATAACTAAATCACATTGTCTATTCTTTAATATAAACTTATTTCCTAGTTTCTTTATTTCATTAATTATATGCTCGTTGCAGTTCCTCTAATTCAACACATTTGAGACAATCATATGTAGAGGAATAAATAGACTTGTTATGTGGCGCCCCAAACCGAGACGTCACTTCCTTACCTCAAGACCTTATAGATTGGTAAATGTGAATCAGGATTGTTGCCCTGATCACGTGGCGGGATTTTAATTGGAACTCGTCCAAATTATTTTCGTTTCTTCATTCATCATCATTTCATTTATAACATAAGTAATGGTACACTTATACATATCATTTAAACTATTTCAACCTGCTATTATACATCATAGGCCCTCTTGACCTAATCATGTCATTGTCATTCCAGACATACATTCATTCATTCCTTCGTTAGTTCTCCTAGAACTTCAAACTTTAAATAAATTCATATACGTCAGCATACCTGAATACTTTCATTCATATCATTCCACTCGCTATGGCTAATCCTTTTAGCCCACCTGGGTACTATTGCGTACCTTCCTTCGTTGCTTAGGTCCATCGACCCCTTGAGTTTCCGGTACTTGTCTAAGGTTTGGGAAAACAAAATGTGAGTGACAACTCAGTAAGCAAGCATTTTATCTTTTAGAGCAAGACTTCCTTGAAAATCATTTTCTAAAACGTTTTTCTCATAAATCATTTTGGCCAGGGGACATTTTATATCCCAAAACATCTTGACAGAAACCATATTTGGTAATAGACATTCTCATGTCCACGAAAAGATGTTTTTCCACATAAATCATTTTTCCATTGGACGTTCATACGTCCTAAAATATTTTTCCACGTAAACTTTGTTGGAATCGGACGTTTATATGTCCTAAAATGTTTTTCACATAAACACTTTGATAATGGACATTTTTATGTCCAAAATACATTTCCCGTAATCCTTTATGGCAATGGACATTCATATGTCCACAAACACCTTTATCCTTTAAACTCTTTTAGAAACGGACATTTTTATGTCCACACATGTTCCAACATAAATCCCTTTAGGAAATGGACATTCTCATGTCCAACCATTTTTCAACATAAACCCTTTTTCATAATCCACATCTTGGGGCTTGTTTATAGAAAACAAGTCATAAATCCTTTTCATGAAAACTTTTTCATAGAAACCATTTCTTTTTATTCTTAATATTTACACATTTTGTATAAATCACCCTGTTTTTAGGGTAACTTATACATAATGGATCATAAAAATCCAATTTCGGATAACTTTTTCATATAAATGCTTTTATATCCCAATGTTTGGACTTTTAAAAAGCAAAACGTATACAAACACATTTCTCCCCATCCAGTAGTGACACTTAGTAAGTGATCATGCTACCTTTTGGAAGAGAATCCTTAACAGCACGCTAGTCAGGCGTCTGTTTATTTATCCTGCTACCATCTCAGGGAGGGCGCCACTGGCACTCCTGCCATCCCTTAGCGACTTGGCCTTATGTAGAGCGAGCCCCGGTCATCCCAACCGTACTCTACAACCTGCCTGTTCCTTGTACTGGTGCACCATACATTATTATGACGGACCGCAGTCCGTTTTGTTTGAAGAACCACAGACCGCAGCCTATGTCCTTTTAAACCGGGATCACAGACCTCTGTCTGCATCCATAACTTAAAAACATCACAGACCGAAGTCTGTGTCTTTTTAAAACAAATCATTTTCAAAAATACGTCACAGACCGTAGTCTGTGTTAACTTGTAAAGTGAGCGCACCCACTTTAAATAAGTTGTCATTTAAAATCTAATTTTAGGATGACCTTCCTTAAATTCTTTTGGAAATATTTTGAGTAAAACATTTTGATAAATATTTGAAATGTTTTAAAAATAATACATCTTAAAATCCTTATAAAAGAATTTCAAAATCTTTGAATTTTCAAAATTAAACTATATATTTTCTAACATTTTCTTGGTTTCCATTTTGGGGCCTTTTGCTCACAAAAGTTATGTAATTGTGCTAACCCCTTCTCAACCACCTTAAAATCAATTTCTTGTTCACATATCAATTTTATCATTTTTACATAAAGGGCTTGCATAATCTTTTGTATACCATTTAGCAACTCGAAATCAAACCATTTTATGAAATCAAGATAGGAGGTTGGTCATCCTTAAATCCCCTTCGACACATCAGTATAAATATTTTCAACATAGATTTCCTTATCTAAAGGAAATTAAAACTTTTCGAATATCATTTCAAAACATATGAACTATGTCCAAATCATCATTTATTGTTTAATTATCAAGACCTAGCAAAATAAATCTTTTTCAGAAATCAAATCTCCTTTTCTTTTTTTTCCTTTTATAACATGATTATTTATCATTAAACATCATAAGAGAAATTCAAAACTTATTTACATTTGTTGTTTTGTAAAAAAGGGCAAAATTTCCTTTTTCTTATAAAATACTTTTGAAACAACATCATAAAGAACTTGCTTGCTTATAAGCAAATTCTTAAAAACCATTCGACATAAAGCATGAAATCCTTTGAAAATATTATCGTGGAGAACTTGCTTACTCATAAGTAAATTTCTCAATCCATTAACGTAAAGCATTGTCAATCCATGAAAATACTTGTGATAAATTCTTTATCTTGAAAATGTTGCTTTCTTCCCATGAAGCAAACCTTGAGGCTTTTCCTTAAAGCCATCATTTTTCAAAACTTATATCTTTTCATTAAAGCAGTCATTTTTCAAAACTTGTGGATTTTCCTTAAAGCCATCATTTTTAAAACTTGTGCTTGCCCATTCGTTAAAACATAAACATAAACATTTTAATCATATCAATCACATAGAAAGAAAATAGCATTTTAGAAAGTTCGTTTGCTTATCTGAGATCGCCATAATCCTTTTCTTCCATTCTTTTCCTTGTCTTTGCCTAGATAAATGAAAATAACATTTCATTTATTTGCATTGTCTTCAAATACTTATATTCCTTAGGTTTTACAACCTACATAGATCCATTTGAACTTACATTACACTAGCTTAGCCCACTTGTCTTTCAAGTCGGGTGTTCATACGTATCATAACCTATACATATCAAATCATCCATTTCTCAACACATAAATCATGTGTTTCTTAAAATATTTCAACAAGAAACTTGTGTCCTTAATCAGCATGATTAATCTCCTTAATTAACATATAATTTAGGGTTTAATTTCAGATTTATAATCCACTCATCATAGGGTTCCAAAATAGCAAATTTTGGACCCGTTTTACCCATTTTCAACGTCTCTTGGGATACTTAAATCAAAACAGATTTTTAATCCCTAAATTTCAGAAATTAATCATGCTTTTCTTAACCCAAAATTAGGGTATTAACACATGTTTAAAATCCAAATATTGGTTGCTTCCAAAACAGCAACTTCCATATACATTTTGGGTACCCTTCGCACCCCTCTTTGGACATCCCTTTGCATATCTTCAAAAAATCATATTTAGGGTAATATTGTTTACCTCTAATAGGTTAACCCTCATAATAACTTGTTTATATTTCATTATAAGTCAAATTCCATCACAAAAACCTGGAATTTAACATTTATCTTGATTTATTCCTTAAGTTTTCCACTGAATTTTCAAAATCTTGAATTAATATCAAATCAAGTATTTTTTATCTGAAATTTCTATATTACCTTAATAACTAAATTAATTAACCAAAATAAATATTTTCAGCACAAAAAATTAAGTATTTATATTTATTTTGGTATTTTTAACTTGCTGGACAGCAGCATCCATTTTCAGACAGTCCAAATCACGTTAATTATGGGGTATATTTATACCCATCAAAACCTAATTTTTATTTTTGTAGTGTGATCCTCAATATGGCTTATATATCCTATAAAATTTTCAGCCCAAAATTCCTTTATAAAAATTTTTAAAAATCATTTGGTGCAGCTGATCCTGCTACCCGTTTAATCCTGTCCAGGTTGCTTTTTCCGGATTTTTAATTTGCAATGTACTTATCCTTTTAAGCTAAAAATTGGGTCTTTCCTTAATTGACCCATAATGAGTCTTTTAACAAATTTTTCATGCTAAAAATCGTTCATTAACTATTTCTTCCATATTTTAGATTTCTACCTCATTTCTTCTAGGTTTTGCTCCCATATTTGCATCTCTTTTCAATACATATGCGAAACCCTCAATCAATAATTAATTTCAGAATGTTATTAATATTTATTTAGAGGTTTATTATGATTCAAAACCATGATTCCAATATGAAGAAGAAAACTTGGAAATTGGAAAACTTAAACTTAACGGGTACTTACCCGATTTCACCGATTCTTTGCCCCGAGCTTCCCGAACTTCTCCTTCCCTTTTTCCTTCTTCTTCTCCTCCTCTTTTCTCCTCTTCCTTGCTGGGTTGGACGTGCCCTAGCTGCTGCCTTTGGAGAAAATCTCCATTTTCCTCCCTTTTTCCTCTCTTTTCTCTCTCCTTCTCTCTCTTTCTCTCTCCTTCTCCTTCTTTCTCTCCTTCTCCCCCCTGCTGGGACGTGCAACAGCTTGCTCTTTTTTTTTCTTTTTATAAGTGAATTTTCTTGGTGCTTAAGCAACCCCCTAGGGCATTTTTGTAAATTCCATTTTCACCTTTTCCAAATTGCCCTCTTTGCTTAACTCTTAAGTAACCTCTTACTTGCTCTCCAAGAAAGCAACTTCCCATGATAATTAGCTTAATACATTTCATTCATATCATAGATTTCATAATTTTATTCAATCGTTTAAAATTTCATCTCAAACCGACTTTCTAACTCAAGTTATGACCACTTGAATTTATCTTTTGGATTTGGGATAAAAATAATTAATTATCACCCTAATCCCATCATGATTCCCTTAATCCAATCCATTCAAAAGATTGAGCCCACCGTCATGAGCTTACCTTTCAAATTTCATCGAAATCCGCTTGTAGGCATCAAGTTATGAATTTTCTATCATTTTTCATCTTAATTCCATAATTACACTTTAATCTCCATAAATTAAATCATGGTAATTAACATGATTATTCATGACACCTTGTCACCCTTAAGTCCTCATTAAGCCCCTCCGGTCATACCGACTCACTTTGGGCTCCGGCGATTAAATTTTTAATCACCATTCCTAATTAAACCCTAATTGTAAAATATTATTAAATTATAAAATCATCCATAAATCATTCAAAATTCATTTAAATCACATATAAATCAAATATATATGTTCAATGCATACCATTGAGTCCTACATAGGTTGGGGTTTCACATGTTATTTAAGTGATTGAGTTTGGAGGTTACCTTATTACTGCTTATATAGTTTATTAAGGCAATTTGTCCATCTATAATTTCTATTACAGTGAGGCAGACCATATCGAGTTCTTCTTCTACCCTTGCCATGCAGCAAATTCGAGCACAGTTTGTTGCATCATTATCTTCATTTGACGAGCTCCTCGTTGTAGATGTCTCCTCATTTATGTACATTCCTCTTTCTTTTGCTTTATGAAATTTCCTATTTTCATTTCCATCTTTCTTCTCTTACCATTCTTACTTTGATTAGCCTACCTGGTCTCCTACATGCATGACTTTTAATTTTTCCGGCATTATATACCTCTTACACTAGGTAACTTGTCATTCTCATGTAGAGAATTGTTTGCACCATCCCTTTAAAACATCATTTCAAATTCATGCTTTCATTTTCAATCCATGTATGAAAACGCAATGCATTCATTCACACATAACATTCCATTGCCTCCACCTCTTGGGAGGACGCCGTCGGCACACAGCCCATACGACTCGACAATAGTGAAGGGGGACCCTCTGATCCACTTTCTACCTCCACTAAAGTCTCTTCATTATACATCATACATGTGCACATGTCCATGAACATCGCATGATATCAATATGCCGGCATGACTTTTCACAAAAATTCATAAACATTCATCATTTCAAAACATTATACGAATGACCACCCTTAAACACATTTCATAAATACTTGAGAATAAAACATATTTTTCAAAAGGGTTTGCTTGCTTACCTTGCTTGCTTAGCTTTCCATCTCGCTTATCTCTTTACCTTTGCTTATACATATAAGAATGACATAGCGTTCATATACTTTCTTTTGCTTGCATTCAACTCGGATTTCCAACCCATTTCCATTATCATTCACAACCCACTTGAATTTCAAGTCGGGTGTATATGCACATCATAACTTATGCATTATACCATTCATTTCACCATATTTTCAATACCCATTTTTAAGGTATTATTCCCATATATCATAACACATTCATTAGTCATTCATTTGACATCATATGGAAGTTTATTACTTCCACGTATCATTTTTCACATATTTTCCACATTTCGCACATTGTGCTCATTCTTAAGCACTTAGTTGATGTCTTAATCCCCAAATATTAATCTCAAATTTTCTTCAAAATCACATTGTCCACTGTTCATAGTACTGTTCAAAATCACTGTTCATGATTACTATAGCATATTACTGTTCACAATGTTGAAAGTTAGTGTTCATGGGTTCCAAAAATTGACATTTTTTTCAAAAATAAAAAATACCATGACATAGCTTATGTTTAGTATATCATGGAAAAATTCATGAATTTTGAATTTATCATCATTAACTTGGCTAATTAAATCATTTTCTCCGTATACTGAAAATCAACATAATTTCTCTTAAGCATAATCCTTAAATCCAAATATCATGAAATTAATATATCATCATTCCAACATCATAAATATCATAAATATTCATCCCATATCATCATTTAGCAATATTGGAGCATTATTTTCACATTTCATACATGATTTTCCCGAATACTCTATCTTCACTCTAAATTTTTGATATTTTGGCATAATTCCAATTAGGCATTATAACTTTACTTATTTTCTCATGATTAGGAATTATCCAAGCATGGTTTTACCCTACTTAACATCCAAAAGAAATTTGGGAAGAATTCCCTTACCTTAAGTAGAAAAACTCTACTCCTACTTGCCTTTTCTTTCTCTAACCTTCTCTTTCTCTCTTAGAAACGAATTTTGGGGGTGGGGAAACTTGGATTTCTCAAGCTTGGGTTGAGAATGGAGTGCCTTGGACTTTCTCACCTTGCCCCTATTTATAGGGTTGAATTTTTCATCAAATTACAATTTACCCCCTTGCTCAAGGTATTTAATTCCAAATATTTTTCCACTTCATTTCCCCTTTTTCTGATTTTTCTAGGTGGAATTATGTGGTCCACACATTGATAGAGCTAATCCCTTCAATTAATTGCAAATTTTTATCAAAAGGTGTGTTAAATCTACACCCTTGATTTTCCATGATTGGATCCATCTTAGCCCTTGATTTTTCATCAAAATCCAAGCAATCCTTTAGTCAAAAATTCAGCCTTGGATGTCCCTTCTTGCAGCCCCTTTATTTATTATTTTTTTTTATTAAAAATGCATATTTTAAGCTAATTACATCTCATCCGTTGATCTCTTGATAAGAATAATTTTGAGCCGTTAATTTTGGCTCCAATCCCAAGCACCTCCCACGCCCATACCCCTCTTGGTATTTTTGCTAATCTTGCATTCAATAAAAATGCTTTTTAATTAATGAAATTTGAGCAAAAGTCAAATATACATTAATTAAAAGTAAAGTTACTTTATTGATCTCCAAATGACGTTTCATCTTGGCCTTTGATTCATGATTTTTGTCAAATCCTAAACCATTCATCATGTTCATCATAAATATTTGGCCATTCATAAAAAATTTCACTTTAATACGACGTCCGGATTGCAATTTATGAATTTTTCTTTATTTTCTCCAAAATTTTCACTAAAATCCGAAATTCCATTAAAATATCAAAAAGTATTGCTATTTCATCCTGTAGTGATTAAATCTCCTTTTTTTGTCATTTTGTGATTAGGTTAATCTACGTGATTAACTCTTAATCACCTCGGTTACTATTCACGTGTACTATTGATGTGCACTATTCACGTGGTTTAATCCCACAATTGCATTTCTTTAACCTCTAATACACATGTTTTCATACTCATGAATATATATTTCATTAATACATTACCTAGGGTTTACAACCCTAGGGTTTTATACATGTGTCTAAGATTGGGGTTTCACAACTTAGCAATCACATTAGTACTTCGATAATTCTCAAATTGAGTTGTTAATCATCAAAACATGGATTGTGCTTAATTTGCCTCAAGTTTCAACATGGGCAACCGAAACTGTAGATATAATTCAAGGTTTATGGAAAGAACCCAATAATCATAGTTGGGCAGAAATGAAAGAGGACTCGCTCTGATGGCTAATCCTGCCCCCATACCGGCACCTATAGGGGATGAAAATCAACTGATGGAGGTAGATAGAAGGGTTATTAACATAGTCCTACTCAACCACCTCCCAAGTTCTCAAGAGAACCCGACCTCGTATTGGCTGAGCAGCAGACGACTGAGATCAAAAAGCTATTTAGGATATCTCCATGCAACGATAAGCAAAAGGTGTTGTGCGCCACTCACCTATTGGCTAAGGATGCCCATGAGAGGTGGGAGACCATCTTAATCACAACGTTGCACCCGGAGGAAGTGGCATGGCAGACCTTTGTTGAGTTCAATAAAGAGAGTACCTCTCAGTGGGACTGCAGAGTCAAAAGGTAGTTAAATTTGAGAGACTTTACCAAGGAAGGATGTCTGTCACAGAATATGCCGCCAAGTTCAATGCCTTAATAAGGTATGTACCGCGGATCGCCAATGTGCCAGAAAATAAGGCACACAGATTTCAACAAGGATTGAGGTGATACCTAAGGGAGAGCCTTGCACCTCTACTAATTAAGGACTATGCATCAAGTCATGAAAGGGCAAGAGCTTTGGAGATCAAGGCATTGAGGACCCAAGAACTGAGGCAAGGGTTGAGATTGTTTAGCCCGGGTGTGAAGGAAGCGGAAATGGGGAAGGAAAAGATTAAAAAGGGAGGCATAAGAAAAGGGAAAGGAACCCCTAATAAGAAAAGCCCTCCCTCCTATATGCAAGAAATGCCAAAGGCGCCATTTAGGCAAGTGTTTGAAACGTTTAAACAGGTGCTACAAATGTGGGTAGACAGGGCACATAGCTAAGGAATGTGGAACGAGAGAGGCTAAGGTTATCAAGTGCTACGTTTGTGACCAGGTAGAGCACATTGCCCTAAATTGTCCAAGCAAGGAATAAAAGTAGCCAACAGACAGGGTACCTCTACGAACCTGGTGCATGTGCATGCCTTGACTTGTATGGAGTCACAAGAGTAGGAGGAAAAAGTGGTTACAAGTATGGTTTACATTTTAGAAAATTCAGCAATAGTGCTATCCATTCATTCATAGCATGCCAATCTGTAACCACGCATGCACTGTCTATAGAGAAAATAAATAAAATAATACACATAGAATCTTCTGTCTATAGGTTATCTAGATCTAGCCAAGTATGCAAAGCATTCCCGATTAGGATAGGGTCTATGATCTTAGAAGCTGACCTAATCCTTTACCAATGACCGAGTTCGACGTAATTTTGGAAATGGATTGGCTAAGCTGATGGGGAGCCACCATTGATTGTAAGAACAAGAAAGTACAATTTGAAGCGACTCCAGGAAAGGATGTGGCCATTAGCAAGCCAAGGCAGCTTGAGGATTTTATTATACTGATTTCGTCTATGAAACGGCTAAAATGATCCACCAATAATGTCAAGCATACTTGATATCAGTTAGTGTAAAGGAAGAAAAGGAGGTGGAGTTAGATCAAATCCCAATGGTTAAAGAATTTCAGATGTTTTTCCAAAGGAATTAACCATGTTACCTCCAGAGAGGAAATGGATATGAAGATAGATATCATACCAAGCATTGACCCAATATCTAAGACTCCTTATCGAATGGCACCAGCGAAGATGATTGAGTTGAGAACGTAAATATAGGAACTCTTGGATAAAGATTTTATCAGACCCAGCGCATCACCCTAGGGAGCTCCAGTGCTATTTGTAAAAAAGAATGATGGAAGTTTAAGGTTATGTATTGATTACAAGGAGTTGAACAGGGTTATTGTGAAAAACAAGTACCTATTGCCAAGGATTGACGATCTATTTGATCAGTTGAAAGGAGTTACGACCTTCTCCAAAATAGACTTATAGTCAAGGTACCATTAGTTAAGGATAAGTCCTACCAATGTTCAAAAGACAGCTTTTCGAACTAGGTATGGACATCACGAATTTTTAGTGATGCCTTTTGAGCTCACTAATGCCCCTACTATATTTATGGATATGATGAACAAATTATTTCGGGATTACTTGGATCAATTTGTTGTGGTATTGATTTATGACATCCTGGTATTCAGAGAAGGAACATGAGGTTCATCTACGAAGGTGTGAGAACCAGGTATTTTACTTTATTTTCATTATAACCCTTCTTTATTATGAGGTAATTTATGAATATGCTACTAGGAATTTATGATGTTAATGGATTAATAACATATATGGACATTGTTGAGCACTACAACTATTTTCTACCTCGCAGAGTAGGTACGGGGTTCGACCCGACTCGATGGAGGTTCCGTTATACAGAGGTGCCCGCAAGTTAGGGTTCATCTTTCATTTCGCGCCCGACTCCATTTCCCTCTTCTTCTCTTCCTGTTCTCTGCTTCTTCTTTTCTTTCCCCCTATTCAGTACGATCCAGTTGTGGATTTCTTCAAGAAATCTCTACCAACTACCCTGAAGGTCATCGATTCCAGTCAAGGAAGCTCTGAATTTCTGTAATCCAAGCCTAGGGTTGCTGTTTTTGGGGAAAATCACGATTAAGGTAAGTAGATGCTACCCTTCCTTGATTGAATGATGAAATCTCGTATTAAACATGATATGAAACTGGGGGGAATACGTGACACCCAACAAATCCATGGTTTGGGGTGTAGTGTTCGTAACAGCTAGGGTAAGTAAGGTTTGAGGGGAATTTGTCGTGAATGAGTGAATTTATGAAGTAGAGGACTCGTTAGCAGCTTTTGTATTCTTAAAATGTGATGTTAGTTGATTCGGTTCAAACGAGAGTACGAACTAGAGTTTTCTCTTTCTGTGCCTATCATGTGTTTGTTAAAATGCTCGTGTGGCAGTTTTATACATTGAATTGAAAGTAAACCTTGTTGATGTTGTATGTGTGGTTTGTGACATGTATTCTTGTATGTTATGTATGATGTGTTATTTAAAACGATTGGTTGAAAAAGGGTTGTTCATGTCCCCTGATTGACATGAGGAGAGGGTTATTCATGGCCCTTGATTGACATGAGTGGAGGATTGTACGGTCCTTCTATTTATATGTGGTTATATGCATACGATCTTGGGAGTGGGTATCGGACCCATATGTTTTATTTTGATCATGATATGCGCATCCAAAACTTTGCTTATTCCACTTTGTGCTAACCATTATCTACTTACTGAGTCTATTTAGACTCACATAATTTGTTATTTTTTTTAAGATCCCAGGTCAGTTGGGGAACCTCAAGATGGGGCAAGTGAAAGACCAAATCTTGGAAACCATTAGAACATCTCTAATTAAAGTTATTTGAATGTTATGCTCTTTTGACATTAGCATTATGTAGATAGTTATGGAGCTGATTTGACCTTGATAAACATATTGTATTCAGTATTTTGAATTGGATTACGATTTATGTGAATGCATGTAGTTATGATCATTCGGTTTGCTTATTGTGTATGGATAAGTTTGAACGATTTCCTTCCATATGAATTCCCTTATCATATGAAGACACAAATATATAACTATAGAGTTGAATGTCACATATTGAAATGAATTTGAATTGCTTATGCATAACAGGTTGTGTATTACATACCACCCCTTATATATTATGGGGAGATGCTCCCAAAATTTTTGTAGGTCATATGGTACCCTTTTGACTAGTTATTACGAATATTTAGAAATGGGGCGTTATAGAAGGGTACTGGAAAGGTTAAGGAAGGAAAAGTTATATGCCAAGTCGAAGAAATGCGAGTTTTGGTTAAAGCAAGTAGAATTTCTAGGGCACGTAATATCAGACAAAGGAATACAACCCTCAAAAGATTGAAGCAATGCTGAAGTGGACAAGGCCGACAACCATTATGAAAATCAGGAGTTTTCTAGGACTGGCTGGCTACTACCGAAGATTTTTCGAGGGTTTCTCATAATTATCAGCTATGTATGGTCTGAAGAATGTGAATGTAGTTTTCAGAAATTGAAGCGACAGTTGACAGAGGCGCCTATCCTAACCCTGCCTAAAGGAAATGAAGGATTTATGGTTTATAGCCATGCTTCAAGGAAGGGATTAAGATGCGTATTGATGCAAAGAGGAAAGGCGATAGCTTATGCATCTAAGCAGTTGAAGCCCAATGAAGTAGTTCCTCCACTCATGACTTAAAGTAAGCGGCAATGGTGCTTGACTTGAAAATTTAGAGACACTACCTGTAGCGCCCCTAACCGAGGTGTCCACATAGTCCTTACTCCAAGATCTTGTCGATTGGTAAACGTGACTCAGGATTGTTGCCCTGATCACACGGCAGGTTCTTAATTGGATCTCGTCTAAATTTTTTTTCATTTCTCTCTTTTTCTTTTCTTTCATCACATAAACATATACTCATCATCATTCATAATGGACTTATCCATATCATCATAAATCATCAACTTCTCATATTATTCATAACTTCGTAATTTCATACAACCTATTTCCTTTTTCATCATATCGCATTAGGGAATCTATTCATACAAAAATCTACTAATCTTTGTAGATTCCTTTTTTCCTTTAGCAACACATGTCTTTCATCTCTTGGCTTTCCCTACACCTGTCTGACATTGGGAAAATAAAACATGAGTCAAAACTCAATAAGCAAGCATTTTACATTTTAAATGCATTCCTCTTCATTCGGTAGAAGACACTTACCAAGTGATCAACTACTAACATAATAGAAACCTTTTCGTAAACTATTTTTGGAAACCTTTCGTAAACCATTCATAAATGCATTTCTCTCCATTCGTGTGGCGCCCCAGCCCGAGCGTCACAACCTTATCTCAAGATCGTTCGACTGGTAAACGTGATCAGGATTGTTGCCCTGTCACACGGCGGGTTTTAACAGATATTTATCCAAATAAATATGGTTCCTTAGGAATTTATTTCCTTCTCATCTCATGCATACTTAGTTCATTTCCTTCCAATAATGTCATAACTAGACATGATTTTCATAATATATTTCAAAACATCTCATAAATCAGATGTCACTGCATGTATCATCCAAAGTTGTCTATATAAGACATCAAAGTATTTACATCCGTACGACATAAGTTTTTCATAAACATGAAGCGTATAATATTTTTCCATTTCTCCAATGGATAGCTCCTGCTCCTTTGCCAGGTCTCTTCCTTCACCTGTCTATGGGTTTGGAAAACGAAAACGTGAGTCGAAACTCATAAGCAAGCTTATATTTTGCAGGCAATTCATTTTGAAGGCATATTTATTTAAAACCATTTTTCTCCCTTCAGTAGAGACACTTATCAAGTGATCAACTACCTATGGAGCAAAAACCTTTTCATAAATCATTCATACACATTTCATAAATACTTCATAAACATTGGATGTGCAAATTCATCATTTTCATTGATGACGTTATCCTTCATGTGAGGGTACGCTAGCACGGGGAACATTTTTCCATGACATGATCCTTTCCATCCTTAACGCTGGACCTACCAACTTGGGAATGTCAAGGGGGACTCCTTGTCCACTTATTACCTCGACTAGCCTACTTGATTTCCATTCCATGCATGTCCTTTAGTTACCCCGGCATTAAATACTTCCTTACATATAGAGCTTGTCATTCTCATGTAGAGAATTCTTTGCACCATCCCTCTTTAAACATTCTTTCATTGAAACATCGTTTCAAATCCATACATCATCATTTTTCATGAATAATTGCGAAAAATAAGCAATCATTTCTTTCAATAGAAATAACATTTCAATACACATATAGACAAGGAATGTCCATTCTTAAACAACTTGGAAAACATTTAAAACAAAACTCATTTAGAAAGCTGATTGCTTACCTCGCTTGCTTAGCTTTCCGTTTCGCTTATCCCTTTGCCTTTGCCTATACATATAACAATGATATAACATTCGTATATTTTCTTTGTTTGCATTCAGCTCAATTTTCCAACCCATTTTCATTAACACACATAATTCCTTCGACTTCTCAAGTCGTTACGCCCGTATAACATATACTTGTGTACTACATGGGCTATTTACACATCACATTTAGCCCCCTAAGTAGGTCAATCATTCTATCACATAATAATCATCCAATAATTATTATTTAATTGCTCATTACCTTCCTTAAGCCATTTTTCGCTTATTTTCCAAAATTCACACATCATTGCTCATTTTAAAGCACCTGTTGTAGCTTTAAGCCTCATTAATTAATCCTAAAATTTGCGATTAACATCATGCAATTCTAAACAGAAATATATTCACAAAATTTATCATATTTTCATGCATTTTTGTACAAAACCAAATTGCTTAGGTCATTTACCACTCATGCATGTCTATCCTTTCACATATAGTCATTTAACAACTCATATATGAAGCATTTCATAAAATTTTTCAAGTCAGAAATTTAATCCACATTTCAGCATGATAATTACCCTTAATTATCACTTTATTTAGGGTATTTTTATGGGATTTAAATCCACTAATCATATATTTCCAAAATAGCAACTTTGGAACCCATTTTTCACCCGTTTAATGTGTCTTTTGACACATAACCCTAAGCAGTTTAATAAATCCGAATTTTCAGCAATTAATCCCACTTTTCTTAATCCAAATTTAGGGTATTAACATATATATCAATTTGGATCATTTCTACATAGGTTTCATATTTCTTTTTTATTTTTTTCTCAAACTATCCACATATGCTGAAATCAGGCGTACTGATATCTCTAAATCTTGATTTATAATCAAATCAAGGTATTTAATTCTGAAATTTCTATCATACATCAATAAATACATGACTTAATTTTCATAAATATTTCATCACAAAATATTAATATTATATATTTATTTTGGCATTTTCACTGTGCCGGACAGTGTTGTGAGTTTAGGGTCAGCCCTAATCACGTAAATTATGAGGCATATTTATGTTGGAAGCAATTGATAAAATCAAATGCAAAATATTCAAAGCATGTGTTTTGATGATTAACAACACAATTTGAGTGAGTTTTAGCTACTAATGTGTTTTGTGTATTGTTTAAGAATATAAAAATGAAAAATATGAAGTATGGCAGGTCAAGTCGATCTCCAAGTCGACTCAGACATCGACTTAGACCAAGTCGATCCCAAGTCGACTCCAGTAGCAACTTCAAGTGTCAATTTTTGTCCAGCGTTGAAATTGGGGACCCAGAGTTGCCGAAGTCGCACATGAAGTCGACTCCACATGCGACTTAGGCCAAGTCGCAGGCCAAGTCGACTCCAGCATCGACTTTAGGTTGGCAGTGCAGAATTTCAAAAGCTAAGTCGAAGTCCAAGTCTACTTAAGGCCAGACCTGAGTCAAGTTGAAGACCAAGTCGACTCAAACACTCGACTTGGAACGAATGAAGATTAAAACAAGTCCAAAGACAAGCAAGTTGCATGGATTGATCCATTTGAATCAAAGAATATAAATTGGACATGTTCATGCATACCAAGATTCAAGTTCTCAATTGTTCCTAGACATGAAGCTAAAGAATTTTTATGCAAAGTGAATATACTAAAACTTCAAATGATGAAAATCAAATGAAGAACACTTATGATGAAGAAGTTAAGAAAGCAAAGACAGTTTCAAGAAAGTTTAAGCTCACTTGGCAAAATAAAGGAGGTCAAGTCGCAAACGAAGTCGACTCCAGCATCGACTTGGGTCAAGTCCCAGTTCAAGTCGACTTAAATGATAGATTTGGAAACTGAAGCATCCGAAGTCGCTCCCGAAGGCGACTCCAACTGCGACTTGGGTAAAGTCCAAGGCCAAGTCGACCCGAGGAAGAACTTGAACAAGCGGAGCACAGCCAAAGTCACACCCGAAGTCGACTCCAGCATGCGACTTGGGCGAAGTCGGGCACGAAGTCGACTCCATCTGCGACTTGGAGGAATTACGTTCGAATTTTTGAACGTTGGAACATTTATTACATGCCAACCAACTCTATAACGTTCAAAATTCTCCCTCCTCTATATATAGACACTCAAGCAAGCATGGAAATAGATAAGTAAGAGCTGAAAAAGAGGAAAGAAGAGCTACTAAGACTTATACTTCATTTGTTTCTACATCTGAGTGATCTATACACTTTGAAAGGAAGAACAAACTTCAAAGTTGTTGTTTGCCATAACGCCAATTGATTCATTACTTCTACGTGTTTTCCTCGAGCTGAAGATTGACTACACAAATCTGTAAAGTGTAGATTTCTTTTAATTGTTGTTTCATCCAAAGTAGTTGGGCACAACAGCTCCCGACGGCTATATATTCAGCTTTCACCGTAGATAGAGCAACACTAGTTTGTTTCCTTGAATACCATGAAACCAACATGTTTCCAAGGAATTGACATGTTCCACTAGTACTTTTTCTATCTACTTTGTAACTGGAAAAATCCGCATCCGAGTAGCTGATTAAATCAAACGTTGACCCCTTTGGATACCATAGTCCAAGATTAGTGGTATTTATCAAATATTTAAAAATTCTTTTTACAACCAATAAATGTGATTTTTTAGGACATGCTTGGAATCTAGAACACATACATACACCGAAAAGAATATCCGGTCTAGAAGCAGTTAAATACAACAATGATCCTATCATACTTCTATAAAGCTTTTGATCGATACATTTACCGTTTTCGTCCGTGTCGATCTTGATTGTTGAACTCATTGGAATATTTGCTCCTTTGCTAGTTTGCATTCTAAATTTCTTTAGCATTTCTTTGATGTACTTGGACTGATTTATGAATATTTCTTTGGCTTGTTGCTTGATTTGCAGTCCAAGGAAGAAATTTAATTCTCCCATCATGCTCATTTCAAATTCGCTCTGCATAATCTTAGAAAATTCTTGGCAAAGAGTTTCATCAGTAGCACCAAATATTATATCATCTACATAAATTTACACAATTAAAATATTTTTACTTTTATACTTGATGAATAAAGTAGTATCAACTTTTCCTCTTTGAAATTCATGATCAATCAAAAATCTATTTAACCTTTCATACCAAGCTCGTGGGGCTTGTTTTAGTCCGTATAATGCTTTGGTTAGCTTATAAACATATTTTGATTGATCCTTTTCTTCAAATCCAGGGGGTTGTTCAACATATACTTCTTTATTCAAGTACCCATTCAAAAATGCGCCTTTCACATCCATTTGAAACAATTTGAAATTCATGTGAGAAGCAAATGCTAGTAAAATGTGTATGGCTTCTAATCTAGCCACAAGTGCATATGATTCTTCAAAATCAATCCCTTCTTCCTGGGAATACCCTTTGGCTACTAGTCTAGCTTTGTTTCTTATTACAAGTCCGCTTTCGTGCAATTTGTTCCTAAATACCCATTTGGTACCAATAATGGTATAATCATTTGGTCTAGGAACTAAATGCCATACATTATTACTTTCAAATTGATTTAGCTCTTCTTGCATTGCAATAATCCAGTTTTCATCATTAAGAGCTTGTTCAATAGTGGTTGGTTCAATTTTTGACACAAATGCATATTGTCCACAAATATTTTATTTTGATCTCCTAGTTTTTACTCCTTCATAAATATTTCCAATGACTTGCTTAATTTGATGGGCATTTTTGAATTTCAAATCAATTGGAGGTTTGTAGGAGTCATTACCTTCACTTACCTCTTCCTCCATGGGGTTTTCTGGCTTGAGCTCGGTTTCCTTTTGTTGTTCTTGTTGTTTTGCTTTTGTATCATCTGCATCGCTTAGTTCATCCTCCTTTCTTGAAGTTTGGTTAAATTCATCAAAAACAACATGTATTGATTCTTCTACTATTTGATTTCTTTTGTTGAAAATCCTATATGCTTTGCTATTTGATGAATAACCTAAGAAAATAGCTTCATCACTTTTGGCATCTAATTTTTCCAAATTTGTTTTTCCATTATTTAACACATAACAAGTACATCCAAACGTATGGAAATATGATATGTTTGTTTTTCTACCTTTCCAAAGTTCATATGGGGTCTTTTTCAATATTGCTCTAATGGTAACTCGGTTTAATACATGACAAGCTGTACTTACAGCTTCACCCCAAAATCTTTTGGACAATTTACTCTTATTTAGCATGGTTCTAGCCATTTCTTGTATTGTCCGGTTTTTCCTTTCAGCAATTCCATTTTGTTGAGGAGTTCTTGGTGCAGAAAATGTATGGTGAATCCCTTTTTCATTGCAAAATTCTATGAATCGATTATTTTCAAATTCACCACCATGATCACTTCTAATGGAAATGATTGAACTTTGTTTTTCATTTTGCACCAAATTTGAAAACATGACAAACATAGAAAATGCTTCATCTTTGCTAGCTAAGAGTATAATCCAAGTAAATCTTGAAAAATCATCAACAATTACATATACGTAATTTTTCCCACCAAGAGTTAAATTGTCTGATGGCCTATAAAGATTCATATGTAACAACTCAAGTAGTCTAGTTGTTGAAATTTCCTTTTTGGTGAAAAATGGCATTTTGGGTTGTTTAGATAGTTGACAAGCTTTACAAATCTTGTCCTTGTCATATTTGAACTTTGGTAACCCTTGTACTAGATTCTTTTTCCATATTGTTTTAATATTTGACATATTTATATGTCCAAGCCTTGTATGCCATATCCATGGATCATTTTCTATGGCTATTAGACATTTCCCTTCTAGTTTATCAAGGCAAACCAAATATACATTTTCATGTCTTTTGCCACTAAATACTATGTTTTCATCATCAAAAACATTACATATAGAGGATTCAAATACAACTTTATATCCTTTATCACATAATTGACTAATACTCATTAGGTTGTATTTGAGTCCTTCAACAAATAATACAGCTTCAATACATGCATTTGAAATACCATAAATATTTTCTTTACCTTTTATTTTACCTTTTTCATTATTTCTGAAAGCTACTATTCCTTCATTGCATGGGTTGATCTCATGGAACAGTCCTTTTTCTCCAGTCATATGTCTTGAGCAACCACTATCCATAAACCGTATGTTATTGGCCTTAGCTTTAAGACAAACCTGCAAAAATTAAGTCAAGTGGAGCTCATCCTTTTGGTACCCATTTTATGGGTCCATTTGGGTTAGTTATCCTTTGGAGTCTATGTTGGTCTACCTTTGAAGCCATAAATCCAATGTTTTTCAGCATCCAAACCAATTTTGCACCAAGATTTTGCAATTTTCTCAATTTGCATTGATAAACCTTGTGTCCTAACTTGTTGCAAAAATTACAAGCTCCCGGAAGTCTAGAATAGGAAGCAATTTGGTAATTTGTTCCTCGGTTGGTCTTTTGGTCCAAACTACTTGATTTATCTTAGGTTTAGTATAAATGGGTTTGGCGTTGTTTCTCGGAGCATTAGATTTCTCTTGCTCAAATGTATTAAACCCAAGTCCTTTCTTGCAAGTTTGAATTGTCATTTTTAAGAACATTTTCACATTTTCTCCTGGATTAGAAAACTTGACAAGCGATTCATTTAATGATTCATTTTCCTTTTTGAGTTTCTCTAACTCAACTTCCAAGGTATTCTTTTCACTTTTTAATTTATCTATCTTTTCAGCAAGTTTACCATTCACAATTATTACTGCATCACATTGTCTTTTCTTTATTGTAAACCTATTTTCTAATTTCTTTATTTCCTCATATAATGAATCATAGGCTTGTTGAAGTTCTTCCAATTCAGCACATTTGAGACATTCATTCGTAGAAGAAAAAATTGAAAAAGATTTTTGTTTGGAGGTTACCTCTTGACTACTTGTGCAGTTCATTGAAGTAGCTTGATCCTCCAAGATTTCTGTGGCTGCAAAACATATGTCGGAATTTGCTATGCAACAAATTCTTGCGCAATCTGCTTCACATTCTTCACTTGAAGAGCTACATGTTGTAGATTCTTCTTCATTTACGTACATGCCTCTTCCTTTGTTTCTTTGAAATTTTCTGTTGTCGCCTCGATCTTTTCTTTGCTTCTTTGCTTTATTTTCTTCGGGCGTTGGGTATTGGGCTTGCATGTGCCCCGAACCACTACACCGGTAACATTTTGTTGATTCTTTCTTTTTCTCTTTAGAATTTCTTTCTTTAAAGTTTTTGAAATTTCTACCTTTCCTTACAAATTTTCTGAACCATTTTGTAAGTAAGGCAATTTCATCGTCGTTTTGAGATGATGAGGTGGTGTCATCCGAGTCTTGTGCAGCTTTCAAGGCGATGACTCTTTTGCCTTTGTGGTGATCCTCGTTTCTTTTCTTGATTAGCTCATGTGACATCAGTGAGCTAATAAGATCTTCCAATTTCAATGTGTTTAGGTCCTTGGCTTCTTCTATTGCCGTGATTTTTGGAATCCATGATTCGATTAGTGCCCTCAGAATCTTCATGACCTGCTCAGATTCAGAAATTACTTTTCCTAGCCCTTTCAAGGCATTAGTAATCTTGAAAAATCTAGCAAACATTTCAGAAATATTTTCTGTTTCTAACATTCTAAAGTTTTCCAATTCTCCAATCAAAATATTTCTCCTTGTCCCTTAGACTTGGGAAGTTCCTTCATAGATAGATATTAGTGTATCCCATATCTCTTTGGCAGTTAAACAAGAGGATACTCTATCATATTCGGAAGCCGTAAGAGCACAAAATAATGAATTCATAGCCTTGGTGTTGCTCTTTACAATTTTCACTTTCTCATCGGTCCATTTGGAAGCTCTTTCATCAATAGGCAAAGTCACACCGTCTTGGATTGCAATCCAAGAGTCCATATCTGTAGTCATGATGAGTTGTTTCATACGTAGCTTCCAATATCCAAAATTGTTTCCATTAAACAATGGTGGCCTAGTAAAGGATTGGCCTTCGACAAATGCGGGAACGGAAGTGGATTGGGATGCCATATCAAAAGATCTCTTTGGTAAAACTCAAAGACCTGCTCTGATACCACTTGTTGGACCTGAGTTTATGGCAATTACCCAAGAGGGGAGGGGTGAATTTTACCCCGGTTTAGTTTAAACCCCTTTAATGAAACAAATAGAAAGCAATAAGATAATGAAAGCGAAAATGAAAAATAGTAGACAAGATTTATAGTGGTTTGGGCAACCTTTCCCTACTCCACTCTTCCAAGCTCACACTCCCTTGTGACTTGGGTTCCACTATGTATTCCGCGAATACAACTAGAGTCTCCGCTCTCTTCTAGATTTAACTCCACTCCAATCACAACTCTACTTTGTTATAACTTGGTTTGAAACACCAAAATCAAACCAAGCACCAAATAATAAGATGAAATAGAAGAAATCTACACTTTACAGATTTGTGTAGCATGTTTCAGCTCGAGGAAGAATCTGTAGAAGCAACGAATCGTATTGCGTTGAAGCAAACAACAACTTTGAAGATCGTTCTTCCTTTAAACGTATCTAGATCACTCAATTGTAGAAGAAAGTTAGATAAAACTCTTAGTAGCATTTCTTTCCTCTTTTTCAGC
Source organism: Annona cherimola (assembly GCA_030490835.1). Lineage (NCBI taxonomy): Eukaryota > Viridiplantae > Streptophyta > Magnoliopsida > Magnoliales > Annonaceae > Annona > Annona cherimola. The sequence goes on along the minus strand of CM059973.1, from coordinate 37,774,453 downwards.
TCTTACTTGTATGTATCCACATTTGCTTGAGTGTCTATATATAGAGGAGGGAGAATTTTTAACGTTATAGAGTTGGTTGGAGCGTAATAAATGTTCCAACGTTCAAAAATTCGAACGTTACGTCTCCAAGTCACAGGTGGAGTTGACTTCGCCCCAAGTCGCATGCTGGAGTCGACTTCGTGTGCGACTTCAGCTGTTCTTCAGTTTCCAAGTCTGTCCTCTAGGTCGACTTGGTCTGAGACTTGTTTTCAAGTCGATCTTGGAGTCGACTTCGGGTGCGACTTGGCTTCTTTCTTTTGCCAACTTTGTTGAAGTGTCTCTTGCTTGCTTAACTTCTTCTTCTTGTCTTATTTTTTTTAATTTCTTTGAGCTTACTTGTACAAAATGCTTTTTCTTTAAGCTTGGAGAACTTGTCGAACTTAAATCTTGTATGAGCAATTCCAACTTTGGTTTGGGATGATCAAATTCATGTACCTTGCTTGCTTTAAACTTGAATTGGTCTTCATATATTATGTTTGATTCAAGTTTATCTTGAAGTCAGCTTGTCCTTCGACTTGATCTTGAAGATCTGCCCTACCAAGTTGAAGTTGATGCTGGAGTCGATTTTGCCTGCGACTTCACTCAAGTCGCATGTGGAGTCGACTTCGGTTGTGACTTCAGAATCTTGGCAATCCAATTTCAACGCTGGAAGGAAATTGCATCTTGAAGTCTATACTGGAGTCGACTTCGTCTGCGACTTCACCCAAGTCGCAAGTGGAGTCGACTTCATCTGCGACTTCAGTATGTCCAAGTCCTCAATTTCAACGCTGTCCTAAAATCAACACTTGAAGTTGCTGCTGGAGTTGACTTGGGGATCGACTTGGCCTAAGTTGATATTTGAGTCGACTTGGAGATCAACTTGATCTGTCATACTTTGCATATTTCATTTTTATAACCTTAAACACTGCACAATACATATTAGTAGCTAAGATTTACTCAAATTGTGTTGTTTAATCATCAAAACACATGGTTTGGGTATTTTCATTCAATTTCAATAATTGTTTCCAACAGCATCGACTTCAGGTTGGCAGTGCAGAATTTCAAAAGCTAAGTCGAAGGCCAAGTCGACTTAAGGCCAGACTTGAGTCAAGTTGAAGACCAAGTCGACTCAAACACTTGACTTGGAACGAATTAAGATTAAAACAAGTCCAAAGACAAGCATGTTGCATGGATTAATCCATTTGAATCAAAGAATATAAATTGGACATGTTCATGCATACCAAGATTCAAGTTCTCAATTGTTCCTAGACATGAAGCTAAAGAATTTTTATGCAAAATGAATATACTAAAACTTCAAATGATGAAAATCAAAGGAAGAACACTTATGATGAAGAAGTTAAGCAAGCAAAGATAGTTTCAAGGAAGTTTAAGCTCACTTGGCAAAATAAAGGAGGTCAAGTCGCAAACGAAATTGACTCCAGCATCGACTTGGGTCAAGTCCCAGTTCAAGTCGACCTAAACGATAGACTTGGAAACTGAAGCATCCGAAGTCGCACCTGAAGTCGGCTCCACCTGCGACTTGGGGCCAAGTCGACCCGAGGAAGAACTTAAACAAGCGGAGCACAGCCGAAGTCGCACCCGAAGTCAACTCCAGCATGCGACTTGGGCGAAGAGAGTAGAGGCTCTGGTTGTATATGCCCCCTAGAGCTAGAATCTAGAAGAGAGCGGAGGCTCTAGTTGTATTCACGGAATACATAGTGGAACCCAAGTCACAAGGGGTGTGAGCTTAGAAGAGTGGAGTAGGGAAGGTTGTCCGAACCACTATAAACCTTGTCTATTGTTTGTCATTCCGGCTTTCATTATCTTATTGCTTTCTAGTTATTTCATTAAAGGGGATTAAATTAAATCGGGGTAAAACATCTAATTTAAGTTAACATTTTTAAATACCCAATTCACCCCTCCCCTCTTGGGTAATTGCCATCAACTCAGGACCAACAATTTATACCCATCAAAACCTAATTTTTATTTTTTTTGTGTGATCCTCAATATGTCTTATATATCCTGTAAAAATTTTTAGCCCAAAATTCCTTTTATAAAAATTATTAAAAATCATTTTCTACAGCTGATCTTGTCACCCATTTTACCCTGTTTAGGTTAATCTTCTCGGATTTTTAATTTGAAACCTGCTTAATATTTCAATCTAAAATATCGTCGTCCCTTAACATCATATAATAAGGATGTAAACAAATTTTCATGGTGAAAATATTTCGTTTACTACTTCATTCATATTTTGGTTTATAACATGATATAATTTCTAGATTTGAAGTATAAAAATCAAAATTAACATATACTTACTTGATTAATTGATAATCCCTCCTTTTCTCCTTCCTTTTTCCTTCTTTTTCTTCCTTCTTGGCTGGGCTAAGACTGTACGTGTTGCTGTTCTTGGGGAAGATGAAGTTTAAGCACTTAGAAAAAAAATCACAAAACCTCATATCACATGACTGAGCATCCCTTCTTATAGAGTTGGAATTTCCAGCTATGGGCCCCACTTGTTGGTGCATTTTCCACAGCCATTGAATGCCCTCTTATCCTCTTAATGTGTTTACATATTATCCATGTAAAATAATTTTTACACATTTTAATAAAACCAAAAATCTGCTCACATCTCAACCCTACAGCTGTCCACAAAATCACGTCCACCACTGCTGCCCATTTTCATATATATTTTCCATTTTTTATTAATCTCAATTTAAGGGTAAATCTTACACCTAGTTACCCTTCAATTCATGCATTAATTTGGCATAATTAATTTAGCAAAAATGGCAGCAACCACACATCATTTTGCACGTCATTTGCATGCAACAAGCTGTCCACTTTTCATCTATCCATGGCAGCTTCTATTCACGAATTTTCTTGGATTTTTTCATATAATTAAATGCTCATTTATGTATCCCAACATGTCAGCTATTTATGTGCATTATTTATAAAATAAAATATTGAAAAAATCCAGCAATAGCAGCACCTTGGACGTCCATACATCTCCACATCACCTATGCTTACTTTGAGCTCTCCTTTGCCCCTTAAATGTGGACATTAATGCATGGATAATTCATGAAATTTTTGCATTTTATAATTATGCATAAAATACCCTGCATTGCACCTACATTTGACACCTATTTGGTTCATTAAAAATTGCATTTAAGCCATGTACTCTAGCCATTAATGCACCATACTCTTGAGGTGCAAAAGTCAACCAAATACAACTTTTCTAATTCAGGTATTTTCCCAAATTAATTTTATTAATCCAAACCTCCCAAAATTTTCATCTCATAATTTCATTCAACCGTTTCAAATTTCATCTCAATCTGATTTTCCTAGCTCAAGTTATAGCCGTTTGAAGTTAACAGTTAGAATTGAGATATGATCAATAAATCATAACACTAATTCCATCAAGAATTTTCATAACCCAATAATTCCATAATTACAAGTCCAACATCATCAACTTCCCTGTCAAATTTCACTTGAATCCGCCTTACAGGCGTTGAGTTATGAATTTTCTATGATTTTCTAACATAATTCCATAATTTCCACTTTAATCTCCATTAATTAATCATGAAAATTAAACTAAACATTCATACTAAACATTCATGCCACACTAGCAGGTTTTAATTCTCATTATGCCCCTTTAGTCACCTTGACTCATATTGGGCTCCGGCGATTAAATTTTTAATCACCATTCTTAGTTGAACCCTACTTGCAAAATATCATAAAATCCTAAAATCATCCAAAATTTTCATTTAATCATATATAAGCCACATGTACATGTTCAACGCACACATTGAATCCTCCTCAGGTTGGGGTTTCACAATTCGATAGGAGATACTTAGCAAGTGATCAACTATCAATGGAATAGAAACTTTTTCATAAAAATCATTTCATAAACATTGATTGTGCAAATGTTTCCTTTCCACTACTGATATAAACCTTCGTGTGCAGGTACGCTAGCCCAGGGAACATCTCACATAGCATGGTCCAATACGCTGGTTGTCTCCGACTTGGCCTTATCAAGGGGAACCACTCTTCCTCTTGACGCCTACATAGTCCTACATGCATGACTTTTGATTTCCCCGGCATTGTATACCTCTTACACTAGGTGACTTGTCATTCTCATGTAGAGAATTACTTGCACCATCCCTTAAAAATATCATTTCAAATCCATGCTTTCCTTTTCAATCCATGTATGAAAATGCAATGCATTCATTCACACATAACATTCCTTTGCCTCAATCTCTTGGGAGGACGCCGTCGGCACACAGCCTATACGACTCGACAATAGTGAAGGGGGACCCGAGGTTACTGTTCACAGCAACGTGGGTTACTATTCATGGGTTCCAAAAATTAACATTTTTTTCAAAAATAAAAAATACCATGACATAGCTTATGTTTAGTATATCATGAAAAAATTCATAAATTTTGAATTTATCATCATTAACTTGGCTAAATAAATCATTTTCTCCATGTATTAAAAATCAACGTAAATTCACTTAAGCATAATCCTTAATTCCTAAATCATGAAATTAATATATCATCATTCCAACATCATATTTATCATATTCATACATTCCAAATCATCATTTATCAATTTTGGAGCATTATTTACACATATTATACGTTATTTTCCCGAATGCTCTATCTTCTCTCCAAATTTTTGATGTTTAGGCATAATTCCACTTTGGCATTATAACCATACTTATTTTCTCATGCTTAGGAATTATCTAAGTATAGTTTTACCCTACTTAACATCCAAAAGAAATTTGGAAGAATTCTCTTACCTTAAGTGGAGAACTCTCCTCCTACTCGGCTCTTTCTCTCTCTAACTTTCTCCTTTCTTTCCTTGGACATGTGGGAGGGTCTGGGAGCTGGGATTTGCTCAAGTTGGAGCTGGGTGAATGTGCTCTTGGATGTCCAACCCTGCCCCTTATTTATAGGATTTGATTTTTCATCGAATTGGATTTTATCCCCCCTTGCTAAAGGTATTAAATTGCAAATGTGTTTTTTTATAATTTCAAAAAGTGCATAGAGCCTTGTGCAGCCGACCCTACTGCTGCTCCAGCCCCTCTATGGAAGCCCTATTTTATTCATTATTTATTATTTGTAAAATTAATTAATTTAAGCTAATTAAATCCTAGCCCTTGATTTATGATCATGATGAATTTGGACCGTTGATTTTGGTCAATTATCCAACTACCCCCCTGCAATTTCTGCTGTTCATTTATTATTTTTATTTTTTTAATTATTTAATTTAATAAAAAGTCGAATAGAATTTAATGAATAAGATAAATTACTTTTTGATCTCCAATTGACGTTTAATCTTGACCCTTGATTTGTGATTTTCATCACATCTTAACCTATTCATCATGTTCATCATGAATTTTTAACCATCGATAAAATATTCATCAAAATCCGATGCCCAGATTGCAAATTATGAATTTTTCTTTAATTTTTCAATAAAATCCAAAATTGGATTAAAATATCAAAAAGAATTGCTATTTCATCCTGTAGTGATTAAATTTTCCTTTTTGTCTTTTTGTGATTAAGTTAATCCAACTAATTAACTCTTAATCACCTCGGTTACTATTCATATTACTATTCATGTGCACTATTAACGCGCACTATTCATCCAAATTTCATAAATAATTATTTTAACATCTATTCCCACATATTTCATATGAATGTATATTTTCCAAATATATTACCTAGGGTTTACAACTCTAGGATTTTATACACGTGTATAAGATTGGGGTTTCACACTACCTGTATGGTGCTAGGTGTTAGATTTACATGGATTACAAGAACCTTAAGTATATTTTCACTTAAAGGGAGTTGAATATGAGATAGAGGACATGGCTCGAATTATTAAAGGATTACGATTTAGAGATATCATACCATCTAAGTAAGGCAAACGTGGTATCCGATGCATTAAGCAGAAATGTCAGCAGAGCGCACCTTATCACAAAGGAAGAAAGGTTGCTTCAAGAAATAAGACAATTGGAATTGATTGTATGTCCACCTGAAATTCAAGTAAGGTTATCACAAATGCACATATAATCTTCTCTATTTGAACAGATTAAAACCGCAAAGCGAAAGGACTCAAACTTACATAAATATGTGGAAAAGATGAAGAAAAATGGGTTGAAGGAATATGCCACTGATGAACAGGGTATGTTCGGGGTCGCCTTTGCATTCCTAATTCAGTTGAATTAAAGGAACAAATACTCAAGGAGGCACATTTTTTGTCATTCTCTATGTATCTAGGGAGCACTAAGATATATCAGGATCTCAAAAAGGGATACTGGTGGAATAATATGAAAAGGGAGATCGCTGAATACGTAGCTAAGTGCTTAACATGTCAAAGGGGGAAGGCAGATCACCAATGAATGCCTGAAAAACTACAGTCCTTAGAAGTTCCTGAGTGGAAATGGGATGACGTCACGATGGACTTTATTGAAGGACTGCCTAGAACGCAAATGGGAAATGACTCTATATGAGTAAGAGTGGATTATTTATCAAAGGTTGCACATTTCATACCTATACAGAGAACTTTTTTGGCAGAAAAATTGACCAAAGTATATTATAAAGAGATAGTATGTGATACATGGACCCAAGTAAGATTTATGTATATGCAATTGGCATATAAATATGGATCACGTATGATTTAGTGGAATTATGAATGATTTTCTATTGCAATTTTGATGATTTAGTGCAATTAGGGCAAATGGTTATGAATGATGATTATAAGACAAGATTGGTCAAGGTGATTAAAGAGGCTTAATGAGGATTAGGAAATGTTAATATATTGAGGATAATTACCTCACATATTAAGGTTTAACTAATGGAGGTTATGTGATAATTATGGATTTAAGGTAGCAAATGCTAGAAAATTCATAACTCAACGCCGGTAAGGTGGATTAAGATGAAAATTGAAAGATAAGCACATAATTTTGTGCTTAATCTTATGAAAATGATGGATTATGAAAATATTGATGAAATTAGGGTGAAAATTGATCATCACCATCAAAATCCAATGATGACTTCAAATGAGCATAAATTGAGCTAGAAAAGTCGGATTGAGACGAAATTTGAAAAGAACGGTTAAAATTATAAGATCCATGCAATGAGATGCTTGGATTAATCTAATGATGATGGGATATTGGTTGCACAAAAATGGGTGTATGTTATTGATTTTTGTGCACTAAAAATTAAGTTTGTCCTTATGTTAAAGTAAGGTGATTAATTATATTTTTAATGGCAAAAATGAGGTGTTAAAAGAAGATAATTACACATGAATTTTATGAATTATTTAAAATGACAAAATCCATGATAAAATCAGGTGATTAATGACATGATTTAATAGCTAATGGGCTAGCTCAAAGGAGCATGAAATAGGTGGCATGGAATGGATGTTCAAATGGGTTGTTTACATGATATTTTTTATTTTTTAAAAAATGCTAAAAATGCATTTAAATGAGCTACATGACAAGGATGGTTAATGGCCTTGATTTGGGACGGATTTTGTGGCACAAAATGCCAAAAATCTAAAGCATATATGACATTAATTAAATGGACAGCAAGGTAGGGTCCAAAAGTGGGGCACATACAAGGTGCTTTTTAGATTTTTTATGATTTTTTAATAGCTAGTTTGACCCCTAAATGAGCTCCTAGCTAGGGTAATTAAGTGTACATTAATTAAAAGCTGCAATTATGTGGAAAATGTGCAAAAGGGCTGGCATTTGACGCTGATTTACATGGACAACAAGTGGACAACAGGAGATGTGGACGGCTAGGATGCTTTATTTGATTTTTATGATTTTTTTAAATAAGCTAAGTGGACCCCTAAGTAGGCTATTACCTAGGGTGGTTAATTATCAATTTATTAAAGTGGAAATAGGTGTGGAAAATTTGTGCAAGAGCTACTGAAAGTGGACGTCCCTTATGTGGGCAGATTATGTCCATTAATGTATGGATTTTTGATGATTTTTATAGGATAAATATCTAATTTAATTGGACCACATTGTGCCATGTCATCAAAGGGGATAAATGTGCTTTAATTAACTGCTAAAAGATGTGGCACATGGGGCCCACAATGCTGGAAAATCCAACTTATGTCTAAGTATGCACGTCCATAGGTTAAGGGAGAGAGAGAGAGAGAGAGAGAGAGAGAGAGAGAAGTCAAGGGAAAAAACCCCCCGAAATTCCAGCAGTAAGCACGTTCCCTTTCCAGCAGCATGAGGAGGAGAAAAAGAGGAGAAAAAAGAAGGAAAAATGGGAGGAAAGAAGAGGAACCAAGTCATGGAAATTGGGTTCAAGTTTGATCCAATACATGTAAGTATACCCTTGATTTGAGTTCTTCAATTCTATATTTTTCACCTCAACTTATGAGTCATGGATTTGATTCATATTGAACCCTTAAATTATGATTCATGATTCCCTTGATAAGGGTATTGATTAAGGTTTGAATGAAAAGAATGAAAGCATGAGTTCAAAAGGATGAAAATGATGATTAGGGTTGAAAACGGGTTGAAAATCATCAATGGAAATTTTCTTAAATTCGTATATGATATTGCTGTTTTGATGTTTAATGATGATTACATGATGATTCATGATTTAATAAATTACATAAGTTGATTTCGGCTTAAGTTATGGATTTTAGAAAGGATATGAATTAGGATTACACTTATGACATGATTTCTATGTTTTTATGTTAAAAATGATATGTGAATGAGCCCAAACGATTTAGGGATTTTAGGGATGTTGTGGAGGATAAAATACCTCATGTTTAAGGTATATTGAGTGTCCAAAAGGGTGTGAAAAGATTAGCCCTAAATCTGATTTTATTATTGGACACATCAAAACGGGTCAAATGAATACCCAAAATGTGTAAAAGTGTTGTTGTATACAAGAAAATGAATTTTGGATTTTTAAATATGTGTTAATACCCTAAACTTGGGTTAAAAAAATCATGATTAATTACTGGAATTAAGTGATTAGAAAATTGTTTTGAATTAAGTGTCAAAACAGCGTTGAAATGATGAAAACCGGGTTCTAATGTTGCTGTTTTGGAACCCTACGATGAATGGATTAAAATCAGAAAATTTAACCCTAAATTTTATGTTAATTAAGGGGTTTAATCATGCTGATTTATGACACAAGTTTCTGTGTTGAAAATTTTTAAGAAACACATGATCTTTGTGTTGTGAAATGAACATGTATGGAGAGATAGGCATGAGAAAACGATAAATGATTTATGTAAGTTGTTAAAATGAAAAAATGCATGAAAAAGTGATTACATACTTGGATTAAGGTACTGTTTAAGTAAATAATGATAATCTCAAAATTTGATATTATTATATGATGTCTAAGTTAGCAACTAAGTGCTTAAAATGAGCACCGTTGTGTGAAAAGTGAAAAATATGATAAAAATGATAAATGGAGGTAATGAACCTCCAAATAATGATTTAATGAAGGATTATTACATGTATGTAAGTTTACCCTATATAAGGGTATTAAAATGAATGGATGGATGATTGATATGTATAGGCTATGTTGCTAAGTATAAATACCCGACTTGAAAGACAAGTAGGTTAAGCTAGATGGATTTATATAGGTTAGAAAACCTAAGGGATGTATGCATTTAAAGTTAATGTGAATAAATGAAATGTTATTTTCATTTATCTAGGCAAAGGCAATGAAAAGAATGGAAGAAATAGATTATGGCGATCTCAGATAAGCAAGCAAACTTTTCAAATTACTGATTTTCTTTATGTGATGAAATGATGTTATGTCAATTCTTTTATGATTATGATTTGACGAATGGGAAGCAAAAGTTTTGAAAATGTTGGCTTTAATGAACAGTCATAAGTTTTGGAAAAAAAGATGGCTTTAATGAAAGCCTTAAGGTATGCTTCATGGGAAGCAAGCAATAGTTTTTAAGATAAATATTTTATCGCAAGTGTTCCCAAAGATTGGGAATGCTTTATGCTAATGGAATTGAGAAATTTGCTTATGAGTAAGCAAATTCTCCATGATGTTAATTTTACAGGATTTTATGTTTTATGCCAATGGTTTTAGGAATTTGCTTTCAGGTAAGCAAGTTCTTTATGATGTTATTTCAAAAGTATTTTATAAGAAAAAGGGAATTTTGCTCTTTTTCACAAAGAAAAATTTGTGAATAAATTTTGAATTATTTTTACAATAATTTGTGATAAATAATTATGTTTATGAAAGAAAAAGGAAAAGAAGAAATGATTTATGAAAAAAATTAGTTTTTCTATGTCATGATAATTAAATATAAACAATGATTTGGACATAGTCCATATGTTTTGAAATGATATTCGAAAAGTTTTGATTTCTTTTAGATAAGGAAATCTATGTTGAAAATGTCTTGAAAAATGTTTATAGGGATGTGTTGAAAGGGATTTAGGATGACCAACCCCATATATTGATTTCATAAAACGGTTTGATTTCGGGTTGCTAAAATGACATGCGAAAGATTATGCAAGCCCCTCTCTATGTAAAAATGGTAAGATAGATATGTGGACAATAATTTGATTTTAAGGTGGTTGAGAAGGGGATGTTATAATTGCATAAGTTTTGTGAGCAAAAGGCCTTGAAATGGTAACCAAAAAAATATTAGGAAAATACATGGTTTATTTTTGAAAATCCTAAAGTTTTGGAATTATTTTATTAGGGTTTTAAGATGTATGATTTTTCAAACATTTCAAACGCTTATCAAAATATTTTACTCAAAATGGTTCTAAAAGAATTTAAGGAATGTCATCCTAAAACTAGATTTCAAATGACAACTTGTTAAAGTGGGTGCGCTTGCTTACAAGTTGACATGGACGGCGGTCTGTGATGTGTTTTTCAAAATGATTTGTTTTAAAAAGACACAGACTTCAGTCTGTGATGTTTTTCAAGTTATGGATGCAGACCGAGGTCTATGATCCCAGTTTTAAAGGTCACGAACTGCGGTCTGTGATACTTTAAACTAAACGGACTGCGGTCTGTCAGGATCATCTATGGTGCACCAGTACAAGGAATAGGCCGGTTATAGAGCACGGTTGGGATGGCTGGGGCCCACTCTACATAAGGCCAAGTCGCTAAGGGATGGCAGGAGGCCAGCGGTGCCCTCCCAGAGATGGGAGAAGGATGAAAGAACAGTCGCCTGGTTAGCGTGCTATTAAGTATGGATTCTCTTCCAAAAGGTAGCATGATCACTTGCTAAGTGTCACTACTAAATGGGGAGAAATGCATTTGCTTATATTTTTCTTTTGAAAATCCCAACGAATGGGACATTAAAGCATTTTTATGAAAAGTTATCTTAAATGGATTTTAAGAAATGGTTACCCTAAAGATAGGGTGTTTTACACAAAAGTTTAAATAATAAGAATGTAAGGAAACGATTTCTATGCAAATGTTTTTAAGAAATGGATTATGTGTTTTATGACTTGTTTGCTATAAACAAGCCTCAAGATAGGGATTATGAAAAAGGTTTTCAGGAAAAATGTGTTTTATACCTTGTTTGCTATAAACAAGCTCCAATACGGGGATTATGAAAAGGATATATGCCAAACTTGGTTTTGGACATAAGAATGTCCATTTCCAAAGGATTTAAATGAAAAGTGTTTTTGGACATAGAAATGTCCTTTGCCGAAAAGGCTTATATGAATGATGTTTTAGGACATAAGAATGTCGTTCTCTAAAAAGGATTTATGAGAAAAATATTTTGGACGTAAAATGTCCATTGGCAAAAGATGGTTTTATATAAATGTCTTTGAACATTAGAAATGTTTACACAAGACCAAAGAAAATTAATTAAAGAAGGTAAAATGTATATGACTTGCCTTAACAAGCCCAGAAGTGGCTTATAAATAATCTTAAGAATGATGTTTTATGAAAATGTTCAAGGACATGTAACTGTCCTTATGAACAAGGATTTCATGATAATGTTTTAGGACATATAGATGTCCTCAAATAAAAAAGGTATTCAAGATGTTTATGAAAAAGGTTTTCAAGGAAGTCTTGCCCTAAAAGATAAAATGCTTGCTTACTGAGTTGTCACTCACGTTTTGTTTTCCCAAACCTTAGATAGGTACCAGGAAACACAGGAGGATGCAAATCTAAGCAATGAAGAAAGGTACATGATGATAGCCATGTGGGCTATAAGAAATGGGATAGCATGGTTTAAAGTGCTAAGGTATGTTGATGTATATGAGAACTTATATAAAGTTCTATGTGATTCAATGATTGAATGCATGTATATATTGAGAATGTTAGGATTAAGTCAAGATGACTTTTATTGTAGAAGAACATGATGAGATGTTATGAATAAAATATGAAATTTTATTGCAAGTGTATCGCCACTTGTATGATGAATGATGTGGAATGTAAAAATATGAATGATGATAGAAAAAAAAAATTTGGACGAAATCAAATTAAGAACCCGCCGCGTGATCAGGGCAACAATCCTGATTCATATTTACCAAGCGATAGATCTTGAGGTAAGGATGTAACGTCTCGGGCTGGGGCGCCACATAGTATGACTTCATGGAGTGCCTAAGTCAAAGTATCTAATCCAGATATGACGTTCACATCTCGATTCTGGAAAAATTTGCATTAGACCCTAGGCACCTAGTTTAAGTTCAGTACAATATTTTATCCCCAAATGGACGGACAGACGGAGCGAGTAAACTAAATTATCGAGGACATGCTCTGAATGTGTATATTGGAATTTTGAGGATCATGAGATGAATATGTACCGATGGTGGAGTTTGCGTACAATAATAGCTATTAGGCTAGTATTCAAATGGCTCTAGTTGAAACATTATATGGAAGTCGATGTCAAACTCCATTTGAACTGGGATGAAGTTGGAGAGAAAAAGCTAGCCCCGGACTTGTCTCAATGAATGGCGGACAAAGTACAAGTTATTCGCCAGTGTATACTCATAGTTTAGAGTCGGAAAAAAAGTTACATAGACTGCAAGAGAAAGGATTTGAACATCCAAGTTGGCGAACATGTGTTTATAAAGGTCACATCATTCAAAGGAGTTATAAGATTTGGGAAAAGGAGCAAGCTGAATCCTAGGTATATTGGATCATTTAAAGTACTAGAAAAGATTGAGAAATTGGCATATAAGATAGCTTTACCCCTAGCTCTAGCCTTAGTACACAATGTTTTTCATATTTTCATGCTTAGGAAATATATCCCAGACCCTACCCATGCATTGATAGTAGAGAACCTACCGATTCAAGATCACTTGAACTATGAGGAAAGACTGATGAGGATCTTGGATCATAAGATATCAAAGCTTCGAATTTGAGAGATTGAATATGTTAAAGTTCAATGGAACCGGTATTCCGAAAGTGAGGCTACATAGGAACTAAGAGAAGAGGTTGAAAGGAAGTACCCCCAGCTATTTGAAAAGCAAATGGTTTCGGGACGAAACCTTTTATAGGGAGGAGAGGATTGTGATACCCAGACCTAAGTAGGAACCCTACATGTGCATTTGACATGTAAATATGATCTATATATTATTTGATTTATTTATTTTATTTAGGGCTATTGATTAAGGATGATGATTAAATTAATCGTCAAAGCCCAATGTAGGCCAATGTGATTACAGTGGTCTAATGAGGGTTAGAAAATGTGAATATGATATGAATGATTATTTCATTTATTATGATTTGATTAATGTTGATTATGATGGTTATTATGGAATTAAGGTGATAAATGTTAGAAAATTCATAACTTGACACCTTTAAATCCACACCCCCCCCCCGGCCCCGCCCCGGCGTCTCTCATTTTTTCTTTTATTTCCGTCTTTCATTTGGGTATTGCTACAACCCATACTCGTTGGACTCTTGCTTGAATGCCAAGAAACATCGCTGATATCCAATAATGAGGTGGCGATATGAAGCTTGAATGTGTCCATATCCCTCGTACGGACATTGCCAAACTCCAATCGACTTTTTGGTCCGGCATCAAAACAGATCCCTTTAGTACGCCGTTTTCCATTTTTTTTTTATAATTTTTTTGTTTAATAAATTCGCAGTTTCCCATATTGATAATGCCAACAATTTGATCTAATAGGCAACCAGGCACCCACCTAATTGCAAAAGCCTGTTAACCACTTCCGTATGTGCTCCAACCAATAATCACGGGTCCAGCCCCTTTTGGGGAATATATCTATCATCAAAGTCTTTGCCCATTCCATTTGATCGTTAATGCTTCTGTAGGAATATGGTGCAACCGAATATGGTTGGATCGATTAAGTCCTAATTCTAATCCTAATCTATTAATTATATTCTAACCTTAATTTTTTTATTAACGCATATAAAAAATCTCAACCACAGTACATTTAACACCACAATAGATTCCAGCAACGACAGCAAAAAGTTTTGTTACCTATACCAAAAATTTGCTGCAAATTTTGTTGCTGAAGGAGTGTCGCATTTAGGCAACAGCAATGAATTTCAATAAAACAATATGTTCCCATTTCTATCAGCGACAAAAAATTTATTGCAAAATTCGTTGCAGAAACGTGTCACCTTACTCAACATCGACGATTTTAAAAAAAATATTTCCGTTGCCATTGTTGCTTGTTTTGACCATTTATTGACCTCTTGTCTTGGTTAATTAAAATGAAATTCTAGTTGCATTTGCTGATACTTTTGAAATTATTAAAAGGTACACGCTGAACCGAAATTTAAAAAATATAATGGATGCGAAGACAATTATATTAACATAATTTAATAATCTATATTTACAAATTAAAATCTTTTTGAGTCTTCAGAAATTAAATAATGTGAGACAATTTAATAAATGTAATGAAATAAATATTTCATAAATACCAACATGATTTACAAAGAAATTTTTTTTATTACAATAAATTACAATAAAGAAATTCAAATGATTGAGATGAACTTCTCGACACATTTTGAAAGTGATTTGGAGCCTTTCCATCTAGATGAAAACTCTATACCTTTGCAGCAAAAAATAAAAGAAAATGAGATACAGTAAAAAATGAAAGAAAATGAGATCTGCAGCAAAAAAAGATACAAGGCATCCTAAAAGAAGGTAGAATGATGATGTGCGTAGAATTTGGTCACAGATAATGCATTTTTATCTATCAAATATTATGATGCCAATAATCGAAAGCACATATGAAACCTGTTTCCATTATGTATGATTTTCTTTTTATGATCTCGCTGAGAAGCGTCAAAGTGAAACCTTCCATCTTCAGTTTTTAAAGCTATTATCAGAAAATCCAAAACCTGGAAAAACAAAAGGATTAGTTGTACATTTGTTATCAATCAAACATGCACGGGCAGACGATCATAGTGAAAATATATGAGACTTTTTTTTTTGATGAGAAGGAAAACCTTATCCCCTCTCCCCAACGCTTTGGGAGGGAGATTGGATAAGGTGATCCGAGCAATTCATAGATAAAAAAATGTCTGTACAGATTTCTCTTGAATAACATGAGGGGGGTTGTCCCACCACTCTTGTTGATCCAATACAGAAAGAGAAACAAAATCGGCCAAAGCATGCGCCACCGCATTCCCCTGTCTAAGTACATGATGAACCGAAATGAAATTTGAGGATTGAAGAATAGCCTTGATTTCATCAATGATCACCCCAGCTGGGGAAGAGATAGGGTCGTCAGAAGAGAGGAAATGAACAAGGAGGAGGGAGTCCGTTTCAATCTGGAATCTATGCAATTTGAGTTGAATGCCCCAGCAGGCCCCCAAAAGGCAAGCACGCGCCTCCAAAAGTAAAGGGTCCAACAAACCTCTCAGTCTCCATCCCTTAGCCGCAATGAAAGCGCCACTTGAGTCCCTGATAACCGCGGCAAAACCCATAGACGAAGACCGATTGATAATCCTGGCATCGACGTTCATTTTGAGATACCCATCTAGGGGTGTAGTCCATCTAGGGACCAAGGTACGATCGATGGCTCCACCAAGAGTGAGAGGGGTAGCCCGTCGGTATTGCTCGAGATACGCCTTGCACCAGCCCCAAACATTGGAGAAATCCGGTTTGGTTCCATCAGCCCGAAGAGAGTTTCGCAAGAACCAGATCCTCCAGCAGTAGAGAAAGAAGAATGCGAGATCGTTTGGCCTGCTACGAACTGCCATGGACATGACCAGGTCCTCAACAGTGGTAGGAGACAAGGAGTGCCTGGCCACCCTCAAACATATCCCCCTGGTAAAAGCACATTCAGTGAAGAGATGGTTAGTATCTTCAATAGCAGCCCTGCAAAAAAGACACCTAGGATCAACATGAATGCCCCAGTTTCGCAAATTGGAAAGAGTCGGGAGTCTATCCTTAAAAAGTCTCCAGGAGAAAATGAGGATCTTGGATGGGAGCTTTGTGCGCCAAATTGCCTTGAAAGCAGTGGATTGGGGGGAAGGACCAAATCCCGAGCGGAGCACCCTATAAGCAGATTTAACAGAAAAACCCCCATGAGGTTCAAACATCCAGTATCTCAGGTCATCATGTACGGAGGGGGAGAGGGGAATTTGACATATTGCCCGCCACCCGTCGTCCCCTGCAGCAGCCACAATACGCTCCTTGATCCATGACCTAGAAGTCCCGTTGATAAAATAACTGACTTTGACATCGTCCGGGATAGATAGCGGAAGATGCCCCGCCTTGGAAACAGGAGTGTCCGTCCAGGGATCATGAAAGAACTGGACCCGCACACCAGTGCCAATCCGCCATCTGCATCCAAAGCGAATCGCCTCCCTGGCCTTCAGATGCTCCTCCAAGTGAAAGAATCAGATGGTTTTGCATGGCAGCTCCAAATGTCCATATTCGGGAAGTATTTTGCTTTAAGGACCCTGTAACATAAAGAGTTAGAAGGGGAGTTGAGCCGCCAAACCTGCTTTGCAAGTAGTGCATAATTGAAGGTGTGAAGGTCCCTAAAACCCAGCCCACCCAAGAACTTTGTCTTGTACATGTCCTGCCAGGCCACCCAACTCATTTTGCGTCTATCTCCATGCTCGCCCCACCAAAACCTACTCAGCAAACCATTCAGGTCAGAAGAGAAAGATTTGGGAAGTAGGAAGATGCTCATCGTGTATGTTGGGATTGCCTGAGCCACCGCCTTGATAAGAATCTCTTTGCCTCCCCAAGAGAGTAATTTGCCTTTCCACCCTTGAATTTTCCTCCATACCCTCTCCCTCAGACCCTTGAACATCAAGCGTTTAGACCTCCCAAGCCATGCCGGGAGACCAAGATAGTTCAGAATTTCCTGTCCCGAAGAACCCAATAATGCCTTGATCCGCTGCCGAGAAGCCAAGTCGGTGTTGGAACTGAAGAAGACAGCGGTTTTATCGACATTTACAACCTGTCCAGAAGATTCCGCATACCGGCGAATAATATCCAAAAAGTTCGAGACATCCGTAGTAGAAGCCCGCAGAAAAATGATGGCATCGTCGGCGAACAGCAAATGAGTAAGGGTGGGCCCCCTCGGATTGATTTTGATCCCATGGATGCATGAGCGAGCAACCGCATCACAAATGAGAGCAGAAAGTCCTTCTGCACACAAGATAAACAGATAGGGAGATAGCGGGTCCCCCTGCCGCAGGCCTCGCTGAGGTTGAAAGTACCTGGATTTGACTCCGTTGACATTGACCCTATATTTGACAGTGGAGACAC
Source organism: Annona cherimola (assembly GCA_030490835.1). Lineage (NCBI taxonomy): Eukaryota > Viridiplantae > Streptophyta > Magnoliopsida > Magnoliales > Annonaceae > Annona > Annona cherimola. Next base: position 37,756,749 of record CM059973.1, on the reverse strand, counting down.
AAGATTGGATCCAATTAATCCAGCGCGGGCAGAAGTTCATGGCGACCATAATCTGCTGAAGAAACCCCCACTCAACTCTGTCATAAGCCTTAGACATGTCAAGCTTGATAGCCATTTCATTCCGCTTCCGACCTTGACGTTTTCGAAGATAGTGAATGGCCTCGTAGGCCACCAGCATGTTGTCCGAGATAAGGTGACCCGGAACAAAAGCGCTCTGGTGGTCACTGATGACCTCGTGAAGGCATTGCTTGAGTTTGTTCGCAAGAATCTTGGCTAGGATCTTATATGCCACATTGCACAGGATTATGGGGCGAAAATGTGATAACTCTTGAGCACCAGCCTTCTTTGGGATCAGTATCAGAGTGGTGGCGTTGACTGGCTCGAGTTGGGCTGCCTGAATCGCGGGATCCATCTCATCCATGAACATTTTGCACCATTGAAAAACCTCCTGGCCCACCGTGCTCCAACGTTTTTGAAAGAAGCCAGCATACATTCCATCTGGGCCGGGAGCCTTAGTCGGACTCAAAATATATATGAGACTTGAAGGTTTAGAAGCTGAAAAAATAATGCTAACTTCCTATTCAATACGACTGCTTAATTAACCTGAAAGCCTCAGCAGATGCTTGAGAACCAGAACCCATTGTAGGGCTAAAAATCGGATCTTTTGCTTTTCCACCACTGCCACTAACCGGATGAGATTTTATCTAAATGTCAACAAGATTAGAAAGGGTATTATTAAAAAAGAAAGAACACTCGGCAGAATATTTCTTCTGGAAATTCTATTATAATTTGAACTGCCCATGATTGAGGTTTTTTGAGTAAATATGATAAAAGATGAGCCCACGAAGACTAAGACCCAAATGAATGAAAATAAGTCCATCGCCACTTCAATTAGAAACTACATCATTTTCCAGGTGAACTAAGCTATAGGTTTATAACATTACAAAAATGGAGTAATGCTTCAAGGCTTCAAGCTGGAAATTACAAACAACACTCAATATTTAAGATGGAAAATCAAACTACGAAGATACTAGTAAAAATAATTAGACTGTGCTTCTTGGTGACCTATTTGGAGTAAATGAACATATCTGACTTATCATGTTATACAAGATATGTAATAATAGATGGTGACCAAAAGAATGAATGAAAAATTAAGGTTTGCTTATTCACCAAGGTTTATGCTAGAAGCATCCATATCTTGATCAAACCTAGACAAAGGAAGGCCATTTGAGAATGTTCCAATTCGGCATTTATAACCTACGTATTACAAAAATATTGTCAAAGAAATAAAAACATCCTTTTCATAATTTGGTAAGTCATTTTTATATCAGGTCAATTCAAAATAGTTAATACAGCAAGCACTGTGGCGAACACAAAAGTGTTGGGTCAGAGTAGTAAACTAGTCCAGTGTAATTTTCTCCCAACGGGATTTCCATTCCAAATGTAAATATAAGAATTGAGTTGCAATGCTATGACAATAGGATCCAAACAAGAATGCAATGTTATTCATAACAAGAATTTGTTGGTCTTGAGTCTATAGCAAAACCCATAAGGGAAGAGGTGAATTGGGTTCTTTAAATTTCTTTGAAATAAACTTTAATCCTTAGTAAGTTTAGTCCCCTCGAATGAAAATGTGGAGAGTGAATAGAGAAAATAAAATCAAACACAGAAAGAGTAAGCAATTAGTGGTTCGGGACAACCCCTTCCTACTCCACTTGTGGCGCCCCAAACCGAGACGTCACATCCTTACCTCAAGATCTTATTGATTGATAAAAATGAATCAGGATTGTTGCCCTGATCACGCGGTGGGTTCTTAATTGGATCTCGTCCAAAAAAAAATTTTCTATCATCATTCATTTCTGTACATTCTACATCATTCATTATACAAGCGGCAATACACTTATAATAAAATTCATATTTCATTTCATTGTATCTCAACATATTTTTCTACAATAAAAGTCTTCCTGACTTTAATCCTGACATTTTCCATTCACACATTCAAACATTCAATCATTGATACATTTAGAACTTAAAATTCTAATTAAGTTCACATATACATCATCATACCTTAGAACCTTAAATCATGTTATCCCATTCCTTACAGCCCACATGGCTATCATCACGTACCTTCTCTTCTCCTACTTAGGCTCGCAACCTCTTGAGTTTTCTGGTACCTGCCTAAGGTTTGGGAAAACAAAACGTGAGTGACAACTCAGTAAGCAAGCATTTTATCTTTTAGTGCAAGACTTCCTTGAAAACCTTTTTCTTAAATATCTTGAACACCTTTTTACTTGAGGACATTTCTATGTCCTTAAAATATTATCATAAAATCCATTGTTCATAAGGGCAATTCGATGCCCTAAAATATTTTCATAAACACCATTCATAAAATCATTTACAAGCCACGTCTGGGTTTGTTAAGGCAAAACATATGTGTTTTACCCTCATTAATTAACTTCTTTTAGCCTTGTGTAAACATTTCCAATGTTCCAAGACATTTACATAAAACCATTTTTGCCAGTGGACGTTTTACGTCCAAAACATTTTTCTCATAAATCCTTTGACAAAGTAGGACATTCTCATGTCCCAAAACATCATTAACATAAGCTTTTTCGGCAAAGGACATTTCTATGTCCAAAATCATTTTCCATCATACAATTCCTTCAGTTGAGAGACATTTGATGTCTCAAAACATTTTTGACATAACTTTCCTGACCATGGAATTCATCTTATTTTCATGTATTTTTGCACAAAATCACTTTTCACAAATCATTCATCACTTATGCACATCTATTACTTCACATATGCTCATTTAGCAACATATATATAAGATATTTCATAAAATTTTCTTAGGAAGAAATTTAATTCATATTTCAGAGGGTTAATTACCCTTAATTACCACTTCATTTAGGGTATTTTTATGGGATTTAAATCCACTTGACATAGGTTTCCAAAACAGCAAGTTTGGAACCCGTTTTTCACCCATTTAACGTGTCTTTTGACACATAACCCTACGCAGTCATATAATTCCGAAATTTCAGCATGTAGTCCCACTTTTCCTAATCCATATTTAGGGATTTAACACATATATAACATTCATGAATTATCATTTCTCAAAATAGCAAGTTTCCTACACGTTTTGAGTCCTGTTTCACATCGGTTAGACACACTTTCATAAAAACTATAAAAATCAGTTTTAGGGCTTCTTTTCCCAAATATTTTTGGGCATACATAATACCTTAAACCTAGGGTAGTTTACCCTACATAACATTCAGAAAGCATGCAAGCCTATTTCCATAGCATTTTTAGCATAGAAACAAGGAAATTAGGTCACAACTATCACTTTGCATTCCATAACTTCAAAATTTCATCATTTAAGCACAAACCAACATATGTTTTGCATTAATACATGATTCATAATGTAATCATATCATCAAACCAAAACAGCAACTTGTCATGGAGATTTAGGGTTTATCAACTTGGATTTTCCACTCAATATACATGCAAAACTTCACTTTCATCAACTTAAACATGAAAATTCATACATGAAACTTAATACCCATTTCATATTCAATCAAAATCATGTTAAATCATCATTTTACAGATTCTTTAAACGTCCCTTCCATATTCCCATTTCGGAGTTTAAAAACTCAAAATAACCAACTCAAACAACACGTATACTTACTTGGTGTAGAGCTAATTCAAACCCTAATCCTTTGAGATGATTTTCTCCTCAAATTTCCTTCCTTTTTCCCTTTCTTTTCTTCCTTCTTGCTGGGAAAAAATGGGGACGTGAGCTGCTGATTTCTTGGAGTGAAAATTCACCACTTAGCCAACTTTTCCAACTCTCTCTCAACATGGACGTGCATGGGCTATAAGCTGGATTTTTTTTCCAGCTGTGGGCCCCATTTTTGGGAATTTTCCACATCATTTAAATGCTCCCTTATCACTGTCATGTGTTGGCAACTTCCCAACCAAGTAAATTAGATTTTTACCATTTTCAGAAATCCAGAAAATCACTTTAATCCATGGCCGTCCAAGCTTATGCAGTTAGCACGTCATTTGCTGTCCATTTTTCCAACAATTTTTTTATTTTTTTGCAACCCTAATTTAAGAGTAAATTATACACTTAATTATCCTTTAATTCATGTATTAATTTGGTGTTAAAAAATTAACAAAATGGCAGCAACAGCAGCACATCATGCACGTTAATTGCCCCATAAGCTGTCCACGTTTTCAGCTTCATGCATCTGCATTTTTCTAATTTTTTATTGCTGCAAATATTCATAATTGGATGCGTATCTTATGTACCTTCATCTCAGCTGCATATACATATATTTTAAAAATTAAAATTTCAAAAAGGAGCAACATGGCAGCCCCTTGGACGTCCCCTTATGCCACATAGACTATGCTCACTTGAGCACTCCTAGCTTCATCAATTGTGCACATTCATTGCTGAGATTTTATTTGGATATTTGCATTTTATATTAATGCATAAAATGCCTTAAAAATGGGCTGCACTTGACACCTTAAATCCCATTAAATTCATGCAATTATGCATTGTACTCTAGCATTAAATGTAAGGTACTCTTGAGGTGCATTAGTCAACCAAGCTCACCTTTTTCAATGTAGGTATTTTCCCAACATTCCATGCTTAATCTAAGCCATCCAAAATAAACATCTAATAATTTCATTCAACCATTTCAAATTTCATCTCAATCCAATTTTTCTAGCTCCCGTTATAGCCGTTTAAAGTTAACGATTGAAATTGAAATATGATCAATAAATCATAATACTCATTTTGTCAAGAATTTTCATAACCCATTGATTCCATAATACCAAGCCCAACATCATTAATTTTCATTTCAAATTTCACTTGAATCCGCCTCACAGGTGTTGAGTTATGAATTTTTCAGTGTTTTTCTATTTAATTTGTCAATTATCATATAAACTCCCATAATTCATATTAAATAATGGAAAACGATTTTCCTTAATGTATTTGCACATTTAAATCAACAACAATGTGCTCTAATCTTGTCTATTTTAGCTCAAAATGATTAATCACATCATTATTGCTGATCCATAACCCTAATTACAATAATTAGCAAAATCACACAAAACCTTCATAATTCAATAATTCCCAAATAAATATCATATACATGATTAATGCATACATATGGGTTCTTCATTGGTTAGGGTTTCACATTTTCGACACCTAATTTCACTTTAATTTATGGGTATTTAATTACCCTAGCTAATAGCCTACTTAAGGTCCACTTAGCTTATTAAAAATAATAATAATAATTCACATTTCCAGCCTTGGAGGTCCACATCTCCTTGCTGTCCATTTATTGACCATGCATTCAACGTCCATATCAGCTGCCCCTTTTGCAAATTTTCCACAAAATAGCAGCTTTAAATTAATGGACAATTAATCACCCTAACTAGGAGCTCATTTAGGGGTCAAATTAGCATTAAAAAATCAATAAAAAATCCCATTGCAGCCTTGAACGTGCACCACTTTTGGGACCTACTTTGCTGTCCACTTGATGGGGTCCACTTATTATTGACTTTTTAGCATTTTCTGTGAAACCCCAATCTTAGACACGTGTATAAAACCTTAGGGTTATAAACCCTAGGTAATGTATTAATAAAATACATATTCATGAGTATGAAAACACGTGTATTAGAGGTTAAAGAAATGCAATTGTGGGATTAAACCACGTGAACAGTGCACGTGAATAATGCACGTGAATAGTAACCGAGGTGATTAAGAGTTAATCATGTAGATTAACCTAATCACAAAATGACAAAAAGGAGATTTAATCACTACAGGACGAAATAGTAATACTTTTTTATATTTTAATGGAATTTTGGATTTTAGTGAAAAATTAAAGAAAAATTTATAATTTGCAATCCGGACGTCGGATTTAGATGAAATTTTTTATGGATGGTTAAAAATTCATGATGAATATGATGAATGGTATAAGATGTGATGAAAATCACGAATCAAGGGTCAAGATGGAACGTCAATTGGAGATGAAAAAAGAAGCTTATCTTTTCATTTAACTATCTTTGACTTTTATTTAATTTTAAATAATTAAAAAATAAAAATAATAAATGAAAAGTAGAAACATGGCGAGGGCATGCAGGGGCTGTGGAAAATGAGAGCCAAATCCAATGGCTCAAATTCATCCTTATCAAAGATCAATGGATGAGATTGAATTAGCTTAAAAAAATTAATTTTAATTAAATAAAAAACATAAATAAATAGGGCTGCCATAGGGGCGTGAACAGTACCTATGGGGAGCCTTTTGACCAAAATCCAATGACTCAAATTCATCCTCATCAAAGATCAATGGATGAGATTGAATTAGCTTAAAAAAATTAATTTTAATAAACTAAAAAACATAATTAAATAGGGCTGCCATAGGGGGCATGAACAGTAGCTGGGGGCTGCACATGGCTCAATGCACCTTTTGGAAATTAGAAAAAAATATATTTATAATTTAATACCTTAAGCAAGGGGGTAAATTATAATTTTATGAAAAATCAAAAACTATAAATAGGGGCCAAGGGGTGGACGTCCAAGACACACATCCCAGCTCCCAAGCTTGAGCAAGAGCTCATTTTCCCACCCCACCCATGTTTTAAGCCAAGAGAAGCAAGGAGAGAAGGAGATGAGAGGGAAAGAGGAGAAAGAAAGAGCATATCTTCACTTGGGGTAAGTGAATTCTCCTTAAACTTATTTTGGATGTTAGATAAGGTAAAACCATGCTTAGATAATGCCTAAGCATGAGAAAATAAGTATAGTTATAATGCCCAAATGGAATTATGCCTAAACATCAGATAGAGCATTCGGGAAGATAACATATGATATATGTAAATAATGCTCCAATATTGCTAAATGATAATATGAGATAGCAGTCTGGGCTGTCCATTGCTGCATAGTTTTCTCGATGGCCACAACGATTCTCTCTTCTAGAGGATTGCTCCTCGGATTCTGCCATATACGTTCTTTTGTTGGCTTCGCCCCTTGCTTGATCCACAGATTCCTCCATTGGGGCCTTTCCTTTGTTGGCTCTAGTGAGTGGCATTTTCAACTTCATAAAATACTCATTAGCATAACATCAATATTCATCATGATATACTTAATTAAATTCAATCACAGGATCACATAATTCACATATATTCTCATAAATTATTAACAAACCATTTATACATCAGTCAAACTTTTGTACATAGGCTAACTTAGCCTTATGTACCTATTCCCTTGCACTTAGTGGAGTCTTTCCTTTATCTGTCATCTACATATAAATTATCAATGATAAATATATCAATCATAATCATGATTTCATGTATTCTAGCTTGATCATTTCTTTCATTTTCTGCTTATTTACCAATCCATGCTCTGATACCAACTTCTGTGGCGCCCCGAACCGAGGTGCCTAGAAGCCTTACTCCGGGATTATTTTGATTGATAAACGTGACTCAGGATTGTTGTCCTGATCACACGACAGGATTTTTTTATATATATATCATCAATACATAGAAATTTTTCATTATTCATCCAACATGAAATATTTTTTCATATCACAGTTATAACCCAAAATTGTTCCATAAACACTTTCATTGGAATAAAATATTCATTTCCATCTCCAAATTAACATCATTGTCTTTACATAAATATGCACATATACAACATTTATATCAAAACTACATAACACTTGGCATGCTGCCTTCATCATCATTTCCTGTCTATTGTTGGAAAAGCATGGGTTGTTGGTCCCGAGTTGATGGCAATTACCCAAGAGAGGAGGGGTGAATTGGGTATTTAAAAAATTTATAACTTAAACAGAAATTTTACCCCGGATTAATCTAGTCCCCTTAATGAAGAAACAAAATGGAAAGCAATGTAATGTAGAGAGCAGAAATAAAATCAAGCAGACAAGATTTTATAGTGGTTCGGGCAACCTCCCTACTCCACTCTTCCAAGCTCACACTCCTTTGTGACTTAGGTTCCACTATTGTATTCCTCAATACAATTAGAGCCACTGCTCTCTTCTAGATTCCAGCTCTAGGGGGCTTCAACACAACACAGCACAAGTAGGTGATGAGTTCCACTCCAATCACACACTACTTTGCTTTCACTTGATCTTAGTTCCTCAAACTAAATCAAGTTCAATACAGACAAAGAAATAATAAAATAAGTCTACACTTTACAGATGTGTAGAAGCAATTTGGTCCAGAGAAGAACTCGTAATATAGGCTTTGAAGATTCAGAAATATAGCTCTTGCAATTTGAAGCAAAGTTCTTCCTCTTTGAATGGCTTGATCTCTTTAGAGCTCTTGAATATAGGAGTTAAGCACACTTAATGATTCTCAGCTACTTTCCTCGTCCACCATGAATGTCTTTTATAATTTTGGAGGGAATTCGAATGTTAGAAGGTAGGTGGCGCGCATTTAATGCGCCAACGTTCGAATAAATTCCGACCGTTGCGACCCAAGTCGCATGCGGAGTCGACTTCGAATGCGACTTCGCCCAAGTCGCAGATGGAGCCGACTTCGGGTGCGACTTCGCCTCTCCGTCGCAACTTCAAGTTCCAGGTCGGGTCGACTTGGGTATCGACTTGACCCAAGTCGCAGGTGAAGTCGACTTCGGGTGCGACTTCACCTTGTCAGTTGGCTTTGATGAACTTGAATAATTCCGAGATGCTTGTTCCTTCATGCCTTTATTTCTTTTGCATTTCTCATGTCTTTCCTCTTTTATTTGCTCCATGTTTTGTAAGCCTTGAATCATTGAATAACTTCTTGGTCAAGCTTATGCATCTTGTTTTGAACTTGGATTGATCTTCATAGCTTGAGTTTCTTCATCTTGAGATACGCTTGGAGCTTTGCTTTGGACTTGATAGATTTAAGTTGATCTTGCACCTTTGATTTGGTTTTGAGAACACTCAAGTTGACTCTTGGAATGAACTTGAAATTGCATCTTTGAGCTTGAGAGCATTAAGTCGAACTTGGTGTCGACTTCGTCCGGGACTTCGTCCAAGTCGCAACTGGAGTCGACTTCGTTTGTGACTTCGGCATTCTTCCATCCCAAATTCAGCTCTGGAGTGAATCTCCCGACTGAAGTCGATGCTGGAGTCGACTTCGTTTGCGACTTGGCTTCCCAAGTCGCAAGTGGAGTCGACTTGGCCTGCGACTTCACTTGTTCTTCTCCCATTTTCAACTCTGGACAGATTTGGCTTCTTGAAGTCGATCTTGGAGTCGACTTGGGGAACGACTTGGCCTTCCATACTTCATTTTCTTCAAATGTATATTTCTTAAACATTTCCACAAACGTGTTAGTAGCCAAGACTTACTCAAATTGATTTGTTAATCATTAAAACATAGATTTAGCTTGTTTTCCACATATTTCCAACAATCTCCCCCTTTTTGATGATTGACAAAACCGATTTGAGTGGATACCTTTTAATTGCTTAAAAAAATAACATGCTCATTTTTGCATTTTGAAATTTTATCATACTTAAGCTCATGCCAGCATATCCTACTCTTCTCCCCCTCAAATCCTACTCGTCTCCCCCTTTGGAGTCATTGGGACTCAAATCCTACTCTTCTCCCCCTTTTTGTCAATATATCAAAAAGTTAGAGGGTAAAGAAAGAGATAGGTGGGTTTGCTCCCCCTAAACAGGTGCTCCCCCTAAGTTTATGCTAAGTTAATTCAATCATTCCTATGTCATTTCTAATCTTATAAAATGCTTCTTTTGCTAGGGGCTTTGTAAATATGTCTGCAACTTGATCCTCTGTTCTTACATATACCAAACATATGTCACGATTTTCTATATGTTCTCTAATGAAATGGTGTCTAAGGTCTATATGTTTGGTCCTAGAATGCAAGACTGGATTCTTGGTTAGACATATGGCACTAGTATTATCACATCTGATGGGTATATCTTTAAAATCCATGTCATAGTCCCTATGTTGCTGTTTCATCCAAAGTAATTGGGCACAACAGCTCCCGGCGGCAATGTATTCGGCTTCCGCCGTAGATAGAGCAACACTAGTTTGTTTTCTTGAAAACCATGAAACCAACATGTTCTCTAGAAATTGACATGTTCCACTAGTGCTTTTTCTATCTACTTTGTAACCGGCAAAATTCGCATCCGAGTAGCCGATTAGATCAAAATTAGAGCCCTTTGGATACCAAAGTCCTATGTTGGTAGTGTCTATTAGGTATTTGAAAATTCTTTTCACAGCTACTAAGTGTGATTCTTTTGGACATGATTGTAATCTAGAGAACATACACACACTAAATAATATATCAGGCCTAGAAGCAGTTAAATACAACAAAGAACCTATCATGCTTCTATACAATTTTAAATCAACTATTTTTCCTTTTTCATCTTTGTCGATTTTGATTGTTGAGCTCATTGGCGTGTTTGCTCCTTTGCTATTTTCCATGCCAAACTTCTTCAGCATTTCTTTGATATACTTGGACTGGTTGATGAAGATTCCTTCATTTAATTGCTTGATTTGCAGTCCAAGGAAGAAGTTTAGCTCTCCCATCATACTCATCTCAAATTCTTTCTGCATAAGCTCAGAAAATTCTTGACAAAGTATTTCATTAGTAGCACCGAAAATGATATCATCAACATAAATTTGAATGATCAATATATCGTTTTCTTTATATTTGATAAACAAAGTGGTGTCTACCTTTCCTTTTTGAAAATCATGATCAATCAGAAATTTGCTTAGTCTATCATACCAAGCGCTTGGAGCTTGTTTTAATCCATATAATGCTTTGATTAGTTTGTACACAAATTTAGATTGATCTTTTTCTTCAAATCCAGGTGGTTGTTCTACATACACCTCTTCATTTATATAACCATTCAAAAATGCACTTTTAACATCCATTTGAAACAATTTAAAGTTCATGTGAGATGCAAAAGCTAGTAAGATACGAATTGCTTCCAATCTAGCAACCGGGGCATAGGATTCCCCAAAATCTATTCCTTCTTCTTGTGAGTATCTTTTTGCCACAAGTCTAGCTTTGTTTCTCACTAAAAGTCCACTTTCATCTAATTTGTTCCTAAAGACCCACTTGGTGCCAATAACAATACAATCATTTGGTCTAGGAACAAGGTACCAAACTTGGTTTCTTTCAAATTGATTTAGCTCTTCTTGCATTGCTATAATCCAATTTTCATCATCAAGAGCTTGATCGATATTAGAAGGTTCAATTTTAGATACAAAGGCGTATTGTCCACAAACATTTTGCTTTGACCTTCTAGTTTTTACACCTTCATACACATTCCCTATAACTTGTTCAATTGGATGGGCATGTTTGTAGGAATTATTACCTTCACTTCCCCTTTCCTCCATGGAATCTTCTTGCTTTTCCACATGCAGTTTTTCAAGATTGCTTGCTATATCATCTGCATCACTTAAATCATCTTTTCTTTTGAAGCATGGGTTAGTTTCATCAAAAACAACATGTATGGACTCTTCTACCACTTGGTTTCGTTTATTGAATACTCTATATGCTTTGCTATTTGATGAGTACCCAAGGAATATTGCCTCATCACTTTTGGCATCTAATTTTCCCAAGTTGGTTTTTCCATTGTTCAAAACATAGCTTGTGCATCCAAAAGCATGAAAATAAGAAATATTCGGTTTCCTTCCTTTCCATAGTTCATATGGGGTCTTTTTCAAGATTGCTCTAATGGTAACTTGATTCAAAACATGACAAGCTGTGCTCACAGCTTCACCCCAAAATTTCTTGGATAATTTGCTCTCATTTAGCATTGTTCTAGCCATCTCTTGTATAGTTCTGTTTTTCCTTTCAACTACTCCATTTTGTTGTGGAGTTCTTGGTGCAGAGAATGTGTGATGAATTCCTTTTTCATTACATAATTCTATGAATCGTTTGTTTTCGAATTCACCACCATGATCACTTCTTATAGTCATAATAGTACTTTGTTTTTCATTTTGCACCAAATTTACAAAAGTTGAAAACATAGAGAAGGCTTCATCTTTGCTAGCTAAGAGAATTATCCATGTGAATCTTGAAAAATCATCAACAATAACAAACACATATTTCTTTCCACTAATGGTTAAAATATCGGATGGCCCATATAAATCCATATGTAGCAATTCAAGTGGCCTAGTGGTGGAAATTTCCTTTTTGGTAGAGAAAGGCATCTTAGGTTGTTTTGATAATTGACATGCCTTGCAAATTTTATCCTTGTCATATTTCAACTTAGGCAAGCCTTCTACCAAACTCTTCTTCCATAGGGTCTTAATATTTCTCATGTTTATATGTTCAAGCCTTTTGTGCCAAACCCATGGATCATTATCAATGGCCATTAGACATTGACCATCTAGTTCATCAAGTGAAACCAAATATACATTTCAAACACAACCTTGTATCCTTTGTCACATAATTGACTAATGCTCATTAGGTTATGCTTGAGTCCTTCAACAAACAAAACATCTTCCATGCATGCATTTGAAATACTATAAATGTTTCCTTTACCTTTAATTTTACCTTTCTCGTTATTACCAAAGGCAACCATTCCATCGTTGCAAGGCTTAAGTTTGTGAAATAAACTTCTTTCTCCGGTTATATGCCTTGAACAACCGCTGTCCATGAACCATACATTGTTTTCCTTTGCCTTGAAACAAATCTCTTCATTGCTTGTGCATTTTGTTGAGATGGTTTGTTCTTCCAAAACTTCAGTTGTGTTCAAACATAACAAGTCTTCTTCTTGTTCGATCCGTGCCATGCAGCAAATTCTAGCACAATTTGCCGCCTTAAATTCGTCGGTTGAGAAGCTGCTTATTGATGAAGTCTCTTCATTGACGTACATGCCTCTTCCCTTTGGCCTTTGGTATTTTCTGCCTTCATGTCCTTCTTTCCTCTCTTGATACTCTTCCGGCGTAGGACATTGAGCTTGTATGTGTCCTATCCCGCCGCATTTGTAACACTTTGTTGGCTCCTTCTTCTTCTCTCTTCGTGTTCTTTCTTTGAAGTCCTTGAAGTTCCTTTCTTTTCTCACAAATTTTCGGAATTTGTGAGTGAGAAGTGCAATATCTTCATTGTCATTTTGAGAAGAGGAGGTAGACTCTTCTGAGTTGTGTGCCGCTTTTAATGCAATGGCTTTCTTCCCTTTGTGATTGTCTTCATTTTTTCTCTTAATTAGCTCATGTGACATTAATGAGCTAATTAGATCTTCTAGCTTTAGTGTATTTAGGTCTTTGGCTTCTTCAATTGCCGTAATCTTTGGAGTCCAAGATTCCGGTAGAGCTCTTAGTATCTTCATGACCTGTTCAGATTCAGAAATAGCCTTTCAAAGACCTTTCAAAGCGTTAGTAATCTTAGAGAATCTAGCAAACATTTCAGAAATATTTTCTGTTTCTAACATTCTAAAGTTTTCCAATTCTCCTATCAAAATAATTCTCCTAGTCCCTTGGACTTGAGAGGTTCCTTCATAAATGGATGTTAGAGTATCCCATATTTCTTTAGCGGTTAGACAAGATGATACTCTATCATATTTGAAAGCTGTAAGAGCACAAAATAGTGAGTTCATAGCTTTAGCATTGCTCTTTACAGTTCTTACTTCCTCTTCGGTCCACTTGGAAGCTCTTTCATCTATAGGCAATGTTATACCATCTTGGATTGCAATCCAAGAGTCCATATCGGTAGCCATAATGAGTTGCTTCATACGAAGCTTCCAATAACCAAAGTTGTTCCCATCAAACAATGGTGGCCTAGTGAATGATTGGCCCTCAGCAAAAGCGGGAACGGAAGTAGACTGGGATGCCATATGATTAGATCTCTTTGGTTTAACTCAAAGACCTGCTCTGATACCACTTGTTGGTCCCGAGTTGATGGCAATTACCCAAGAGGGGAGGGGTGAATTGGGTATTTAAAAAATTTATAACTTAAACAGAAATTTTACCCCAGATTAATCTAGTCCCCTTAATGAAGAAACGAAATGGAAAGCAATGTAATGTAGAGAGCAGAAATAAAATCAAGCAGACAAGATTTTATAGTGGTTCGGGCATCCCTACTCCACTCTTCCAAGTTCACACTCCTTTGTGACTTGGGTTCCACTATTGTATTCCTCAATACAATTAGAACCACTGCTCTCTTCTAGATTCCAGCTCTAGGGGGCTTCAACACAACACAGCACAAGTAGGTGATGAGTTCCACTCCAATCACACACTACTTTGCTTTCACTTGATCTTAGTTCCTCAAACTAAATCAAGTTCAATACAGACAAAGAAATAATAAAAGAAGTTTACACTTTACAGATGTGTAGAAGCAATTTGGCGCAGAGAAGAACTCGTAATATAGGCTTTGAAGATTCAGAAATATAGCTCTTGCAATTTGAAGCAAAGTTCTTCCTCTTTGAATGGCTTGATCTCTTTAGAGCTCTTGAATATAGGAGTTAAGCACACTTAATGATTCTCAGCTACTTCCCTCGTCCACCATGAATGCCTTTTATAATTTTAGAGGGAATCCGAACGTTAGAAGGTAGGTGGCGCTCATTTAATGCGCCAACGTTCGAATAAATTCCGACCGTTGCGACCCAAGTCGCATGCGGAGTCGACTTCGAATGCGACTTCGCCCAAGTCGCAGATGGAGTCGACTTCGGGTGCGACTTCGCCTCTCCGTCGCAACTTCAAGTTCCAGGTCGGGTCGACTTGGGTATCGACTTGACCCAAGTCGCAGGTGAAGTCGACTTCGGGTGCGACTTCACCTTGTCAGTTGGCTTTGATGAACTTGAATAATTCCGAGATGCTTGTTCCTTCATGCCTTTATTTCTTTTGCATTTCTCATGTCTTTCCTCTTTTATTTGCTCCATGTTTTGTAAGCCTTGAATCATTGAATAACTTCTTGGTCAAGCTTATGCATCTTGTTTTGAACTTGGATTGATCTTCATAGCTTGAGTTTCTTCATCTTGAGATACGCTTGGAGCTTTGCTTTGGACTTGATAGATTTAAGTTGATCTTGCACCTTTGATTTGGTTCTGAGAACACTCAAGTTGATTCTTGGAATGAACTTGAAACTGCATCTTTGAGATTGAGAGCATTAAGTCGAACTTCGTGTCGACTTCGTCCGCGACTTCGCCCAAGTCGCAACTGGAGTCGACTTCGTTTGTGACTTCGGCATTCTTCCATCCAAAATTCAGCTCTGGAGTGAATCTCCCGACTGAAGTCGATGCTGGAGTCGACTTCGTTTGCGACTTGGCTTCCCAAGTCGCAAGTGGAGTCGACTTGGCCTGCGACTTCACTTGTTCTTATCCCATTTTCAACTCTGGACAGATTTGGCTTCTTGAAGTCGATCTTGGAGTCGACTTGGGGAACGACTTGGCCTTCCATACTTCATTTTCTTCAAATGTTTATTTCTTAAACATTTCCACAAACGTGTTAGTAGCCAAGACTTACTCAAATTGATTTGTTAATCATCAAAACATAGATTTAGCTTGTTTTCCACATATTTCCAACATGGGTGAGTAATAATACTCAGTATTCAATCATTTTTTTATGCATTTTATAAAATGCAAATGCAATGCATACATAGCATTCACGACATTCCTTTGGATGCGACGCTAGCTAGGCGCCCATCCCATACATGCTCCCATCTCAACGACTTAGCGATAGTGAGGGGGACATCCGGTCCGCTTACTATCTCAACTAAGGCCTATTCCTCGTGCACATGCTCATTTACATACACACGCAGGTATGAGATTTGCAAATCATAAACAATTTCATAAAAAGTATTTAAATAATAATTTAACAAAACAAACTTCAGTTCATGTAAAGCAGTATAGGTATGACCAACCTTAAATAAATTTCATAAAGCAATTCACAAACAATTTCAAGCATTTTAGAAATAATTTGCAAAACATATAACTTGCTTACCTTCTCACTGGGTGTCTTCGACCTTCTCTTTTCCTTTTCCTATTCAAGGAAAAAGGATAATTTTATTTCTTCTATTCAAGCTGCTTCCCATGCATGCTCTAAAATATTTGGGCATTATTTCTTTATATGGATATTTTTATCCATAGGTTCCTCAAAATTTTCATCATTATATTTAAATATTAATCTCAAAATTTCTCCAAAATTACGCTATTTACTGTAGCAAATCACTGTTCATCCGTGGTTACTATTCATGGGTTCCAAAAATTGATATTTTTTCCAAAAATAAAAAATACCATGACATAGCTTATGCCTAGTATACCATAGGAAATTTCATACATTTTGAATTTATCATCATTTACTTAGCGAAAAAAATCATTTTCTCTATATACTAAAAATCAACATAAATTCACTTAAGCATAATCCTTAATTCCAAAAATTATGAAATTAATATATCATCATTCCAACATCATATTTATCATAATCATACATCCCAATTCATCATTTATCAATTTTGGAGCATTATTTTCACACATCATATGCTATCTTCCCGAATACCCTATCTTCGCTCCAAAATTTTGATGTTTTGGCATAATTTCATTTAAGCATTATATCTATACTTATTTTCTCATTCTTAGGAATTATCTAAGCATGTTTTTACCCTACTTATTATCCAAAATAAATTTGGGTAGAAATCACTTACCCGAAGTGGAGATACGCCTCTTTTTCTCACACTTTCTCTCTCTAACTTACTCTCTTCTTTCCATGGACGTGTGGGATGGTTTGGGGGCTTGGAATAGCTCAAGTGGAGCTTGGATTTGATGCCCTTGGACGTTCTCCCCGCTTCCCTATTTATAGGGTTGCATTTTTCAAGAATTTGGAATTTACCCCCTAGCTTTGAGGTATTTAATTATAAATTGGTATTTCTTTTTAATTTTAAAAAATTATTTGAGCCATGTGCTGCCCACCCTAAGCCCGCTCTAGCCCCACTATGCAGCCCTATTTTTTACCTACTTTTTTTATTTTTAAAATTAATTAAATTAGGCTAAATTAATCTTAGCCATTGATTAAAGATGATGATGATTAATGAACATTGATCTTGGTGAAGCCTCAAGCCACCCTAGCCTGCTCCATCCCCTGCAGCAGCTGCCTTTTAATTAATTTTTTATTTTTTTATTTTTTATTTTATTTAAAAAGTCAAAAGTAGAATTTATTAAAAAGTTAGCTATTTTTCAATCTTGTTTTAACGTTCCATCTTGACCTTTGATTTGTGATTTTTATCACATCTTAACTCATTCATCATGTCCATCATGAATTTTTAATCATCCATAAAAAATTTCATCGAAATCCGACGCTCAGATTGCAAATTATGAATTTTTCTTTATTTTTTCATAAAAATCCAAAATGGTATTAAAATATCCAAAAGTAATGCTATTTTGCCCAATAGTAATTAAATCTCTATTTTTTCTTTTTGTGATTAAGTTAATTCAAGTAATTAACTCTTAATCACATGTCTTAATCCCCGGTTAGTATTCACATTTACTATTTATGGGCACTATTCACGAGGTTAAATTCCTAATTGCATTATATCAATCTCCAATACACATATTCATCAATATAATTTATGAATTTTCATTTATCATAAAAATAATTACAAAAGAATCTAGGGTTACAATTGTCGAAATGACGTGTATATTATCGGGGTTTCACACCAACCTTGGCAACACTTGTGATAAATTATATATCCTAAAAAGTGTCGCTTGCTTCCCATAAAGCAAACCTTAAGGCTTTTCATTAAAGACATCATCTTTCAAAACTTGTGGTTTTGTATTAAAGCTGTCATTTTCAAAACTTGTGCTTGCCCATTCGTCAAAACATAATCATAAACATTTCATTCACATATCATCATATAGAAAGAAAACAGCATTTTAAAAAGTTCGCTTGCTTACCTGAGATCGCCTTAATTCCTTTTCTTCCATTTTTTTCCTTGCCTTTGCCTAGATAAATGAAAATAACATTTCATTTTTTCATATCATCTTTAAGTGCTTATATCCCTTAGGATTTTCCAACCTACGTAAGCACATTTGGATTTACATTACACTAGCTTAAGACAAGTGGGTGTTCATATATATGAACATAGCCTATACATATATCATATCATCTATTCATTCCTAATACCTTTATGTAGGGTAAACTTACATACATATAGCAATCATTCATTAAATCATTATTTGGAGGTTTATTACCTCTATTTATCATTTTTATCATATTTTTTACTTTTCATACAACGGTGCTCATTTTAAGTACTTAGTTGATAACTTAAGCATCATATAATAATCTCAAAATTTGAGATTATCATTATTTATCAAAACAGTAACCTAATCCATGTATTTAATCACTTTTTCATGCTTTTTTGCATTTTAACAACTTACATAAATCATTTATTCATACTTGTCTCTCCATACATGCCCATTTCTCAACACATAGATCATGTGTTTCTGAAAATTTTTCAACACGGAAACTTATCTCATTAATCAGCATGATTAAACCCCTTAATTAACACATAATTTAGGGTTTAATTTCAGATTTTTAATCTACTAATCATAGTGTTCCAAAATAGCAACTTTGGGACATGTTTTTCATCATTTCATCGCCTCTTTTGACACTTAAGTCAAAAAGTTTTATAATCCAATAATTACAGAAATTAATCATTCTTTTCTTAACACAAATTTAGGGTATTAATACATATTTAAATTTCATAATTCGTTTGCTTGCATAACAGCAACATTTTTACACATTTCGGGTATCCATTTGATCCATTTTGACGTGTCCAATCATATGTCCATAAAATCAGATTTAAGGCAAATCATTTCAACCCATTTTTAAAGTCCAAAGTACTCTATATTTAGGGTATTTTACCCTCTTAATATTCCATAAATCATTTGGGCACATTCATGTATCATTTTTAGCATAGAAACATGAAAATCGGTTCATGTGTGTAACCCTAATTCATATCCTTTCTAAAATTTATAACTTAAGCCCAAATCAACATACATAATTCATATAATCATGAATCATCATGTAATCATAATTAAACATCAAAACAGTAACATTACATGGAAATTTAAGGGAATTTTAGTTATGATTATCAACCCATTTTCATCCTCTTGAACCCATGCTTTTATTCTTTTCATTCAATCCTTAATCAATACCCTAATCAAGGGCATCATGAATCATGATTTAAGGGTTCAATATGAATCAAATTCTTGACTCATAAATTGAGGTGAAAAAACATAGAATTGAAGAACTCGAATCAAGGGGTATACTTACATGTATTGGATCAAACTTGGACTCCATTTTCCTAGCTTGGTTCCTCTTATTTCTTCCCATTTTTTCTTCTCTTTTTCTCCTCTTTTTCTTCTTTTCCTTGCTGCTGGAAAAAGGGACGTGTGATTGCCTTGCTTGGGTATTTTTTTCCTTAACATTTTCTCTCTCCAACCCTTTAACACAAGTGGACGTGCACTTCATATATGGCTGGATTTTTTCAGCATTGTGGGTCCCACTTGACACATCATTTAGCATGTAATTAAATACATATTTATCCCCTTTAATAACATGGCAAAATATTGTCCATTTAAATTTGATAATTATCTTAAAAACATTATCAAAAATCCATTCATTTAAACCCATGTTGCTGCCCCCTGTTTGGATGTCCATTTCAGTAACCCTTTTTGAAAATTTCCACACCCAATTCCACTTTAATTTATAGGTATTTAATTACACTAGTTAATAGCCTACTTAGGGTCCACTTATCTTATTAAAAAAATCATAAAAAATCACATTTCTAGCCTTGGACATCCACATCTCCTTGCTGTCCATTTTTTGACCATGCATCCTGTTGGGTCCCGAATAGATGGCAAAACCCAAGAGGGGAGGGGTGAATTGGGTTCTTAAAAATTTCTTTGGTAACTTAAAAACTTAACCCCTTGTAGAATTAATCCCCTTGAATGAAGAAACTGAATGGAAAGCAAAGCAATAAAGAGAGCAGAAATAAAAGCAAGTAGACAAGGATTTTATAGTGGTTCGGGCAACCTCCCTACTCCACTCTTCCAAGCTCACACTCCTTGTGACTTGGGTTCCACTATTGTATTCCGCGAATACAACTAGAGCCTCTTGCTCTCTTCTAGATTCTAGCTCTAGGGGGCATCAACAACTAGAGCCTCTTGCTCTCTTCTAGATTCCAGCTCTAGGGGGCATCAACAACTAGAGCCTCTTGCTCTCTTCTAGATTCCAGCTCTAGGGGGCATATAACACTTAGCACAAGTAGGTGATGAGTCACACTCCAATCACACACTACTTTGCTACCACTTGATCTTAGCTACGCAAGCTAAATCAAGTTCGACACAAACAAGTAAACAATAAAAGTAAACTACACTTTACAGGTGTGTAGAAACGATTTAGCGCAGGGAAGAACTTGTAGATGATGGCTTTGAAGTTTCTGAATGTAGCTCTTGCAACTTGAAACACAATTCTTCCTCCTTGAGTGATTTGATCTCTTTGAAGCTCTTATGGATATGATTTATGCTCACTTAATGATCCTCTTGTTCCTCCTTCGTTCACAATGGGTTGTATTTATAAGTTTGGAGGGAATCTGAACGTTAGAAGGTTGGTGGCGTGCATTTAATGCGCCAACGTTCGAAAATAAATCCGACCGTTGCGACCCAAGTCGCAGGTGGAGTCGACTTCGGGTGCGACTTCACCCAAGTCGCTGACGGAGTCGACTTCGGGTGCGACTTCGCAGACTCCGGTCTTCAGTTTTCAACGCTGGAAGTTTTTCCTCGATTGAAGTCGATCATGAAGTCGACTTGGCTTTGCGACTTCACCCAAGTCGCAGTCTGGAGTCGACTTGGCTTCGCGACTTCACTTCCTGTAGCGACTTCAAGTTCCAGGTCGGGTCGACTTGGCTTCAGACTTGACCCAAGTCGCAGGTGGAGTCGACTTGAGGTGCGACTTCACCTCGGCAGTTGATTTTCTGAATTTGGAACTTGGAATTCTTCATTTTCCTTTTGGATTAATGTCTTCTCTTCTGCTTGCTTGGCTTTAATCTTAGTTTAGCTTGAATCTTTGAAGAGCCTGCTTGCTTTGGAGTTTGTTCTTGAAGACTTGACTGTTTGAAGCATGCTTGATGTCTTTGCCTTTGATTTGTTCTAGATCTTGAATCCTTGAACTTTGATAGGCTTGTTTTGATCTTGATCATGCTTGAAGCTCTTAAGCCTAGAGTGAAGAAGTCCTTTGAATGATTTGGAACCTTTGGAAGCTTTGACTTTGATTCATCTTGAACTTTGCAACTTATTTGGATTTTCTCTAAACTTGATTTGATCTTGGTTTGCATTTAAACTTGAAACCAAGTTTTGAACTTGCATCTTTGATCATGGAAAGAAGCTAGCTTTCCCATCCTTGAGCCTTGAATTCTTCAAGTCGCACTTCGGGGTCGACTTCGTTCGCAACTTCACCCAAGTTGCACATGGAGTCGACTTGGGCTGCGACTTGGCAGCTCCGTGTCCCAATTTTCAACTCTGGAAGAAATTGCACGACTGAAGTCGATAGCGAGGTCGACTTCGTCTGCGACTTGGCTATCCAAGTCGTATGTGGAGTCGACTTGACCCGCGACTTCACTTGGTCTTCTTCCCATTTTAGCTCTGGACGTTCTGCATGTTTGAAGTCGATCTTGGAGTCGACTTGGGGATCGACTTGGCCTTCCTAACTTGATTTTCTTCAAATGTATATTCCTTAAACATTTCACAAACTTGTTAGTAGCCAAGACATACTCAAATTGATTTGTTAATCATCAAAATATAGATTTAGCTAGTTTTCCTCATGTTTCCAACAATCTCCCCCTTTTTGATGATTGACAAAACCGTTTTGAGTGGATACCTTTCATTAAAAATAATATGCTCATATTGCATTTTAAAATCATGCTTATGCTCATGCAAACAGAACATTCACATATAAATATCATGTAAGCATATCCTACTCTCCTCCCCATTCTTACTCTTCTCTTCTTACATCTCTCTCTCCTTTAATCATCTCTCTCCCTTTTAATCATCTCTCTCCCCTTTTTAAATCATTAAGACTTATACTCAATTTTTCAACTCAAATACTCTTTTTCTCCTTAAATCTCTCTCCCCCTTTTTGTCAATATATCAAAAAGATTAGAGGGTAATCAAAGAGATGGGTGGGTTAGCTCCCCCTAAATGGGTGCTCCCCCTGAGTTTATGCTTATCCTAATTTTAGATACTACTTGTTGGACATGATACCAAATGTTATTACTTGTTAGATTTTATACCACTTGATTTACCAGCTGATACCACTTGTTATACCACTTGTTGTAGCATTTGTTGTTTTGTTACTTAGGTGAGCTCAATTATTCCCATGTTATTTCTAATTTTATAGAATGCTTCTCTTGCTAGGGGTTTAGTAAAAATATCTGCAACTTGATCCTCAGTTCTATCAAATTCCAAACATATGTCATGATTTTCTACATGTTCTCTAATGAAATGGTGTCTAAGATCTATATGTTTGGTCCTAGAATGCAATACAGGATTCTTGGTTAGACAAATGGCACTGGTATTATCACATTTAATAGATATATCTTTAAAATCCATGCCATAGTCCCTAAGTTGCTGTTTCATCCAAAGTAATTGGGCACAACAGCTCCAGGCGGCAATATATTCGGCTTCCGCCGTAGATAGAGCAACACTAGTTTGTTTTCTTGAAAACCATGAAACCAACATGCTTCCAAGAAACTGACATGTTCCACTAGTGCTTTTTCTATCTACTTTGTAACCAGCAAAATCCGCATCCGAGTAGCCGATTAGATCAAAATTAGAGCCCTTTGGATACCATAGTCCTAAGTTGGTAGTGTCTACTAGATATCTGAAAATTCTCTTTACAGCTACCAAGTGTGATTCTTTTGGGCATGATTGAAATCTAGAGCACATACACATACTAAACAAAATATCTGGCCTAGAAGCAGTTAGATACAATAAGGAACCTATCATGCTTCTATATAATTTTAAATCAACTACTTTGCCCTTCTCATCTTTGTCAAGATTGATTGTAGAGCTCATGGGCGTGTTTGCTCCTTTGCTATTCTCCATGCCAAACTTCTTTAGCATTTCCTTGATATACTTGGACTGGTTAATGAAAATTCTTTCATTTAATTGCTTGATTTGCAGTCCAAGGAAAAAGTTTAACTCTCCCATCATGCTCATTTCAAGTTCTTTCTGCATAAGCTCAGAAAATTCTTGGCAAAGAGTTTCATTAGTAGCACCAAAAATGATATCATCAACATAAATTTGAATGATTAATATATCCTTTCCATTGTACTTAATAAACAGAGTGGTGTCTACCTTTCCCTTTTGAAAGTTATGATCAATCAAAAATTTGCTTAGTCTATCATACCAAGCTCTTGGAGCTTGTTTTAATCCATATAATGCTTTGGTTAGTTTGTATACAAATTTAGATTGATCTTTTTCCTCAAATCCAGGTGGTTGTTCTACATACACCTCTTCATTTATATAACCATTCAGAAATGCACTTTTGACATCCATTTGAAACAATTTAAAGTTCATGTGAGATGCAAAAGCTAATAAGATGCGAATGGCTTCTAATCTAGCAACCGGTGCATAGGATTCCTCAAAATCTATTCCTTCTTCTTGTGAGTATCCTTTTGCCACAAGTCTAGCTTTGTTCCTCACTACAAGTCCACTTTCATCTAATTTGTTCCTAAAGACCCACTTGGTGCCAATAATAGTACAATTATTTGGTCTAGGAACAAGGTGCCAAACTTTATTTCTTTCAAATTGATTTAGCTCTTTTTGCATTGCTATAATTCAGTTTTCATCATCAAGAGCTTGTTCAATATTAGAAGGTTCAATCTTGGATACAAAAGCATATTGTCCACACACATTTTGCTTTGACCTTCTAGTTTTTTTTTTTTACACCTTCATACACATTTCCTATAACTTGCTCAATTGGATGTGCATGATTGAATTTTAAATCAGTTGGAGGTTTATAGGAATTGTTACCTTCACTTACCCTTTCCTCCATGGATTCTTCTTGCTTTTCCATATGCAATTTTTTCAAGATTGCTTGTTATGTCATCTGCATCACTTAGATCATCTTTTCTTTTAAAGCATGTATTAGTTTCATCAAAAATAACATGTATGGATTCTTCTACAACTTGGTTTCGTTTATTGAAAACTCTATATGTTTTGCTATTTGATGAATAACCAAGGAATATTGCTTCATCACTTTTAGCATCAAGTTTTCCCAAGTTGGTTTTTCCATTGTTCAGAACATAACAAGTGCATCCAAAAGCATGAAAATAAGATATGTTTGGTTTCCTTCCTTTCCATAGCTCATATGGGGTCTTTTTCAATATTGCTCTAATGGTAACCCGATTTAAAACATGACAAGCTGTGCTTACAGCTTCACCCCAAAATTTCTTAGATAATTTGCTCTCATTTAGCAATTTTCTAGCCATCTCTTGTATAGTTCTGTTTTTCCTTTCAACTACTCCATTTTGTTGTGGAGTCCTTGGTGCAGAAAATGTGTGATGAATTCCTTTTTCATTACATAATTCTGTGAATCGTTTGTTCTCAAATTCATCACCATGGTCACTCCTTATACACAAAATGGTATTCTGTTTTTCATTTTCCACCAAGTTTACAAAAGTTGAAAACATAGAGAAGCTTCATCTTTGCTAGCTAAGAGAATTACCCATGTAAATCTTGAAAAGTCATCAACAATCACAAATACATATTTCTTTCCACCAATGGTTAAGATGTCGGATGGCCCATATAGATCCATGTGTAGCAATTCAAGTGGCCTAGTGGTGGAAATCTCCTTTTTGGTAGAAAAAAAACATCTTTGGTTGTTTAGATAATTGACATGCCTTACATAATTTATTTTTGTCATATTTCAACTTAGGCAAGCCTTCTACCAAACTCTTTTTCCATAGGGTCTTTATGTTTGACATATTCACATGTCCAATTCTTTTATGCCAAACCCATGGATCATTTTCAATGGCCATTAGACATTGACCATCTAGTTCATCAAGTGAAACCAAATATACATTTCCATGTCTTCTTCCACTAAACATGATATGCTCACCATCAAATACATTGCATACAGATGATTCAAACACAACCTTATATCCTTTATCACATAATTGGCTAATGCTCATTAAGTTATGCTTGAGTCCTTCAACAAACAAAACATCCTCTATGCATGCATTTGAGCTACTGTAAATATTTCCTTTACCTTTGATTTTACCTTTCTCATTATTACCAAAGGCAACCGTTCCGTCGTTGCAAGGCTTAAGATTGTAAAACAAATTTCTTTCTCCAGTCATGTGCCTTGAACAACCACTATACATGAACCATGCATTGTTTGCCTTTGCCTTTAAACAAATAAGCAAGTAAATCTTATCTCTTTGGTACCCATTTTATGGGTCCATTTGGGTTAGTAAAATGATTCAATCTTCGTAATTCTAACTTAGAAAGCCCAAATCTTGTGTTCCTTGGAACCCAAACTAGTCTTGCACCATGGTCATACAATTTCTTAAAATTACATTTGTAGGCTTTATGACCCATCTTGTTGCAGAAGTTGCAAGCCATTGGTAATCTAGGAGTAGGCCTCCAAGTATATTTTGGTTCAAATGTTGGCCTCTTAGTCCACATAACATTTTTCTTTTGTGGCTTGTGTATTGGTACAGTTTTGGTTTGAAGTTTTCCAAGTGTTGGCACATTAGATTTACCACTTTCATTTTGCTCAAATCTATAATAACCGAGACCTCTTTTGTTTGTTTGAGCAGTCATGTTCAGAAACATTTTCACGTTTTCTCCGGGATTAGAGAACTTTACTAATGATTCATTCAAGGATTCGTTCTCCTTTTTCAGTTTCTCAACTTCTTTCAACAACAATTCATTTTCTTCTTTCAATTTTGTTGACATTTCAGCTAGTTTTCCATTTTCAATGATAACAATGTTACATTGTTTTCTTTTTAATGTTAACTTGTTTCCTAGCTTTTTGATTTCCCCATACAATGAATCATATGCAATTTGTAGTTCATCTAATTCGGCACATTTGAGGCAATCATGAAAAGAAGAATAACTTGATTGAGAATAAGGTTTGGAAGTTACCTCTTCCCTTTCTGTGTATTTTGTTGAGGTAGATTGATCTTCCAAAACTTCCGTCGTGTTCAAGCATAGCAGTTCTTCTTCTTGTTCGATTTGTGCTACGCAGCATATTCTTGCACAGTTGGCCGCACCGTTGTCATCGGTTGAAGAGCTGCATGTTGATGACGTCTCCTCATTGACGTACATGCCTCTTCCCTTTGACCTTTCTTCCGGTGTAGGACATTGGGTTTGCATATGTCCTACGCCCCCGCATCTATAGCATTTGATTGGTTCTTCCTTTTTCTCTCTGGAATTTCTGTCTTTGAAATTTCTAAAATTTCCGCCTTTTCTCACAAATTTTCTGAATCGTTTTGTGAGTAGGGCCATCTCGTCATCGTTTTGAGAGGATGAGGTGTCATCCGTGTCTTGTGTAGCTTTTAAGGCAATTGCTCTTTTTCCTTTGTGTTGATCCTCATTCCTTTTCTTAATTAGCTCATGTGACATGAGTGAGCTAATAAGATTTTCAAGCTTCAATGTGTTGAGGTCTTTGGCTTCTTCAATTGCCGTTATCTTTGGAGTCCATGAATCCAGTAGAGCTCTCAATATCTTCATAACCTGCTCGGATTCAGAAATAGCTTTTTCAAGACCCTTTAGAGCATTAGTAATTTTAGAAAATCTCGCAAACATTTCAGAAATATTTTCAGTATCTAGCATTCTGAAATTTTCAAACTCTCCAATCAAAATATTTCTCCTAGTCCCTTGGACTTGGGAGGTTCCTTCATAAATAGATGTTAGAGTATCCCATATCTCTTTTGCAGTCAAACAAGAAGATACTCTATCATACTCCGAAGCCGTAAGAGCACAAAATAAAGAATTCATTGCCTTGGCATTGCTCTTGACGGTTCTAACTTCCTCTTCGGTCCATTTGGAAGCTTTGTCATCGGTAGGCAAAATCACACCATCTTGGATAGCAATCCAAGAATCCATATCGGTAGCAATGATGAGTTGCTTCATACGAAGCTTCCAATAGCCAAAGTTGTTCCCATCAAACAAGGGTGGCCTTGTGAATGATTGGCCTTCAGCAAAAGCGGGAACGGAAGTGGATTGGGATGCCATAAGGTTGGATCTCTTTGGTTCAATTCAAAGACCTGCTCTGATACCACTTGTTGGGTCCCGAATAGATGACAAAACCCAAGAGGGGAGGGGTGAATTGGGTTCTTAAAAATTTCTTTGGTAACTTAAAAACTTAACCCCTTGTAGAATTAATCCCCTTGAATGAAGAAACTGAATGGAAAGCAAAGCAATAAAGAGAGCAGAAATAAAAGCAAGTAGACAAGGATTTTATAGTGGTTCGGGCAACCTCCCTACTCCACTCTTCCAAGCTCACACTCCTTGTGACTTGGGTTCCACTATTGTATTCCGCGAATACAACTAGAGCCTCTTGCTCTCTTCTAGATTCTAGCTCTAGGGGGCATCAACAACTAGAGCCTCTTGCTCTCTTCTAGATTCCAGCTCTAGGGGGCATCAACAACTAGAGCCTCTTGCTCTCTTCTAGATTCCAGCTCTAGGGGGCATATAACACTTAGCACAAGTAGGTGATGAGTCACACTCCAATCACACACTACTTTGCTACCACTTGATCTTAGCTACGCAAGCTAAATCAAGTTCGACACAAACAAGTAAACAATAAAAGTAAACTACACTTTACAGGTGTGTAGAAACGATTTAGCGCAGGGAAGAACTTGTAGATGATGGCTTTGAAGTTTCTGAATGTAGCTCTTGCAACTTGAAACACAATTCTTCCTCCTTGAGTGATTTGATCTCTTTGAAGCTCTTATGGATATGAGTTATGCTCACTTAATGATCCTCTTGTTCCTCCTTCGTTCACAATGGGTTGTATTTATAAGTTTGGAGGGAATCCGAACGTTAGAAGGTTGGTGGCGTGCATTTAATGCGCCAACGTTCGAAAATAAATCCGACCGTTGCGACCCAAGTCGCAGGTGGAGTCGACTTCGGGTGCGACTTCACCCAAGTCGCTGACGGAGTCGACTTCGGGTGCGACTTCGCAGACTTCGGTCTTCAGTTTTCAACGCTGGAAGTTTTTCCTCGATTGAAGTCGATCATGAAGTCGACTTGGCTTTGCGACTTCACCCAAGTCGCAGTCTGGAGTCGACTTGGCTTCGCGACTTCACTTCCTGTAGCGACTTCAAGTTCCAGGTCGGGTCGACTTGGCTTCAGACTTGACCCAAGTCGCAGGTGGAGTCGACTTGGGGTGCGACTTCACCTCGGCAGTTGATTTTCTGAATTTGGAACTTGGAATTCTTCATTTTCCTTTTGGATTAATGTCTTCTCTTCTGCTTGCTTGGCTTTAATCTTAGTTTAGCTTGAATCTTTGAAGAGCCTGCTTGCTTTGGAGTTTGTTCTTGAAGACTTGACTGTTTGAAGCATGCTTGATGTCTTTGCCTTTGATTTGTTCTAGATCTTGAATCCTTGAACTATGATAGGCTTGTTTTGATCTTGATCATGCTTGAAGCTCTTAAGCCTAGAGTGAAGAAGTCCTTTGAATGATTTGGAACCTTTGGAAGCTTTGACTTTGATTCATCTTGAACTTTGCAACTTATTTGGATTTTCTCTAAACTTGATTTGATCTTGGTTTGCATTTAAACTTGAAACCAAGTTTTGAACTTGCATCTTTGATCATGGAAAGAAGCTAGCTTTCCCATCCTTGAGCCTTGAATTCTTCAAGTCGCACTTCGGGGTCGACTTCGTTCGCAACTTCACCCAAGTTGCACATGGAGTCGACTTGGGCTGCGACTTGGCAGCTCCGTGTCCCAATTTTCAACTCTGGAAGAAATTGCACGACTGAAGTCGATAGCGAGGTCGACTTCGTCTGCGACTTGGCTATCCAAGTCGCATGTGGAGTCGACTTGACCCGCGACTTCACTTGGTCTTCTTCCCATTTCAGCTCTGGACGTTCTGCATGTTTGAAGTCGATCTTGGAGTCGACTTGGGGATCGACTTGGCCTTCCTAACTTGATTTTCTTCAAATGTATATTCCTTAAACATTTCACAAACTTGTTAGTAGCCAAGACATACTCAAATTGATTTGTTAATCATCAAAATATAGATTTAGCTAGTTTTCCTCATGTTTCCAACACATCCAACATCCATATCAGCTACCCCTTTTGCAATTTTTCCACAAAATTGCAGCTTTAAATTAATAAAAAAATTAATCACCCTAACTAGGAGCTCATTTAGGGGTCAAATTAGCAATAAAAAATCAATAAAAAGTCCCATCGCAGCCTTGAACGTGCACCCTTTTGGGACCTACTTTGTTGTCCACATGATGGGGTCCACTTATCATTGACTTTTTGGCATTTTCTTGCCACAAAATCCATCCAAAATCACGTCCACATCTCACCTTAGCTGCGTAGGTCATTTAAATACACATTTTGCATTTTTAAAAATTAAAATTTCCATGCAAACAGCCCCTTTCAAGTCCATGTGTTGCCACATTTTCAAGCTCCTTTGAGCTAATCCATTAACCATCAAATCATGTCATTAATCACTTGATTTTATCATGGTTTTTGTCATTTTAAATAATTCATAAAATCCATGTGTAATTGTCTCCTTTTGACACCTCATTTTTGCCATTAAAAATATAATTAATCACCTTACTTTAACATAAATACAAACTTATTTTTTGGTGTACAAAAGTCAAAGGTATACACCTTTTTTTGTGCAACCATGATCCCATTATCATTAGCTTAATCCAATCCTCTCATTACATTAATCTCATAAGTTTAGCCGTTCATTTCAAATTTTATCTCAATCCGACTTTTCTAGCTCAAATTATGATCATTTGAAGTCATCCGTGAACTTTGGAAGGTGATGATCGATTTTTCACCATAATTTCATCATTATTTCCACAATCCATCATTTTCATATGATTAAGCACAAAATTATGTGCTTACCTTTCAATTTTCATCTTAATCCGCCTTATCAGCGTCGAGTTATGAATTTTCTAGCAATTGCCACCTTTAATCCATAATTATCAACATAATCTCCATTAGTTGAACCATAATATATGAGGTAATTATCCTCAATATATTCTTCTTCCCTAATCCTCATTAATCCTCTTTAATCGCATTGACCCATATCGGCTTATATTGATCATTCATAACCATTTGCCCTAATTGCAATAAATCATTAAAATTGCAAGGGAAAATCATTCATAATTCCACTAAATCATACATGATCCATATTTATATGCCAATTGCATATATATATATATATATATATATATATATATATATATATATATATATATATATAATCCTTACTTGGGTCTGAGTATCACACCACTCTTCTAAAAAACACACTGCCTTATGCCTTAAATTCCATTATTGCAACAATAGTATAACAAGAGCTCTTGCTCTCTTCTAATTACTGCTTTGGGGGCCTTTACGATCACAATATGTGATAACCAGACGCAAGTAAGGCTTATGTATATGTAATTAACATATAAATATGGATCATGTATGGTTTAGTGGAATTATGAATGATTTTCCCTTGCAATTTTGATGGTTTATTGCAATTAGGGCAAATGGTTATGAATGATCAATATAAGCCGATATGGGTCAATGTGATTAAAGAGACTTAATGAGGATTAGGGAAGGAGAATATATTGATGATAATTACCTCATATATTATGGTTTAACTAATGGAGATTAGGTTGATAATTATGGATTAAAGGTGGCAATTGCTAGAAAATTCATAACTCAACGCCGGTAAGGCGGATTAAGATGAAAATTGAAAGGTAAGCACATAATTTTGTACTTAATATTATGAAAATGATGGATTATGAAAATATTAAGAAAATTAGAGTGAAAATCGATCATCACTATCAAAATCCAAAGATGACTTCAAATGAGCATAACTTGAGCTAGAAAAGTCGGATTGAGACGAAATTTGAAATGAACGGTTAAAATTATGAGATGAATGCAATGAGAGGCTTGGATTAAGTTAATGATGATGGGATTATGGTTTCACGAAAAAGGAGTGTATACCTTTGACTTTTGTACACCAAAAAGTAAGCTTGTGTTTATGTTAAAGTACGGTGGTTAATTATATTTTTTTAAAGGCAAAAATGAGGTGTCAAAAGGAGATAATTACACATGGATTTTATGAATTACTTAAAATAACAAAATCCATGATAATATCAAGTGATTAATGACATGATTTAATGGCTAATGGATTAGCTCAAAGGAGCATGAAAAGGTGGCCACACATGGACAATCAAGTGACTGTATATGTGATTTTTTTAATTTTTAAAAAATGAGAATTATGCATTTAAATGAGCTACATGAAAAGAATGGTTAATGACCTTGATTGGGGACGGATTTTGTGGCACAAAATGCCAAAATACCAAACTGCTTGCCCGAACCACTATAAATCTTGCCTACTGTTTTACTTTATTGCTTTCATTATCTCATTGTTCTATATTTGTTTCAATCAAGGGGATTAAGCTTTCAAGGGGTTAAGTTTATAATTTACCAAAGAATTTTATAAGAACCCAGTTCACCCCTCCCCTCTTGGGTTTTGCCATTAACTCGGGACCAACAAGGCACTCCGTGGAGTCGTACAATATCCTTGTAATACACCTTAGCCAATCTTTCAGCTGTATAAGTTCTCTTTATGGGTATAAAATGTGCAACCTTGGATAATCGATCCACTATTACCCATATAGAGTCATTTCCGGCCTGTGTCTTTGGTAATCCTTTAATAAAATCTATCGTAATATCATCCCATTTTCATTCGGGAATTTCTAAAGACTAAAGCTTTCCCGGCATCCGTTGGTGATCTGCCTTCACCCTTTGACTGGTTAAGCACTTTGATACGTATTCAAAGATCTCCCTTTTCATGTTATTCCACCAATATGCTTTCTTGAGATCCTAATACATCTTCGTGCTTCCTGGATGCATCGAAATTGGTGAAAAATGAGCTTCTTTGAGAACTTGTTCCTTCAATTCTCCTGAATTAGGTATGCATAATCGACCCTTGTATCGATACATACCTTGCTCATCCACAACGAATTCATTCAACTCCTTTTTCTTTATCTTTTCCACATGAGTATGTAGGTCTGTGTCCTCTTGCTGTGCGGTTTTAATCTGTTCAAATAACGTTGATTGTATGCTCATTTGCGATAATCTCGTCTGAACTCCAAGAGGACATACAATTAATTCCAATTGTCTTATTTCTCGAAGCAAACCTTCCTACTTAGTGATAAGGTGCGCTATGCTGGCATTTCTGTTCAATGCATTAGCTACCACATTTGCCTTACCTGGATGGTATAAAATCTCCAAATCATAATCCTTAAGTAACTCAAGCCATCTTCGTTGTCTCATGTTCAACTCCTTCTAAGTAAAAATGTACTTAAGGCTCTTGTGATCCTTATAAATTTAACATTTAGCTCCATACAGGCAATGTCTCCAAATTTTTAAGGCAAATACCACTGCTGCTAATTCTAGGTCATGAGTGGGGTAGCTTACTTCATTGGGCTTCAACTGCCTTGACGCATAAGCTATCACCTTTCCTTTTTGCATTAGCACGCATCTCAATCCCTTCTTTGAAGCATCACTGTATGCCACAAATCATTCATTTCCTTCAGGTAGGGTTAAGATAGGCACTTTTACCAAATGTTGCTTCAACTCTTGAAAACTACGTTCGCATTCTTCAGACAATACATACTTGACTCCTTTATGAGTCAACCTCGTAAGTGGGGTTGATAGTTGCGAAAAACCTTCCATAAATCTTCTGTAGTAGTCTGCCAATCCTAAAAAACTTCTAATTTCTATGATGGTTGTTGGTCTCGACCACTTTAAAATTGCTTCAATTTTTTGAGGGTCTTGTACACCCTTTTTTGAAATTATATGCCCAAGAAATGCTACTTACTTTAACCAGAACTCACATTTCTTCAGTTTGGCATATAGTTTCTCTTTTCTTATCCTTTCAATACTTTTCTCAAATGAATTTCATGCTCCTCTTCTGACTTAGAGTAAATCAGGATATCATCAATAAACACGACCACAAATTGGTCCAAATAATCCCAAAACACTCTGTTCATCATATCCATAAATACAGTAGGGGTATTAGTGAGTCCAAGTGGCATCACTAGAAATTCATAATGTCCATACCTTGTTCGAAATGCAGTCTTGTGAACATCTGCAAGACTTATCCTTAGCTGATGGTACCCCGACTGCAAGTCTATCTTAGACAATGTCGTTGCTCCTTTCAACTGATCAAATAGATCATTGATCCTGGGCAATGGGTACTTATTCTTTACTGTAACCCTATTCAACTCTCTGTAATCAATACACAACCTAAGACTCTCATCCTTTTTCCTCATAAATAGCACCGGAGCTCCCCAGAGTGATACACTGGGTTTGATAAAACCTTTATCCAATAGCTCCTATATTTGAGTTCTCAACTCATTCATTTCTGCTGGTGCCATTCGATACGGGGCCTTAGAAATTGGAGTTGTGCCTGGTATAATATCAATTGTCATGTCCATTTCTCTTTCTGGAGGTAATGTAGTTAATTCCTTTGGAAAAATATCCGGAAATTCCTTGACCACTGGAATTTGACTTATTTCCACCTCCTTTTCTTTCTTCACATGTACTGATACCAAATAAGCTTGACAATTTTGGAGGATCATTTTAACCGCTCTCATCGAGGATATTGTATTGTTGAATCCTCAGGCTGTCTTAGCCTTCCAATAGTTACATCCTTTTATGGGGCTTCTTCAAACTGTACTTTCTTGTTTTTACAATCAATCGTTGCTCCTCATTGGCTTAACTAATTCATGCCTAGTATTATATCAAACTCAGTCATGGGTAATAGAATTAGGTTAGCTTCTAAAATCATTGATCCTATCCTGATTGGACATGCCTTGCATACTTAGCTAGGGCTGGCTAACCTATGGAGAGAAGATTCTACTTGAATTACTTTATTGGTTTCTTCTATTGGCAGTGCATGCGTGGTTACATATTGGCAAGCAATGAACGAATGACTAGCACCAAAATCAAACAATGCTATAGCCGAATTTCCTAAAATATAAACCATACCCGTAACCACTTTCTCTTCCTGCTCTTGCGACTCAGTCCGGATCAGAGCATGCACTTGCACAAGATTCCTAGAGGTTCCATGTCTATTAGCTGCTCCCATAAGCCTTGGTTGTGCGGCTTTCCACGTCCTTGCGACGTTTGTGCTTTGTTTGGACAATTTGGAGCTATGTGTCCAACTTGGTCACAAACATAGCATTTTACCATTCTTATGTCTCCTTTGCACATTCCTTGGCCATGTGACTCATTTGTCCACATTTAAAACATTTGTTTGAACCTTTCAAACACTCACCTACATAGCGCCTTCGACATGCCTTGCAAACAGGTGACATTCTTTTCCTTGGGGCTCCTTTACCTTTCCTTGCAACTCCTTTCTTAGCCTTTTCTTTCCTCGTTTCAACTTTCTTTGTTCCCAAGCTGAACATCTTCGACCCTAACCTTAGTTCTTGAGTTATCATTGACTCAATTTCCAAGGCTCTAGCCCTTTCTACACTTGAAGCATAATCTTTAATCAATAGAGGGGCTAAACTCTCTCTGAGATAGGGTCTCAATCCCTGCTGGAATCACTGTGCCTTGTTCTCTGGCACATTGGCAATCCATGGTACATATCTCACCAAGGCATTAAACTTGGTGGCATACTCTGTCACTGCCATCCTCCCTTGGTAGAGCCTCTCAAACTCAATAAATTTCTGGCTCTGCAATCCCACTGGGAGATACTCCTTGTTAAATTTCTCAACAAACACTTGCCATGTCACCTCTTCCGGGTGTGGCATAGTGATCAGCATCGTCTCCCACCACTCATGTGCATCTTTTATAAACAGATGAGTGGCACATAACACTTTTTGTCTGTCATTGCACGGAGATATTTTGAACAACTTTCTGATCTTCGTCATCCACTGTTCAGCTTGGACAGGGTCGGGTTCTCTTAAAAATTTAGGAGGCCGTTCTGAAAGGAATGCATTTATTGCCCTCCTATCTGCTTCCATTAACTGATTGTCATCCATCCTAGGTGTTGTAGGTGGAAGTGGGTCAGCCATAGGAACGGGTCCTTCTTTTTCAACACTTCCTAGCTGAGCCTGTTGGGTCTTGTATTATGTCTGCGGCTTGGGTTTCCTAATCACGCGTAGCCTATTGCATAGCTTCTTTTACTGCTGAATCTACTCTTTCCTCAATCATTTGAGATTGACTTTTCTCTGGCTCTCTTATTGGTTCTGGGCTTTCATCTACCCTTCTTTGTTGATTTCTCGAGTTTTGTCCTTGTAATCCAGGCCTACCTCTTTTGGCCTACTGGATTCACCAACTTCATATCGGCTAGGAACTTCGGTAGCTACTTCTTTTCCTTTTATTCTTTCTAGCCCTGGACCTTGTATCAACCATGGTGTTGTTTCTGAATATTCAAAAACACATGACTTTTATTCATGGTTAGGGTTAGGTCATCATAAACACACTTCATCATCATATGGTTAATTTCACATAACCACATCATTTAATCATAATCATGTCATTTTCTATCATTCATCAAAGTTTCATCAAACCATAATTATACAAACTTTTCATAAAGGTTCATAGAAATTCAAATCATCCTCTACCGGGACCCCTCCTTATGTAACGCCTACGACTAGGCGGAACCTGAGTGGGTTCATTGGTAATCGTACTCATGTCTGACCATGCTGGACATCTTCCTCCCCAACGTCAGAACTATCGCTCTCATCATCCTCTTCATCAACGTCCTCATCATCAATTTCACCCTCCTCCTGTATCTCAGGAGCAAGGTACTCCATCGGGTCATCATCGTCATTATCACTAGCATTATTATTTTCATTTCCTACATTTATGCGGATAGGTTCCCCATCCTGCCCTACTATATGGATAACAACTGCATTAAGACCTGGAGCGGTGGGTGTTTCTAAAATTCCCTGGGCTCGACGTTCCTCTATCGCCACAGCTACCTCTTCTCCCTCTGATTGATCCTTTACCAACTCACCCCGTGCCTGAACTGCACCAGTCCACATTCAAACCTATACCAAGCACCATCATCAGGGGGTATGTGGCGCCCCCGACCCGAGGCCTCCACAAGCCTTACTCCAAGACCGTTTCGATTGGTAAATGTGATCAGGATTGTTACCCTGATCACGCGGCGGGTTCTTAATTTGATCTCATCAAAAAAAATTTTCTTTCCTTTCATCATAAAAGCATACACTCGTCATTATTCACAGTGGACTCATCCATATCATCATAAAATTTATCGTACAAGTATCTTTACTTTCATATTGTAGGCAGCATATGTATTCATAAATAAAAATTCACGTAGAATTTTATATATAATCACTTATCTATTTACATCATACATAATCAAACCTATTTCATTATAAGCAATACATTCATCCATTTATTCTTCAACATATCAATACCTTTTAACTTTTCTCCTTTCCTCGAGCCGTAAACCTGTCTAAGGTTGGGAAAACAAAACGTGAGTGATAAACTCAGTAAGCAAGCATCATTTTTTTTCATTTAAATGCATCCCTTGCCTATTTGGTAGGAGACACTTATCAAGTGATCAACTACCAATAGGAAGAAACCTTTTAAAGAAATCTTCTTTATAATACACTTATAAAACTTTGTGCATGTCCCCATTTCGAGGATTTTCAAAAGTGATATCTATGCATCTAAACCATTTTTCATGGGGACAATTGTTCGTCCCAAAATATTTTTCATCTACCATGAGGACATGTCTATGTCCAAAAAAATTTTTCATATGGCATAAGGACAATTATATGTCTTAAAACATTTTTCTTATAACCTTTTTCCCCATGAGGTCATTTACATGTCCCAAAACATCATCTATTTAAATTTCTTTATAACCCAACTCGGGGTTATTCAAAAGCAATACATGTACATAGGAAACTTTTATCTATGTAGACATTCTCATGTCCAAAAATATTTTTCCATATAAACCTCTTTTAACCCGTATATAAGATACCAAACTCTTTTTAAACCAATATGGCGGACATATTCATGTCCTAAAATATTTTTTTGTATCTTTTGAAAACTAAACATAAATCCATTTGAAATCAACACAAATCGATGCCCATTTTGGGACTTTTAAAACATAGGGAATATATGTATGTTCCAAAAACATATGGATTTGTGTCTATGACCCTCAGGTTGGTGATACTTAACAAGCGATCATCCTTTCCTAGGAAAGAAACCTTTTATGAGACAGCACGTGTGGCGCCCCGAACCGAGACGTCACTTCCTTACCTCAAGATCCTATCGATTCGTAAATGTGAATCAGGATTGTTGCCCTGATCACGCAGCGGGTTTTTAATTGGAATACGTCTAAATTTTTTTCGTTTATTCATCTGTCATCATTCATAACTTGACATGACAATCATCACACATTGTGACATTTTACTTGTAATAAAATTCATCATTTCATTCATAGCATCCTTTATGCATGTCATTATACACTCAATCATTGTACATATCATACTTGCATATATTCAGTCATTAATTCCCATGGAACTTAGAACTCTAACTAAGTTCAAATACACATAAACACGTAGCATCTTTTCATGCCTTTCTACAGTGAAAGATTTCTTGACTTAAGCATCACATTTTCATTTCCATACATTCGTACATACAATCTTTGAATCATATAGAACTTAAAATTCTAATTAAGTTCACAAACACATTAGCCTTTTCCATTCCTCATAGCCTTTATGGCTATCATCACATACTTTTCTTCTCGTCTTAGGTTCGCAACCTTCTGAGTTTCCCTAGTACCTATCTAAGGGTTCGGAAAACAAAACGTGAGTGACAACTCAGTAAGCAAGCATTTTATTTTTAGGGCAAGGCTTCCTTGAAAACCTTTTTCATAAACATCGAGAATATCTTTTTTCCTGAGGACATGTATATGTCCTGAAATATCATCATGAAATCTTTTTCATTAAGCATTCATTCATAAAACCAGCTACAAGCCACATGTAGGCCTGTTAAGGCAAAACATACACGTTTTACATTCTCTGATGGAATCCCTTTAATTCTTATATGAACATTTTCAATGTTCATAGACATTACATGAAATCATCGTTTGCCAGTGGACGTTTTACGTCCAAACATTTTTCTTATAAATCCTTAGGCAAAGGAGATATCTCATGTCTCAAAACATCATTAACATAAACCATCCTAAAATCCTTTAGCAAAAGACATTTTATGTGTCAAAACATTTTTCATATAGCTTCCTTTGGCAATGGACATTCATATGTCCTAAAACACTTTTTATTTCAACACATTAACATTGGACATTCTCATGTCCATAAACCCTTAACATTTAGGCTCTTTAGAAATGGACATTCTTATGTCCAATCCAAGTTTCACATAAATCTTTTTCTTCATCCCCGTCTTGGGGCTTGTTTATAGCAAATAAGGCAAACAAAATATGTAAACCATTTTTATGAATGCATTTGCATAAACACATTTCCTTTAATTCCTGTTATTTACACTTTTGTGTAAAACACTCTTTCTTTTAGAGTAACTTATGCATATCAGCTCATAAGAATCCAATTTAGGATAACTTGTTGTATAAATGCTTTTATAACCCAATCCTTAGGCTTTTGAAAAGCCAAACGTATGCAAATGCATTTCTCCTCATCCAGTAGTGACACTTAGCAAGTGATCATGCTACATTTTGGAAGAGAATCCTTAACAACACGCTAGCCCAGCGGCTGTTTATTTATCCTGCTCCAATCTCAGGAAGGGCGCCGCTGGCACTCTTGTCATCCCGTAGTGACTTGGCCTTATGTAGAGTGGGCCCCGGTCATCCCTACCGTGCTCTATAACTTGCCTATTACTTGTACTGGTGCACCGTACGTTATTACGATGGACCGCAGTCCATTTGGTTTGAAAACCACAAACCGCAGCCCATGCCCTTTTAAATTGGGATCACAGACCACAGCCTGCATCCATATGCACAAAAAATCTTAGACCGAAATCTATATTTAAGAATAATTTTCAAAAACACATCACAGACTGCAGTCCGTGTCAACACCCACTTTAACAAGTTGTTATTTGAAATCTAGTTTTAGGATGACCTTCCTTAAGTTCCTTTAGAAACGTTTTGAGTAAAATATTTTGATAAACATTTGAAATGTTTGAGAAACAATACATCTTAAAAATCTTTTAACAAAAGAATTTCAAAACTTGTG
This sequence comes from Annona cherimola, assembly GCA_030490835.1. Lineage (NCBI taxonomy): Eukaryota > Viridiplantae > Streptophyta > Magnoliopsida > Magnoliales > Annonaceae > Annona > Annona cherimola. The sequence goes on along the minus strand of CM059973.1, from coordinate 37,717,308 downwards.
GATTTCCATAAATAAATCATATTTTTCTCTAATATTTGCTTGGTTTCCATTTCAGGACCTTTTGTTTACAAAAGTTATGCAATTATGCTATCCCCTTGTCCATAACCTAAAAATTGAATAATTGTCCACATATCAATCATTTTTACATAAAGAGAAATTGCACAGTCTTTTGCATGCCATTAAGCAACCTGAAATCAAACCATTTTATGAAATCAATCATAGGAGGTTGGTCATCCATAAATCCCTTTTTAACACATCCGTATAAACATTTTTTTCAACATTTTTAACATAGATTTCCTTATCTAAAGGAAATCAAAACTTTTCGAACATCATTTCAAAACATATGGACTATGTCCAAACTATCTTTACTATTTAATTATCTTTACCTAGTAAAATAAATCTTTTTCATCATTGTTTATCGCGAGTTATTGTAGAAATAACTCAAAATTCATTTACAAACAATATTTTGTGAAAAAGGGTAAAATTCCCTTTTTCTTATAAAATGTTGTTGAAACAATATCATATAGAACTTGCTTGCTTAAAAGAAAATTCTTAAAACCATCAGTATCAAACATGAAATCCTTAGGAAACATTAACATGGAGAACTTGCTTACTTGTAAGCAAAATTTCTCAATTCCATTAACATGAAGCATTCCCATCCTTGGCAACACTTAGGATAAATTATTTATCTTAAGAAGTGTCGCTTGCTTCCCATAAAGCGAACCTTAAGACTTTTCATTAAAGTCATCATTTTTCAAAACTTATGGCTTTACATTAAAGCCGTCATATTCAAAACTTGTGCTTGCCCATTCAATAAAACATGAACATAAACATTTCAAACACAAACATAAAAATTTCAATCATATCAATCACATAGAAAGAAAATGGTATTTTAGAAAGTTCGCTTGCTTACCTGAGATCGCTATAATCCCTTTTCCTTCCATTCTTTTCCTTGTCTACAAGAAAATAATATGATTTTTTTCATATATTTCTTTTCCTTGCATTCCATTTAGTTTTTCAACCCATTTTATAAACATATATCATTTATTTGACTTCTCAAGTTACTATGCATACATTTAGTATATACGTACACATTTTTACACATTCCATCGGCTAATCACATGACATATATAACACCATAATTAGGGTATCCATTCAATCATACAAAATCCATCCATTAACTATCATACATAGGTTCATTAACCTTCATTTACCATTTTTCACTTTTTTTTCCAAAATTCATACATCGGTGCCCGTTCCGAGCGCCCGTTATGACCTTAGTCTTCATTACATAATTCTAAAATTAGAAATTAACCTCATGAAGTGCTAAAAAGATATATATTCATGAAATATATCATATTTTCATACATTTTTTCACAAAGTCATATTCTACATGTCATTTATCTTCCTTGCATGTCCATTCCTTCACATATGCCCTTTTGGCAACATATACATAAGATATTTCATAAAATTATCTAAGGCAGAAATTTAATCCATATTTCAGCGGGTTAATTAACCTTAATTAACATTTCATTTAGGGTATTTTCATGGGATTTAAATCCACTTGCCATAGGTTTCCAAAGCAGCAAGTTCGGAACCCATTTTTACCGGTCTAACGTGTCTTTTGACACATAACCTTAAGCAGTTACATTATTCAGAAATTTCAGCATATAATCCCAATTTTATTAATACGTATTTAAGGATTTAACACATATATCAATTTGGATTATTTCTACAAAGGTTTCATATTTCTTTTTTATTTTTTTCTCAAACTATCCACATATGCTGAAATCAGGCGTACTGAAATCTCAAAAACTTGAATTAATATCAAATCAAGTATTTTTTATCTGAAATTTCTACCATACCTTAATAACTACATTAATTAAGCAAAATAAATATTTCCATCATAAAAAATTAAGCATTTATATTTATTTTTTAATTTTTACCTTGCTGGACAGCAGCATCCATTTTCAGTCAGCCTTAATCACGTAAATTATTGGGTATATTTATACCCATCAAAACCTAATTTTTAATTTTTTTCCTGTGATGATAACTATTTCTTATATATACTGTAAAATTTTCAGCCCAAAATTTCTTGTATAAAAATTACTAAAAATTATTTTCTACAGCTGATCCTGTCACCTGTTTTACCTTATTTAGGTGAATCTTCTCGGATGTTTAATTTGCAAAGTATTTATCATTTTTAGGTGAAAATTGGGTCGCTTCTTAATAACCCCATAATAATTCTTTCCAAAAATTTTCATGCTAAAATTCATCCATTTACTATTCTGTCCATAATTTAATTTATAACATCATATATCATTCAAAACTTCACTTTTCATCATCTAAATCATGGAATTTCTTACATGCAAGCTAATACCCATTTCATATTCATTCAAAAGCATGTTGAATCATCAATTTAAATATTCTTTAAGCATTCATTCCATATTCAAAATTTTAGGGTTTAAAACCCAAAATGAAAAGCTTAATCAACCCATATACTTACTTGGTTAATGGAGATCAAACCCTCATCACTTGGAGATGATTTTCCTCCTCAAATTCTCCATCTTTTCCCTTGGTTTTCTCTTCTTCTTGCTGGGCAGATATGGGAACGTGAGCTGCTGGTTGCATGGGATAAAAATCCAGCACTTGGAAAATTTTCCAAGTCTTAACCATGTGAACGTGCATGCCTCATGTGGAGCTGGATTTTCTAGCAGTGGGCCCCACTTACTGGGGCATTTTCCATAGCCATAAATGCATCCCTATCCCCCTTATGTGCTGGTGAACTCACAACCATATAAATTAGCATTTTACGATTTTTGAAAAATCAAGAAAATCAGCTCATCTCAACCGTCCACCTGCCCCTCCTATTCACGTCCAGCTGCTGCCCAATTTTCCAGCAATATTTCCATTTTTTAAAAATCCCAAAATGTGGGTAATTTATACACCTAATTACCCCTTAATTCATATATTAATTTGGTGTTAAAAAATTTAATAAGACTCGTTACAGCAGCATCAAACATGGGACGTCATTTGCATACACAAGCTGTCCATTTTTCCACCTTTCATGGCAGCTGCAAATCACGAATTTGCTTGGATTTTTTTTCACATAATTAAATGCTTATTTATACATCCCAACATGTCATCTATATATGTGCATTATTCATGAACATAGTCATCATAAGTCCCTTAGGATGGAAGCTAGCCAGTCGACCATCCATCATGTTAACTCTCATTTCAGAGAGGGCGCCGCCGGCCATGGGCCGATTTTAAGCAACTTGGCCACACTAAGGGGGGACAATCGATCCGCTTACACCCTTCAAGTGGACCTAGTACCCTGTGCACATGAACTTTTTGCATAAATTCATCTTTAATATGCTAGCATGATTTTTCAATCAGAACATAAACTCACATCATTTTTCCATAGCATTTATCAAAGAGAAATTTCATAATATTGCATTTGAAGTAAAATATCATTTCAACACTATTTTGCTAAGGGATGACCATCCTTAAACACCTTAGAAAAATTTTCCATAATTTCATCAAACAAGTTAAAGCAAAAATTTCATTTATGTAAATAATTTAGAAAAGCAAAAATCCTTTAGAAAATTTGCTTGCTTTCCTGAATTCCTTAGCTTTCCGTCACATCTTTTTCTTTGCCTTTGCCTACATGAGAATAATATGATTTTTCATATATTTTATTTTTCTCATATTTCATTTAGTTTTCCAACCCATTCCATCCACATATATCATTTATTTGACTTCACAAGTCGTTATGCACATATATAGCACATTTTGCACATTTCATTGGCTAACACATAAAGTAACGTATATATGTAACCCCACTATTAGGGTATTCATTTCAATCACACAAAATTCATTCAATAACCATCATACATAGGTTCATTAAGCTCACTATTTCCATTTATCCATTTTTTTCCAAAATATACGGATGGGTGTTTCTTCTACGTACATATCATTGCCTTGGCTTCATAAATCAAGTCCAAAATTTTGGAATTAACATCATAAAATCTTAAACAGATATATAAACATAGAATTCATCTCATTTTTATGCATTTTTGCACAAAATCATTTTTCATAGGTCATTCATCACCTAGTCACCTTTATTCCTTCACATAATCCCATTTAGCACATATACATAATGCATTTCATAAAATTTACTAAGAAAAAATTCAATCCATTTTTCAAGGGTTTAATTAACCTTAATTACCACTGCATTCAAGGTATTTTTATGGGATTTAAATCCATTCAACCTAGGTTTCCAAAACAGCAAGTTTGGAACCCATTTTTCACCCATTTAACGTGTCTTTTGACACATAACCCTATGCAGTCATATAATTCCGAAATTTTAGCAAATAAATCCATTTTTCCTAATCCATTTTTAGGTATTTAACACATATATAACATCCATGAATTAACATTTTTCAAAACAGCAAGTCACCCACACGTTTTGAGTCCCGTTTCACATCGGTTTGACATTCTTTCATAAAATCTATAAAAATCAGTTTTAGGGTTTCTTTTCCCAAATATTTTTGGGAATCCATAATAACTTAAACCTAGGGTATTTTACCTTACATAACATTCATAAAACATGAAAACCCATTTACATAGCATTTTTAGCATATAAACATAGAAATTAGGTCAAAATCATCACTTTGCATTCCATAACTTCAAAAATTCATCATTTAAGCAAAAACCATCATATATTTTGCATGAATACATAATTCATAACCTAATCACATCATAAAACCAAAACAGCAACTTTTCTTGGAGATTTGAGGTTTATCAACTTGGATTTTCCACTTAATATACATGCAAAACTTCATTTTCATCAACTTAAACTTGCAAATTCATACATAAAATCTAATATCCATTTAATATTCATTAAAAAGCATGTTATATCATCACTTTACAGATTCTTTAGGCATCCCTTCCATATTCTCATTTTAGAGTTTAAAAACTCAAAATAATCAACTCAAACAACACGTATACTTGGTTTTGAGCTAAATCAAATTCTAGCACTTGGAGATGGTTTCCTCCTCAATTCCCTTCCCTTTTTCCTTATTTTTCCTTCTTCCTTGGCTGGGTAAAATGGGACGTGAACTGCTGCTGGTTTCTTGGGTGAAAATCACAACACTTAGAAAATTTCCAACCCCTTCTCTCAAGTGAACGTGCATGGCTATGAGCTGGATTTTTCTCCAGCTGTGGGCCCCACAATTTGAGCAATTTCCAAATCCTTAAATGCATTCAGATCTCCCTTTAAGTGATGGAAAATTTACAGCCTAGTAAATTAGGTTTTACCATTTTTCAAAATTTAGAAAATGACATTAATCCATAGCCGTCTAAATCTGCCCATCCAAGCACGTCCCTTGTTGCCCAATTTCCAGCAGTTTTTTTCATTTCTTAATAATTCCTATTTAAGGTTAAAATATGCACTTAATTTCCCTTTAATTCATGTTCAAATTTGGTGTTAAAAAAATTATCAAAATGGCAGCAATAAACCACATTTCTGCACGTCACTTTCCCCATAAGCTGTCCACGGTTTCTCTCTCTTTTCTGCTGCATTTAATTATTTTTTTATTGCTGAAAATATTCATAATTGCATGCCCATTTTATGTACCTTCATCTCAGCAACATATATGCATATTTTAAAAATTAAAAAATCAAAAATGTCCATCAAAGGCAACCCCTTGGACGTCCATTGTTGCCACACCACCTATGCTAGGTTGTTTGCTTTGTAGCTCCATCACCATATGCATTTAATGGCTGGATAATTCTCATATTTTTGCATTTCCAATAAATACACAAAATACCCTAGAAATTTCCTGCAATTGCCACCTCAATTTCCATTAATTTCAAGCCATTATGCTTTGTACTCTAACATTAATGAAAAGGTACTTTTGAGGTGCATTAGTCAACCATGCTCACCTTCTTCAATACAAGTATTTTCCCAAAATTTCATGCTTAATCTAAGCCATCCAAAATAAACATCTCATAATTTCATTCAACCGTTTCAATTTTCATCTCAATCCGAGTTTCCTAGCTCCCGTTATAGCCGTTTAAAGTCAACGGTCGAAATTGAAATATAATCAATAAATCATAACCCTCATTTAATCAATAATTTTCATAACCCATTAATTCCATAATACCAAGCCCAACATTATTAATTTTCATTTCAAATTTCACTTGAATCCGCCTTATAGGCGTTGAGTTATGAATTTTTCAATATTTTTCCATTAAACTTGTCAATTATCATAGAAATTCCCATAATTCATATTAAATAATGGAAAATAATTTTTCATGATATATTTGCATATTTAAATCAACATCAATATTCTCTAATCCCATTGTCTCATTTTAGCTCAAAATGCTTAATCACATCATTATTGCTAATCCATAACCCTAATTACAATAATTAGAAAAATCACATAAAACCTTCATAATTCGATAATTCCCAATTAAATATCATATACATGATTAATGCATACATATGAGTTCTACCTAGTTAGGGTTTTACAATCTCCCCCCCTTATAACAGGTTTCGTCCCGAAACCGTCTATTCTTGAAATAGATGAGGGTACTTTGGTTTCACTTCTTCCTTTAATTCCCAAGTGGCTTCATTTTCGGAATACCGGTTCCATTGCACTTTCACGTACTCGATTTTTTGATTCTGAAGCTTTTGTACCTTATGATCCAAGATCCTCACTGGTCTTTCTTCATAGTTTAGATAATCTTGAATCGACAAATTATCAGCCACTAGTATATGTGTTGGGTCCGGAACATATTTCCTAAGCATCGATATATGAAACACATTGTGAACTAGAGCTAGCGCTGGGGGTAAGGCTACTCGATATGCCAATTTCCCAACCTTTTCCAAAACTTCAAATGGTCCAATGTACCTGGGATTCAATTTTCTCCTTTTCCCAAACCTTGTAACTCTCTTGAATGGCGTGACCTTTATAAACACGTGTTCTCCAACTTGGATGTTCAAATCCATTCTTTTGCAGTTTGTGTAACTCTTTTGCCGACTCTGGGCTGTGAGTATACACTGGCGAATAGTTTTCACCTTGTTTGCCATTCGTTGAGATAAGTCTGGGGCTAATCGTTTCTCACCAACTTCATCCCAGTTCAACGGCGTTCGACACCGTCGGCCATACAACGCCTCAAATGGAGCCATTTGGATGCTAGCTTGGTAACTATTGTTATATGCGAATTCTGCAATTGAGATATACTCATCTCATGATCCTCCAAACTCTAAGGTACACATACGGAGCATATCTTCAATGACTTGGTTCACCCGCTCCGTTTGTCCATCGGTTTGAGGATGAAAAGCTGTAATGAACTTGAGTTGGGTGCCTAAGGCTTCGTTCAAGCTCTTCCAAAACCTCGATGTAAACGTCGCATCTCGATCCGAGATAATCGACTTTAGCACTCCATGTAATCGTACAACTTCTAAATAATAAACTCTAGCTAGCTTTTCCGTTGTATAAGTTCTTCTGATAGGTAGGAAGTACGCGACTTTTGACAACCTATCTACAATTACCCATATGAAATCATTTCCTGCTTGGGTTCTAGGTAATCCTTCAATAAAGTCCATTGTGATGTCATCCCACTTCCATTCAGGAATTTCTAAGGACAGTAGCTTACCAGGTATTTTCTGGTGATCCGCCTTCACCCGTTGGCAAGTTAAACACTTAGGGTGTGTTTGGCAATTTGCAAAAGTTGTCAAGTTAAAACTTTTCAATCTAAAACTTGTCACTCTCCGTAATTATTCTTTTTTAAATTATTTTTTACATATCTTTCTATACAACAACCCTACTTTTCAATCATTTCTATACAACTACCAATACAACTAACCTATTTATTTTAAATTTATTCTCTTTACTCCTCATCATTACCCCTATAATATCATATCACTTTCTACTAATTTGACAACTTTTATATAAAAAAATTTTTATCAAAAGTTTTATAATTTCCCAAACACACCCTTAGCCACATATTCAGCGATCTCTCTTTTCATTTTTCATATTATTCCACCAATATGCTTTCTTGAGATCCTGATACATCTTAGTACTTCCTGGGTGAATAGAAAACGACGAAAAATGTGTCTCTTTAAGGATTTGTTCCTTCAACTCAGCTACGTTAGGTATGCAAAGGCGGCCCTTGAACCTGAACACACCTTGTTCATCAATATCAAATTCTGTCAACCCCTTTCTCTTCATTTTCTCAACATGTGTATGTAGGTCTGTGTCCTTTTGCTGCACAGTCTTGATCTGTTCAAAAAGTGATGATTGTATGTGTAATTGTGATAATCTAGTGTAAACTCCTGGGGGACATACAATTAATTCTATTTGCCTTATCTCCTTAAGCAAACCTTCTTCTTTAGTGATAAGATGCGCTAAGTTGACATTCCGGCTCAATGCATCAACTACCACATCCGCCTTACCTGGATGGTATAAAATCTCCAAATCATAATCCTTCAATAATTCAAGTCATCTCCTTTGCCTCATGTTCAATTCTTTCTGCGTGAAAATATATTTGAGGCTCTTATGATCAGTGTATATCTCACACCTTGCATCATACGGTAATGTCTCCATATTTTTAAGGCAAATACCACCGTCGCTAACTCTAAATCATGCGTGGGGTAGCTTACCTCATTGGGCTTTAGTTGTCGTGACGCATAAGCTATCACCTTACCCCTTTGAATCAAAACGCAACCCAATCCCTTTCTTGACGCATCACTATAAACCACAAAACCTTCATTTCCTTCGAATAGGGTTAAGATGGGTGCTTTCACTAATCGCTGTTTCAATTCCTGAAAATTGCGCTCGCATTCTTCAGACCATACATACCTGACTCCTTTACGAGTCAACTTAGTGAATGGGGCTGACAATTGTGAAAACCCTTCGACAAACCTTCTGTAATAGCCTGCTAACCCTAGGAAGCTTCGAATTTCTGTAATGGTTGTCGGCCTTAGCCATTTCAATATCGCCTCATTCTTTTGAGGATCAACTTGAATACCCTTTTCAGATATTATATGCCCAAGAAATCCTATTTGTTTCAGCCAAAACTCACATTTCTTCAGTTTGGCATATAATTTCTCTTTCCCCATCATTTCTAATACCTTTCGTAGATGATCTTCATGTTCTTTCTCCATTTTAGAGTAGATCGGGACATCATCGATAAAAACAACCACAAATTGATCCAGATAGTCCCGAAAAACTCTATTCATCATGTCCATGAATACAGCAGGAGCATTAGTAAGTTCGAAAGGCATTACCAGAAATTCATAATGTCCATACCTTGTTCGGAATGCCATTTTATGAGTATTAGCCGGACTTATTCTTAACTGATGGTACCCTGACTGTAAATTAATTTTGGAGAAAGTCGTGGCTCCTTGCAATTGATTGAATAAATCGTCGATCCTGGGCAATGGATATTTATTCTTTATTGTGACCTTATTCAGCTCCCGGTAATCAATACATAACCTCAAGCTTCCATCTTTTTTCCTCACAAACAGTACCGGAGCTCCCCACGGGGACACACTTGGTCTAATGAAACCCTTGTCCAACAGCTCCTGTATTTGCGCCCTTAGTTTATTCATTTCTGCTGGTGCCATTCTATAAGGAGTTTTAGAAATCGGAGCTGTACCAGACATCACATCAATCGTCATATTCATTTCCCTTTGTGGAGGCAATGTGGTTAATTCCTTTGGAAATACATTTGAAAATTCTCTAACCACAGGTATTTGATTAATTTCTACCTCCATTCCTTTGTCTATATTTACTGACACCAAATAGGCTTGACACTTTTGTCGAATCATTCTGACAGCTTTCATAGATGATATCAGTATACTTGAACTGTCAGGTTGCCTCAATTTTCCAATGGCAATCTCCTTTCCTGGAGTTGCTTCAAATTGCACTTTCTTATTCTTACAGTCTATGGTCACTCCCCAGTGACCTAGCCAATCCATACCCAATATCACGTCAAACTCAGTCATAGGTAATAGGATCAAATCAGCTTCTAGAATTAATGATCCTATCCTGATTGGTCAAGTTTTGCATACTTGGCTAATACTTGCTAACCTATAGACTGGAGATTCTACGTATATAACCTGATTGGTCTCTTCTATCGGCAGTGCATGGGTGGTCACATATTGACATGCTATGAATGAAAGGGTGACATCAGAATCAAACAAAGCTACTGCCATATTCCCTAGAATATAAGCCGTACCTGTGACCACCTTTTCCTCTTGTTCTTGAGATTCTGTCCGGGTCAGGGCATGCACGTGCACCGAGTTCGTAGAAGTTCCCTGCTTGCTTATTACTCCAAGTATCCTCAGCTGAGCAGGTCTTCCACGTCCTTGAGATGACTGCGCCTTAGTTGGGCAATTCGTGGCTATGTGACCCACTTGATCACATATATAACACTTAACCACCTTTGCTTCTCCTGTCCTGCACTCCTTGGCGATGTGACCCGTCTGTCCACATTTGTAACACCGGTTTGATCCTTTTAAACATTCGCTTGTATGTCGCTTTTGACATTTCTTACATAACGGCGAGCTTTTCTTCTTTTGAATTCCTTTTCCCTTCCTTAAGTTGCCTTTTCTAGCTTTCTCTTTCCCAGTTTCCGGTTCCTTAAAACCCATACTAAACACCTTTGAACCCAATCTTAGTTCTTGAGTTCTCAAGGCTTCAATTTCCAAAGCCCTTGCTCTTTCAAGGCTTGAAGCATAATCCTTTATTAGCAGAGGTGCCAAACTCTCTCGCAGATATGGCCTCAACCCTTGTTGAAATCTCTGTGCCTTATTTTGTGGCACATTAGCAATCCAAGGGACATATCTGACCAGGGCATTAAATCTTGTGGCATACTCAGTGACTGTCATCCTCCCTTGATATAATTTTTCGAATTCTATCACTTTTTGACTCTGCAATCCAACCGGGAGGTATTTTTTATTAAATTCTTCCACAAATGTTTGCCAAGACACTTCTTCGGGTCGTGGTATTGTGATTAACATTGTCTCCCACCATTCGTGTGTTTGCTAACAATGGGTGGCACACAGTAGTTTCTGGCGGTCATTGCATGTAGATATTCTAAATAATTTCTTAATCTCCGTCATCCACTGCTCTGCTTGGACCGGGTCAGGTTCTCTAGAAAATTTTGGAGGCCGTTGCGCTAGAAAGGCATTTACGGCTCTTCTGTCAGCTTCCATTATCTGATTTTCATCCCTTAGGAGTGCCGATGTGTGGCGCCCCGAACCAAGGCGTCACATTTGTCCTTACTCCGAGATCTTGTCGATTGGTAAGTGTAAATCAGGATTGTTGCCCTGATCACGCGGCGGGTTCTTAATTGGATCTCGTCCAATTTTTTTTTTTCATTTCTTTTTCTTTCATCATATAAACATATACTCATCATCATTCATAATGGACTTATCCATAACATCATAAATCATCAACTTCTCATATTATTCATCACTTCATAATTTCATACAAACTATGTCTTTTTTCATCATATCCCATTAGGGAATCTATTCGTACAATCTGTTCATACAAAAAATCTACTAACCTTTGTAGATTCTTCTTTTTCTTTAGCAACTGTGCCCTTCATTTCTTGTCTTTCCCTACACCTGTCTGAGGTTGGGAAAACAAAACATGAGTCGAAACTCAATAAGCAAGCATTTTTCATTTTAAATGCATTCCTCTCCATTCGATAGAAGACACTTACCAAGTGATCAACTACCAACGGAATAGAAACCTTTTTCGTAAACAATATTTCGAAACCTTTCATAAATCATTCATGTAAATCATTCGTAAATGCATTTCTCTCCATTCGATAGGAGACACTTAGCAAGTGATCAACTATCAATGGAATAGAAACCTTTTCATAAACATAGGATGTGCAAATGCTTCATTTCCACTCCTGACATAAACCTTCGTGTGCGGGTACGCTAGCCCTAGGGAAAATCTCACATAGCATGGTCCAATACGTCGGCTGTCTCCGACTTGGCCTCATCAAGGGGACCTCTCTTCCTCTTGACGCCTACATGGTTCCTACATGCATGACTTTTGATTTTCCTGGCATTATATACCTCTTACACCAGGTGGCTTGTCATTCTCATGTAGAGAATTATTTGCACCATCCCTTAAAAACATAATTTCGAATTCATGCTTTCCTTTTCAATCCATGTATGAAAATGCAATGCATTCATTCAAACATATCATTCCTTTGCCTCCACCTCTGGGGAGGACGCCGTCGGCACACAGCCCATACGACTCGGCAATAATGAAGGGGGACCCTCTGATCCACTTTCTACCTCCACCAAAGCCTCTTCCTTATACATCATACATGTGCACATGTCCATGAACATCACATGATATCAATATGCCGGCATGAGTTTTCATAAAACCTCATAAACATTCATCATTTCAAAACATTATAGGAATGACCATCCTTAAACACATTTCATAAATACTTGGGAATAAAATCATATTTTCAAAAGGGTTTGCTTGCTTACAATAAATCAATAAAATCACATTTTCAAAAGCTTTGCTTGCTTACAATAAATCAATAAAATCACATTTTCAAAAGCTTTGCTTGCTTACAATAAATCAATAAAATCACATTTTCAAAAGCTTTGCTTGCTTACCTTCTCAGTCTGTGTCTTCCACCATTTCCTTTCATTTTCCTATACAAGGAAAAATGATATTTTATCTATATCATATCATGTCTTAGTGTACTTCCCATGCATGCTTTATAATTATCCATTACCTTATTTCCATAGAGATTAATAGTATAAAGATACTTAGTCATTACACATTTATATGGATTTTTATCCATAAATCCTTTGAAAATTTCATCCATATATCCTCATAAAATATAAAAATAAATCTCAATTTTTTTCCAAAATATGCTGTTCACTGTTCATAATTACTGTTCATATCACTGTAGTACATTACTGTTCATCATCACTGTTCACGTATACTGTTCACCCGAGGTTACTGTTCACAGCAACGTGGGTTACTGTTCATGGGTTCCAAAAATTGACATTTTTCCCAAAAATAAAAAATACCATGACATAGCTTATGCTTAGTATATCATGGTAAATTCATGAATTATGAATTTATCATCAATAACTTGGCTAAATAAATCATTTTCTCCATGTACTAAAAATCATCATAAATTCACTTAAGCATAATCCTTAATTCCAAAAATCATGAAATTAATATATCATCATTACAACATCATATTTATCATAATCATACATCCCAAATCATCATTTATCAAATTTGGAGCATTATTTCCATATATCATACATGATTTCCCCGAATGCTCTATCTTTGCTCCAAATTTTTTATGTTTCGGTATGATTCCAATTAAGCATTATAACTTTACTTATTTTCTCATGCTTATGCATTATCTAAGCATGATTTTACCCTACTTAACATCCAAAATAAATTTGGGAAGAAATTGCTTACCTCAAGTGGAGAACTTCTCATTTCCTTCCCATTTTCTCTTTCCTTCCTTCTCTCCTTCTCTCTCTATGGCCAAAACGTCTTTTGGGGTTGGGAATGCTTGAATTGCTCAAGCTTGGAGTGCCTTTGGACGTCCACCCCTTCCCCCTATTTATACTTTTTGATTTTTCACATATTTGCAATTTACCCCCTCTTGCTTGAGGTGTAAATTTGCAAATGTGTTTTTTTCTAATTTTAAAAGGTGCATGGAGCATTGTGCAGCCCCCCCTAGGCCTGCTCCAGCAGCCCTATTGAAGCCCTATTTTTACCTATTTTTTTATTTTTTAAAATTAATTAATTTAGGCTAAATTAATCCTAGCCATTGATTTTTGATAAGATTGATTTTGGACCATTGGATTTGGCCCCAAAAGTCCAAGCTCCAGCAGCCATAGCAGCTTTTCATTAATTTTATTTAATTAAAATTAATCAAAGTCAAATGCCATTAATGAAAAAGTAAAGTTACTTTTTCCCTTTTCAAATGACATTTAATCTTGACCCTTAATTCATGATCCTTGATTAATCTTGGACCATTCATCATATCCATCATCATATCTTGGCCACCCATAAAAAATTTCATCTCAATCCGATGTCCGGATTGCAAGATATGAATTTTTCTTTATTTTCTCTAAAAAATCCACTAAAATCCGAAAATACTAAATAAATCAAAAAGTGGCTATTTTGTCCTTTTGTGGGAAGCTTCCTTTTTTGTCTTTTTGTGATTAAGTTAATCCAAATTGATTAACATAACATATTTCCTTAATCCCACGTTTACTATTCACATTTCACTATTCACGTGCACTATTCATCCGAATTTCCTGCATAAGTATTTTAACCTTCATTTCCATATATTTCATATCCATCAATATATATTTCTCAAATATATTACCTAGGGTTTACAACCCTAGGGTTTTGTACACGTCTCAAAGATTGGGGTTCCACACGATGTGATAACGGGGTCCGCCATAGGAGCAGGTCCTTCTCTCTCTGTACTACCCAAGTGAGCTTGTTGGGTCCTTTCCCATAATCCCTGTATAATGTCGGTAGTCTGCGCTGCCCAATCCCTAGTGGCTTGCTGCATTGCTCTTTCTACCGCTGCAGCCACTCTTTCCACCATGAGTCTATTCTGCCTCGACTCAATTCCTTCTTCCACATTCCGTTCAAAGCTTCCATCATTCCGCCTTTGTTGGTTCCTTTGGTTTTGTGTCACTGGCCTTCCCCTTTTAGGTCGGCTAGATTCGCCAACTTCGTGTTGGCTTGGAACCTCTATCTCTGCCTCTTTTCCTTTATTTTTCCGCAATCCTGCTCTCGTTTCCACCATTGTGTTAATCTGAGTATATAACAACACACTTTTCTTTTTCAATTAACATTAAATCATTATATACACATTTCATTAATAATCATCATAGGATCATTGTACATGCATTTCAGTTTCATTTGCTATTAAATCATTGCATGTGAAACCCTAATTCGAATAGAAATCATGTAAATGCTATTGAATGATTTATGTATGAATAATGTATTCATAATTGAAGTATTTGCAATTTTTAAGATTTTTATAGTTAGGTCATTTGTGGGAATGATTTTTAAATTTACCAATTGAAGATAATGTGGTTTAATATGATTGAAATATCATACTGAGGATGGATAAATATTAGTATGCCATGAAAAATTTAATTAAATTTGATAAGGTGATTAATGGAGATTTGGAGGCTAATTATAGAACCAAGTTGAGAGAATATTGAAAAATTCATAACTTGATGACCTTAAGACGGATTAAGGTGAAAATTGAAGGAAAAGCACATAATTTTGTGCTTAGTCACATGAGAAGATTAGAATATGAAATTTTTGATGAAAATTGATCATCACCGTTCAAAACCTAAAATGATCATAACTTGAGCTAGAAAGACCAGATTGAGATGAAATTTGAGATGAACGGCTAAAATTGTGAGATCAAGGTTATGGAAGGATTTGATCATGCAAATGATTATGTTATTAATCTTGCACGAAATTATGATAGTAATTTTGACTTTTCAAACCATAAAGTAAATAGCATTTAAGTTAAAAATGAATAGAATAATCAAATGAATAAAGACAAATTTGAGGTGTCGAGAGGGGGTAATTTGTAGGGTATTATGTGAATTACTAAAAATGAGAAAATTCCTGCAATTATCTCTTAATTAAATGCATAATTAAATGGTTCAAAAGGAGCATGGAAGAGGTGGCAGCTAAGGACGTGCAATCAGCCATATACTTGCATTTTATGAAATATTTTTTAATAAAATAAATACCAAAAGTCAACTATGAGTTAATGATGATAATTTTACATTAAATTAAAGAGAATAATCGGATTTAAAAGGGGCAGATCTGAACCGTTGAGTGGAAAAAGAAAAATGGACAGCAACATATTCCATTGATGAGCTAGACGGTTTAGCAGCTTTATGCATACTTTATAATTTTTTTAGTTAAGATAAAATGACCCTAAATGACCTAAACTACTAGTTAATTAAATGAATAATTAAATAAATCTACAAAAAATTAATAATGATAAGATAAGCTGCTGAAAACAGGGACGTGCACATGCAGTAAAATGGAGCAGAAAATCATGGACCGTTCAAATAGCTAGAAAAGTAATTATTTTTATTTTTTAAAAATTTCCAAATGCATGGATAATTATCCTAGGTATTAAGAAATATAAATGTGCATTTAAAAAGCTGCAAAATTTGTTGAAAAAAATTGGAAAACAGCAGCTGTTGTGGACGTGATCTGGTGGACAGATTTGAGATGGTTTAATGCAATGGATAATTAGCAAGTTTTTAATTAAGAAAAAAATAATTTAAATGGTCCACAAGTTGCCATGTCAGATAAAGGGATATAATTGCATTGGAATTAGCATAGATGAGGTGGAAAGTGGGGTCCATTAGCTGGAAATTTCCAGCTAATTGAATAAAAAGCAAGGGACGTCCATATGCATGAAAGGACTAAGAAAATTTCTGCATTTTTCAGCTCTCCTTTCCAGCAGCAGCTCACGTTCCCTCTTTCCCCATTTTTCAAACCTAAAAATAAGTGAAGAAAAGGAAAGAAAAGGAGGATTTAAGTGGAGGAAGCTTGCTTGAGAAGTGGGAGTTAAGTGGCTCTTAATACAAGTAAGTATATGACTTGAGTTTGAGTGATTCTAATTTAGTTTTTCTATCTTAATTTATGAGATATGAATATGTTTCATAATGAATCTTTTAATAACGATTGATGATGATTTTAATTGGGATATTTAATGGAAATTTATTAGCATGTAGTGCAACTAAGAGTTAGATGCATTGCCGATTTGATAATCTCCAAATTTGAGATTAATATATGGGAATTAAATATGAGGCATAATGAAAGTGTAAGCATACCCGACTTGGAGATTAAACAGGTTATGAATATTTATGGAAATGGGTTGGAAAATTAAATGAATGCAAGCAAATAGAATTTACATGGATGTTATGTTACTCTGTCATAGGTAAAGGAAAGGAAAATGTTGATCTGGAAAGCTCTCACGAACAAGGTAAGCAAGCAAATTTTCTAAATGAATTTCTTTTTATTGAAATGTCTTTGAAATAATTGTAAATGATTTTTAACTACTTTTCTTGATTTAGCAAATTTTATTTGAAATTTATTTCTAAATTTTTAAGGATGCTCATTCCTTAGTTCACTATGTATTTAAAATTGATTTATATAACTGCTTTATGATTGATGAAAATTCATGTCCTACGATATTTTGTGTCAAAAATCATACTAGCATGTCATAGATAAATTCATGTGCAAAATCCATAAGGTTTACCTTAAAGTAATAGCGAACCAATTGTCCCCCTTTGGTATAGCCGACTCGCTAAAATAGGCCAAGGGCCGGCGGCGCCTCCCTGGATGGGAGAAGACGAAGACGGATGGTCGCCTAGCTAGCCTCCATCCTAAGGGATCATGTTTCATTCATCACATTGTCATTATATATCCCCGATGGGTATAAAGTTGTTTTCCATAATGATTAGAAATAAAAAGTTTCTGCTCCGCAGGTAGTTGATCACTTGATAAGTATCTCTACTAAATGAAGGAAATGCTTTTGGAAAATGTTGTTTCTAAAATATTTTGCCTAAAAATAAATATAATGCTTGCTTATTGAGTGTACAACTCACATTTTGTTTTCCCAACCCATAGACAGGTGAAAGAGGAGACTCGGCAACGAAGCAAATGAAATATCATTAAATTGAGAGTAAAACATTAACCGATATTATGATGTAGAAAAATTTATGTTGAATGGATGTAATTATGTTGTTGTTTTCATGATGACAACCATGATTATAACATGCAGTGACATCTGATTTAGGAGAATGTTGAAATGTTTTTGAATAACATGCTTTGTTGTGTGTTGAATGGTTGGAAATGACTTAGTTATTACCTGAGATATAATTAAGAGGAAATAAACTCCTATGAAAATATATTTAACTGGATAATTATCAGTTAAAATCCCGCCGTTTGACAGGGCAATAATCCTGATCACGTTTACCAGTCAATAACGATCCCGAGGTAAGGCTTAGGATGTGACGCTTGGGTTGGGGACCCCACAGAGCTTGGTATCAGAGCATGGACTGGTAAATAGGTGTGGAAAAGCCTAAGTTTGATGATGAGACATGATATATATGACTCTATGAGAATTTTATAGGTCATTATCATGATATATGATGATGTGTTGCAAAATGATTTGTAAGGTGTTATTTGTTTTTATTATATAACTAATGCAGTTATATATTTGAACAGATGGCTGATAAGGGAAAATGAGTGATGAATGCAGAAGAGTTAAAGAAGGAGATGGAAGAAGAAAAGAAACGAAAAATTGAAGAGAGTGTTAATAGGTGGCTAGAGTCACAACGTGATGCAGACCCTTTTTCATCAGCATTTCCAGGTTTTTCTTCTAGACAACATCCACCTCATCTACAAGATAGATCCCAGCAGAGGCCAAATATTGTGGAGTCTAGTAGCAGGGCTCCTAGAGCTGAGGGTATATTGGCTTATCATCCTGAATCTTTAAGAACCCTTCGTACACCCACCGACTATATATCCCCTCAGGAACTGCAGCGGTTTTGGAATAATACTCTAGCACCTGTACCTCCTACTTCGGGACCTTGGTATAAATTTGAAGGTGGATATCTCCAATTTCGATATGGAAAGACCTGGGAGAGTATTCGACAGAGAGAAAAAGACATGGTTCCTTTTATAGAAGAGGGTCATGCCCGAGGATTTATAGAGCCCCCTGAATCTACTCCTCGTCCTGGTGAGGTTATGATCCACATAGATAGAAATACGGGTAAGTTTTTTTCAATTGTAGCACCCTTACGATATCTTGAACCAATGGTAGATGAAGAAGAAAATGGTGATGAAAGTGAAAGCAGCAATGATAGTAGTGACAATAATAATAATGGTGGAAGAGAGAACAATCATGCTTGGTCTGATACTAGAACTATCACAGAGGAACCTACCGAGGTGTCGCCTAGGCATAAGCTCATCATTACTTCAAGAGGAGAGCGGGTAGGCGCCGAGTTTTCTTTGTTTTTATGAACTTCAATATGTATAATTATATGATAAGGAGACTTTGCTATGAGGTGATGTACATATATATAAGTGTGATGTATGTAATATATGGTGTGATGTACTAGGAAATAAGGAATGTATGAAAATATATATTTGCTAATGTAAATAATATGAGATGTTGTGGATATGAATGGTTATGAATGTTTGTGATGATGAATGTGTAAATTGATTTTAATTTTGTGCTGATAATATATATATGATGATCTAACCCTAAATATAAATGAAAGATTATGTGCTTTTATATATTCAGAAAAGCATTATGGTAGAAACAATATCAGGAAGGAGAACGAATAAAGGAAAGGAAGTTGTTCAAGAAGTCCCCAGCCAACATGAGGTTGGAGAGACTAGTAGGCCAAAAAGGCCAGAACTCGAATCCAGAAGTGAAAGTTCAAGAACGCGACAAAGACGAGAAAGTGTAGGTCCAGAACAAAATATAGGAGAAGGATATGAGTCAAGACAGGCTCGACTCATAGAAGAAAGGGTAGCGGCAACAGTCAAAGAGGCGATGCAACAGGCTACTCCTAATTGGGCAACACAAACCGCAGATATTATTCAGGGTTTGTGGGAAAGGACACAACAGGCTCAATTGGGCAGTACTGATAGAGATAGAGCCATTCCGACGGCTGGCCCGACTCCCACGACAGTACCTACAGAAGATGAAAATCAGCTAATGGAAGCTGATAGAAAGGCGATTAATGCATTCTTAGCTCAGCGACTGTGAAACCCCAATCTTAGACACGTATAAAACTCTAGGGTTGTAAACCTTAGGTAATGTATTAATGAAATATATATATTCATGAAATAGGAAATTACGAGGGAGTAGATGTTAAAATAATTATTTATGAAATTCGGATGAATAGTGCACGTGAATAGTAAAACGTGAATAGTAAACGTGGGATTAAAGAATATGTTAAGTTAATACTTTGAATTAACTTAATCACAAAAAGACAAAAAAGGAAGCTTCCCACAAAAGGACAAAATAGCCACTTTTTGATTTATTTAGTATTTTCGGATTTTAGTGGATTTTTGAGAGAAAATGAAGAAAAATTCATATCTTGCAATCCGGACATCGGATCAAGATGAAATTTTTTATGGGTGGCCAAGATATGAGGATGGATATGATGAATGGTCCAAGATTAATCAAGTATCATGAATTAAGGGTCAAGATTAAATGTCATTTGAAAAGGGAAAAAGTAACTTTACTTTTTCATTAATGGCATTTGACTTTGATTAATTTTAATTAAATAAAATTAATGCAAAGCCTGCAATTGCTGCTGGAGCATGGACTTTTGGGGCATGATCCAATGGCCCATGATCATCCTCATCAAAGATCAATGGCTAGAATTAATTTAGCGTAAATTAATTAATTAAAAAAAATTAAAAAAATAAGTAAAAATAGGGCTGCAATAGGGCTTCTGGAGCAGGCCTAGGGGGGGCTGCACAATGCTCCATGCAACTTTTAAAATTAGAAAAAAACACATTTGCAAATTTACACCTCAAGCAAGAGGGGGTAAATTGCAAATATGTGAAAAATCAAAAAGTATAAATAGGGGGCAGGGGTGGACGTCCAAAGGCACTCCAAGCTTGATCAATTCAAGCATTCTCACCCCCAAAACACGTTTTGGCCATAGAGACAGAAGGAGAGAAGGAAGGAAAGAGAAAATGGGAGGGATATGAGAAGTTCTCCACTTGAGGTAAGCAATTTCTTCCCAAATTTATTTTGGATGTTAAGTAGGGTAAAATCATGCTTAGATAATGCCTAAGCATGAGAAAATAAGTAAAGTTATAATGCTTAATTGGAATCATACCGAAACATCAAAAATTTGGAGCAAAGATAGAACATTCGGGGAAATCATGTATGATATGTGGAAATAATGCTCTAAATTTGATAAATGATAATTTTGGATGTATGAATATGATAAATATGATGTTAGAATGATGATATATTAATTTTATGATTTTTGGAATTAAGGATTATGCTTAAGTGAATTTATGTTGATTTTTAGTACATGGAGAAATGATTTATTTAATCAAGTAAATCATGATAAATTCAAAATGTATGAAATTTCCCATGATATACGAAGCATAAGCTATGTCATGGTATTTTTTATTTTTGGGAAAAATGTCAATTTTTGGAACCCATGAACAGTAACCTGGGGTGAACAATTTACGTGAACAGTGATGATGAACAGTAATGTACTACAGTGACATGAACAGTAATTATGAACAGTAAACAGCAAGCAAACTTTTTTAAAATATGATTTTATTACTTCATTGTAAGCAAGAAATCCTTTCGAAAATGATGATTTGTAAGCAAGCACAACTTTGAAAATATGATTTTATTGCTTCATTGTAAGCAAGCGAACTTTTTTTAAAATATGATTTTATTGCTTTATTGTAAGCAAGCAATCTTTTTGAAAATGATGATTTGTAAGCAAGCAATCCTTTTGAAAATGATGATTTGTAAGCTAGCAAAACTTTTTAAAATGTTTTAAATGATTGCAAATTGTTTGCTCACATGTTTTATGAAATGTGTTTAAGGGTGGTCATTCCTATAATGTTTTGAAATGATGAATGTTTATGAGTTTTTATGAAAAGTCATGCCGGCATATTGATATTATGTGATGTTCATGGACATGTGCACATGTATGATGTATAAGGAAGAGGCTTTGGTGGAGGTAGAAGCGGATAAGAGGGTCCCCCTTCACTATTGCCGAGTCGTATGGGCTGTGTGCCGACGGCGTCCTCCCCAGAGGTGGAGGCAAAGGAATGTTATGTGTGAATGGATGCATTGCATTTTCATACATGGATTGAAAAGAAAAATATGGATTTGAAATGATGTTTTTAAATGAATGGTGCAAATAATTCTCTACATGAGAATGACAAGCTACCTGGTGTAAGAGGTATATAATGCCTGGGAAATCAAAAGTCATGCATGTAGGAACCATGTAGGCGTCAAGAGGAAGAGAGGTTCCCCTTGATGAGGCCAAGTCGGAGACAGTCGGCGTATTGGACCATGTTATGTGAGATGTTCCCTGGCTAGCGTACCCACGCACAAAGGTTTATGTCAAGAATGGAAAGAAAGTATTTGCACACATGGATTTCAAAAGATATTTTTAAGGGATGATGTAAATAATTCTCTACACGAGAATGACAAGCCACCTGGTGTAAGAGGTATATAATGCTGGAAAAATCAAAAGTCATGCATGTAGGAACCATGTAGGCGTCAAGAGGAAGAGAGGTTCCCCTTGATGAGGCCAAGTCGGAGACAGCCGGCGTATTGGACCATGTTATGTGAGATGTTCCCTGGGCTAGCGTACCCGCACACGAAGGTTTATGTCAGGAGTGGAAAGGAAGCATTTGCACATCCAATGTTTATGAAAAGTTTCTATTCCATTGATAGTTGATCACTTGCTAAGTGTCTCCTATCAAATGGAGAGAAATGCATTTACAAATGGTTTACATGAAAGGTTTTTATGAATGATTTATGAAAGGTTTCAAAAAATGGTTTACGAAAAGGTTTCTATTCCGTTGGTAGTTGATCACTTGATAAGTGTCTTCTATCGAATGGAGAGGAATGCATT
This sequence comes from Annona cherimola, assembly GCA_030490835.1. Taxonomy (NCBI): domain Eukaryota; kingdom Viridiplantae; phylum Streptophyta; class Magnoliopsida; order Magnoliales; family Annonaceae; genus Annona; species Annona cherimola. The sequence continues at coordinate 37,694,573 of CM059973.1, read as the reverse complement.
TAAAATGAAAAATGCTTTCTTATTGAGTTCGACTCATGTTTTGTTTTCCCAACCTCAGACAGGTGTAGGAAAGACAAGAAATGAAGGGCACGAGTTGCTAAAGGAAAAGAAGAATCTACAAAGGTTAATAGATTTTTGTATGAACAGATTCCCTAATGGGATATGATGAGAAAGGACATAGATTGTATGAAATTATGAAGTTATGAATAATATGAGAAGTTGATGATTTATGATGTTATGGATAAGTCCATCATGAATGATGATGAGTATATGTTTATGTGATGAAAGAAAAGAAAAAAAAAAAAATTGGACAAGATCCAATTAAGAACCCGCCGCGTGATCAGGGCAACAATCCTGATTCACGTTTACCAATCGACAAGATCTTGGAGTAAGGACTATGTGGACGCTTCGGTTCGGGGCGCCACAGCGACCCCCAAAATTTTCAGGAGAACCCGATCCGGTACAGGCTGAACAATGGATAACAGAGATTAATAAATTATTCAGAATCCTCTCCGTGTAATGATCAACAGAAGGTATTGTGCGCCACACATTTATTGATTAAGACGCACATGAATGGTGGGAAACGATGTTGGTCACAATGCCACAACCAGAAGAGGTGTCTTTGCCAACATTTGTTGAGGAATTCAATAAAGAATATCTCCCCGTTGGTTACAAAGTCAAAAAATGATCGAATTTGAAACGCTTTATCAAGGGAGGATGTTTGTTATGGAATATGCAACTAAGTTCAATGCCCTAGTTCGATATGTGCCTTGGATTGCTAATGCATCAGGCAATAAGGCACAAAGATTCTAGCAAGGACTAAGGTTGTACCTCAGAGAGAGCCTCACTCCCTTGCTAATTAAGGATTATGCTTCATGCCTAGAGAGGGCAAAAGCATTAGAAATTGAGACATTAAGAACACAGGAATTAAGGTTTGGTTCGAAAACGTTCAGTTTTAGAACAATGGAAATTGAACCAAGCAAAGAAAGGGGTAAGAAAGGAAATGTAAAGAGAGGAAAAGGAGCTCCAAGAAGAAACTCCCGCCTTTCTGCAAAAAATGTCAAAGACGACATTCAGGTGAATGCCTAAAAGGTTCAAATCGGTGCTATAAATGTGGGCAAGCCGGCCATATAGCCAAGGAATGTAGAACGGGTGAAGTAAAGGTCATTAAATGTTATCTTTGTGATCAAATAGGACATATTCCTCCGAATTGTCCTAATAAAGCACAAACGTCACAAGGACGCGGAAGACCCGCGCAACTCCGGATACCTGGAACAGTGAATAAGCAGGGAACTATCACGAATCCGGTACATGCGCATGCTTTGACTCGGACCGAGTCTCAGGAATAAGAAGAGAAGGTGGTTATAGGTATGGTTTACATTTTAGGAAATTCGGCAGTTGCTTTGTTTGATTCTGGTGCTAGTCACTCATTCATAACATGTCAATTTGTGGCCACCCATGCACTATCGGTAGAGGAAACAAATGAGATAATTCATGTAGAATCCCTTGTATATCGGTTAGCTAGTGTTAGCCAAGTATGCAAAGCATGCCCAATTATATGTTAGAATAGGTGCTTCCACTAACCGCTGCTTTAATTCCTGAAAACTGCGCTCACATTCCTCAGACCATATATACCTGACTCCTTTGCGAGTCAATTTTGTTAATGGAATTGATAACTGAGAAAATCCTTCAACAAACCTTTTGTAATACCCTCCTAAGCCAAGAAAACTTTGAATTTCTGTAATGGTCGTCGGTCTTTGTCACTTCAAAATTGCCTCAATCTTTGAGGATCAACTTGAATCCCTTTTTTTGAGATTATATGACCCAAAAATTCTACTTGTTTCAACCAAAATTCACATTTCTTTAACTTAGCATACAATTTTTCTTTTCTCAGTCTTTCCAATACCATTTGCAAATGGAACTCATGTTCTTTCTCTGTCTTTGAGTAAATCAGGACGTCATCGATAAATACTACTATAAATTGATCCAAATAGTCCCGAAATACCCTGTTCATCATATCCATAAATACAACAGGGGCATTAGTGAGCCCAAAAGGCATCACTAAAAATTCATAATGTCCATACCTAGTTCGAAAAGTTGTTTTGTGAACATCGGTCGGACATATTCTTAATTGATGATACCCTAACTGTAAATCAATCTTAGAGAATGTGGTAGCTCCTTGTAATTGATCAAATAAATCATCAATTCTGGGCAAAGAGTATTTATTTTTCACTGTGACCTTATTTAATTCCCGGTAATCAATGCACAATCTCAAACTTCCATCTTTTTTCCTCACAAATAATACCGGAGCTCCCCAGGGTGATACACTGGGTCCGATAAAGCCTTTATCTAACAACTCCTGTATTTGAGTTTTCAGCTCATTCATTTCTACCGGTGCCATTCTGTGTGGAGCTTTTGAGATTGGACTTGTACCTAGTATGATATCGATAGTCATATCCATTTCTCTTTGCAGAGGTAACATGGTCAATTCCTTTGGAAATACATCAGGAAATTCTTTAACCACCGGAATTTGATTTATTTCTCTCTCCGTACCTTTCTCCACATTAACCGATATCAGATAAGCTTGACACCTCCGGCGAATCATTTTGACTGCTTTCATGGATGATATTAATATCATAACATTTTCAGGCTGTCTTAGCTTCCCAATGGCTATCTCTTTTTCTGTGGCTTCTTCTAACTGAACCTTCTTATTTTTACAATCAATCGTAGCTCCCCACTGACTCAACCAATCCATACCCAATATCACATCAAATTCTATCATAAATAATAGGATCAAATTGGCTTCTAAAATCAATGATCCTATCCTAATTGGGCATTCTTTGCATACTTGGCTAACACTAGCTAACCGATATACAAGGGATTCTACATGAATTATCCCATTGGTTTCCTCTACCGGTAGTGCATGGGTGGCCACAAATTGACATGCTTTTCGAACTAGGTATGGACATTATGAATTTTTAGTGATGCCTTTTGGGCTCACTAATGCCCCTGTTGTATTTATGGATATGATGAACAGGGTATTTCGGGACTATTTGGATCAATTCGTGGTAGTATTTATCGATGATGTCCTGATTTACTCAAAGACAGAGAAAGAACATGAGTTCCATTTGCAAATGGTATTGGAAAGACTGAGAAAAGAAAAATTGTATGCTAAGTTAAAGAAATGTGAATGTTGGTTGAAACAAGTAGGATTTCTGGGTCATATAATCTCAAAAAAAGGGATTCAAGTTGATCCTCAAAAGATTGAGGAAATTTTGAAGTGGAAAAGACCGACGACCATTACAGAAATTTAAAGTTTTCTTGGCTTAGCAGGGTATTATAGAAGGTTTGTTGAAGGATTTTCTCAGTTATCAATTCCATTAACAAAATTGACTCGCAAAGGAGTCAGGTATATATGGTCTGAGGAATGTGAGCGCAGTTTTCAGTAATTAAAGCAGCGGTTAGTGGAAGCACCTATTCTAACATTACCTGAAGGGAATGAGGGTTTTGTAATATATAGTGATGCTTCAAGAAAGGGTTTAGGTTGTGTGTTAATGCAGAGAGGAAAGGTGATATCTTATGCGTCACGACAGTTGAAGCCCAATGAAGTAAACTACCCCACTCATGATTTGGAATTAGCAGCAGTGGTGTTTGCCTTAAAAATATGGAGACATTACCTGTATGGCACTAGGTGTGAAATTTATACAGATCATTAGAGCCTTAAGTATATTTTCACACAAAAGGAGTTGAACATGAAACAAAGGAGATGACTTGCATTATTAAAAGATTATGATTTGGAGATACTATACCATCCAGGTAAGGCAAATGTAGTAGCTGATGCGTTGAGCAGAAATTTCAGCTTGACGCATCTATCACAAAACAACTAGAATTGATTGTATGTTACCCTAGAGTTCAAGCAAGGTTATCACAAATGCACATACAATCATCGTTATTTAAGCAAATTAAAACTACACAGCAACAAGACACAGATCTACATGCCCATGTGGAAAAAATGAAGAGAAAAGGATTGACAGAATTTTCTGTGGATGAGCAAAGTATGTGTCGATACAAAGGTCGTCTATGCATACCTAATACAACTGAGTTAAAGGATTAAATTCTTAAAGAAGCACATTTTTCACCCTTTTCCATTCATCCAAGAGGCACTAAGATGTATCAGGATCTCAAGAAAGCATATTGGTGGAATAATATGAAAAGAGAGATTGCTGAATATGTACCTAAGTGCCTAACTTGCCAAAGAGTGAAAGCTGATCATCAAAAGATATCTGGGAAATTACAATCCCTAGAAGTTCCTGAGTGGAAATGGGATGATATTACTATGGATTTCATTGAAGAACTGCCTAAGACTTGAATTGGGAATGATTCTATATGGGGTAATAGTTGACCGATTGTCTAAAGTTGCTCATTTTATACCCATAAAGAGAACATACACCGCAGAGAGGTTAGCCAAAGTCTACTATAAGGAGATAGTACAACTACATGGAGTGCCTAAATCAATAGTTTCTGATCGAGACATGACATTCACATCTTGATTTTGGAAAAGTTTGCATGAAACCCTAAGCACCCAACTCAAGTTCAATACCGCTTTTCATCCCCAGATAGATGGGCAAACAGAGCGAGTCAATCAAATCATCGAGGATATGCTTCGTATGTGCACTTTGGAATTTGGTGGTTCGTGGGATGAATATGTATCTATAGCTGAATTTGCATATAATAACAGCTATCAAGCTAGTATTCAAATGGCTCCCTTTGAGGCGTTGTATGGGCGACGATGTCGAACGCCATTGAACTGGGATGAAGTTGGAGAGAAGAAGCTAGCCCCAGATTTGTCTCAAAGAATGACAGACAAAGTATAAGTTATTCGCCAGTGTATACTCACAACTCAGAGTCGGCAAAAGAGTTACACAGATTGCAAAAGAAAAGATCTAAATATCCAAGTTGGCGAACATGTGTTCATAAAGGTCATGCCATTCAAAGGAGTTACAAGATTTGAAAAAAGGGGTAAGATGAATCCCAGGTATATTGGACCATTTGAAGTGTTGGAGAAGATTGGGAAGTTGTCTTATAAGATTGCTTTACCTCCGGAACTAGCCTTAGTACACAATGTTTTTCATATTTCAATTCTTAGGAAATATGTAGCAGATCCGACCCATGTACCGGTAGCAGAAAACCTACAAATCCAAGATCATTTAAATTATAAGGAAAGACCCATTAGAATCTTGGATCATAAGATACAGAAGCTTCGGAATAGAGAAATAGAATATATAAAGATTCAGTGAAACCGATATTCCAAAGGCGAAGCTACATGGGAATTAAGGGAAGAAGTAGAGAGGAAATACCCCTAGTTATTTAAAGAATATACAGTTTCGGGATGAAACATATTATAAGGGGGGAGGATTGTGAAACCCTAATTCGAATAGAAATCATGTAAATGCTACTGAATGATTTATGTATGAATAATGTATTCATAATTGAAGTATTTGCAATTTTTAAGATTTTTATAGTTAGGTCATTTATGGGAATGATGTTTAGTTTTACCAATTGAAGATAATGTGGTTTAATATGATTGAAATATCATACCGAGGATGGATAAATATTAGTATGCTATGAAAAATTTAATTAAATTTGATAAGGTGATTAATGGAGATTTGGAGGCTGATTATAGAACCAAGTTGAGAGAATATTGAAAAATTCATAACTTGATGACCCTAAGACAGATTAAGGTGAAAATTGAAGGAAAAGCACATAATTTTGTGCTTAATCACATGAGAAGATTATAATATGAAAATTTTGATGAAAATTTATCATCACCGTTCAAAACCTAAAATAATCATAACTTGAGCTAGAAAGATCAGATTGAGATGAAATTTGAGATGAACGGCTAAAATTGTGAGATCAAGGTTATGGAAGGATTTGATCATACAAATCATTATGGTATTAATCTTTCACGAAATTATGATAGTAATTTTGACTTTTCAAACCAAAAAGTAAATAGCATTTAAGTTAAATATGAATAGAATAATCAAATGAATAAAGACAAATTTGAGGTGTCAAGAGGGGGTAATTTGTAGGGTATTATGTGAATTACTAAAAATGAGAAATCCTAGCAATTATCTCTTAATTAAATGCATAATTAAATGGTTCAAAAGGAGCATGGAAGAGGTGGTAGCTAAGGACGTGCAATCAGCCATATACTTGCATTTTATGAAATATTTTTTAATAAAATAAATACCAAAAGTCAACTATGAGTTAATGAGGATAATTTTGAATTAAATTAAAGTGAAATCGGATTTAAAAGGGGCAGATCTAAACCGTTGAGTGGAAAAAGAAAAATGGACAACAACATATTCCATTGATGAGCTGGACGGTTTAGCACCTTTATGCATATTTTATAATTTTTAATTAATCTAAAATGACCCTAAATGACCTAAAATACTAGGTAATTAAATGAATAATTAAATAAAGCTGACAAAAAATTAATAATGATAACATAAGCTACTGAAAACAGGGACGTGCACATGCAGCAAAATGGAGCAGAAAATCATGGACCGTTCAAACAGCTAGAAAAGTGATTTTTTTTATTTTTTAAAAATTTACAAATGCATGGATAATTAGCCTAGGTATTAGGGAATATAAATGTGCATTTAAAAATCTGCAAAATTCGTTGAAAAAATTGGAAAACAGCAGCTGTTGTGGACGTGATCTGGTGGACAGATTTGAGATGGTTTAATGCAATGGATAATTAGCAAGTTTTTAATTAAGAAAAAAATAATTTAAATGGTCCACAAGTTGCCATGTCAGATAAAGGGATATAATTGCATTGGAATTAGCATAGATGAGGTGGAAAGTGGGGTCCATTAGCTGGAAATTTCCAGCTAATTGAATAAAAAGCAAGGGACGTCCATATGCATGAAAGGACTAAGAAAATTTCTGCATTTTTCAGCTCTCCTTTCCAGCAGAAGCTCACGTTCCCTCTTTCCCCATTTTTCAAACCTAAAAACAAGTGAAGAAAAAGGAAAGAAAAGGAGGAGTTAAGTGGAGGAAGCTTGCTTGAGAAGTGGAAGTTAAGTGGCACTTAATACAAGTAAGTATATGACTTGAGTTTGAGTGATTCTAATTTAGTTTTTCTAACTTAATTTATGAGATATGAATATGTTTCATAATGAATCTTTTAATAAGGATTGATGATGATTTTAATTGGGATATTTAATGGGATTTATTAGCAAGTAGTGCAACTAAGAGTTAGATGCAAGTAGAGAGTGAATAATGTGATGTATGAGCTCCTACACTAGCCTACACTTGCTGAAATTTGTATTTAGTGTTGTTGTTTTATTTAGTTAATATAATCACATGATAATTCATGATTTAATGTTGAATATATATGAAATTTAGCATGAATTATGAAGTGTAGAAGATAAGCTAGTTAGGGTTTCTTCTAAGACCTGAAATTCACGTTCAAATGTGAAAAATGCTACATGAAATGATTCAAATAAATTATTGATAAATTTCATGGTAAAATATCATAAATATAATGCATTTTGGACATGAAAAGGGACCTTGCATGAACTTCCTAAATTCGGATTTTAAAGGGAGTATGAAGTGAACGTCCAAAATGGTGTAAACGGGTACTCTACATACATAGAATGTTGCTGTTTTACAAAAAACTTATATATGGAATCTTAATATGTGAAAATACATTGAATTTAGGTTAAGAAAAGTGGGATTAATTTCTGTGATTAAGTGGATAAAAATCTGTTTAGTTTTGAGTATCAAAAGAGACATTTAAAGTGTAGAAATCGGATATCAAAGTTGCTGTTTTTGGAACTTTAAAAATTGTGGATTAAAAATTCGTAAATATGCCCTAAATAAGTGTTAAATGAAGTGTATAAACATGCTGAATTAGAGGCTAAATATTTGATTTGAAAAATTTTAAGAAATATATGAATTAGGTGTTGATAAATGTACGTATGTGAAGTAGAAGCATGATAAGATGATAAATGTATTATGTGAAATATTAAAATGAAAAAATATGTTAAAATATAATGGAAAAACATGAAATGCATTGCTGATTTGATAATCTCAAAATTTGAGATTAATATATGGGAATTAAATATGAGGCATAATGAATAATTGAGATATGTAAGTGTAAAGTACGCATACCCGACTTGGAGATTAAACGGGTTATGAATATTTATGGAATGGGTTGGAAAATTAAATGAATGCAATCAAATAGAATTTACATGGATGTTATGTTACTCTGTCATAGGCAAAGGAAAGGAAAATGTTGATCTGGAAAGCTCTCACGAACAAAGTAAGCAAGCAAATTTTCTAAATGAATTTCTATTTATTGAAATTTCTTTGAAATAATTGTAAATGATGTTTTAACTACTTTTCTTGATTTAGAAAATGTTATTTGAAATTTATTTCTAAATTTTTAAGGATGGTCATTCCTTAGTTCACTATGTATTTCAAATTGATTTATATAACTGCTTTATGATTGATGAAAATTCCTGTCCTATGATATTATGTGTGAAAAATCATACTAGCATGTCATTGATCAATTCATGTGCACAATGCATAGGGTTCACCTTAAAAGAATAAGCGGACCAATTGTCCCCTTTTGGTGTAACCGAGTGGCTAAAATAGGCCAACGGCCGGCGACACCTCCCTGGATGGGAGAAGACGAAGACGGATAGTCAGCTAGCTAGCCTCCATCCTAAGGGATCATGTTTCATTCATCACATTGTCATTATATATCCTCAAGGGGTATAAAGTTTCTTTCCATAATGATTAGAAATAAAAAGTTTCTGCTCCGCAGGTAATTGATCACTTGATAAGTGTCTCTACTAAATGGAGGGAAATGCTTTTGGAAAATATTGTTTCTAAAATATTTTGCCTGAAAATAAATATAATGTTTGCTTATTGAGTGTACAACTCAGGTTTTGTTTTCCCAACCCATAAACAGGTGAAAGAGGAGACTCGGCAACGGAGCAAATGAAATATCATTAAATTGAGAGAAAAACATTAACCGATATTATGATGTAGAAAAATTTATGTTGAATGGATGTAATTATGTTATTGTTTTCATGATGACAACCATGATTATAACATGCAGTGACATCTGATTTAGGAGAATGTTGAAATGTTTTTGAATAACATGCTTTGTTGTGTGTTGAATGGTTTGAAATGACTTAGTTATTACCTGAGATATAATTATGAGGAAATAAACTCCTATGAAAATATATTTAACTAGATAATTATCCGTTAAAATCCCGCCGTGTGACAGGGAAATAATCCTGATCACGTTTACCAATCAATAACGATCCCGAGGTAAGGCTTAGGATGTGACTCTCGGGTTGGGGGCTCCACATTGCATATGCATCTCATCATCACATGGTCACAATCATTTTATTCAATCATAATATATCACACCATTCATCTCATGCTCATTCATCCATACATATCTTAAAACATTAAGAGTTCAGTACATCAACATATTCATTTACATTCATCATATTCACAGCTAGTACATACAAAAGTATATCACACTTATGTACATATTCAGCATGACATACCCATTTCACACTTACATACATGTCAGTTCACCATAGCAACCATAGTGTCATCCAACCATAATTATGTATACACCATATGATCATCAACCACACTTATATATACACAGCTGTTTAAAGAAAAGCAAAACAAGTAAGTTCATCGTCCTCCTGGACCTCTCCCTCGACATCTACGTCTACGTGGAACTTGTGAGGGTGCCTCTGTGATAGTGCTAGTGTTGGACCATGCCTGAACCCCATCATCACTATCATCATCATCCTCATCCTCATCATCCTCCACAAACTCCACTATTTCTTCCTCTACTTCATCCTCTTCCTCCTCTTCTTCCTCAAAAGGTTCGAGGAATTCCATTGGGTCGTCATCATCATTGACCTCGGCCAATCGAACTATTTCACCTGTGTTCTCCAATATATAGAGCATCACCTCGTCAGGTTTAAGAGTAGCAGGTACTTCAATGATTCCCTCGGCACGACGCCTTTGTATATAAAGGGTCATATCCACTTCCCGCTGATGGAGTCTATTCCAAGATGATCCGTAACGAAACTGGACACATCCATCAACGAACTTGTACCATGGGCCAGCATCAGGGGGTATAGGTGCTTGAGTCTTATCCCAAAAGTCCTGAAGGTCTTGCGGATCTACTCTATCCATTGGAACACGGGGATCCCTGGAAATTCCAAGGTAGGTGCCTGGTAGCACTCGTGCCCTAGGTTTATAACTGGAGGGCTCTCCTAGATCTTGTGCATGTTGACTTGAGGAGTCATAGTAGCTTTCCTTAGTGTGATCATGAGTGCGTATTGGTGAAAATCATGGGGGAACTGATGGGAATGGTGCAGTATCATGCTGGGATTCCCACCACCTATGTATGCTCTCTTCCGTTTGCTATTTTCTCTCCTCTTCCTTTTTCAACTCTTCCGCACTCATTTGCCGCTTACCTCTATCCGTCATCTGTATAGACATAGCAATCAAATTGCATTGCAACAATAATTCATTATCATATGGCATGCATTTTTCACCATGTTATAATTATACCAAATCATTATATAGCATATATTTCATCATGTTATAATCATACATGAGCATCATATAATCATATCTAATTCATCACATAATCATGGGTAATCATATATAATCATGCATATCTCATCATATTCTATCAATTTTCCTATACTCAGAAACTTTCCACGCCTATTTACCAATCCATGCTCTGATACCAAGCTCTGTGGCACCCCAAACCGAGCGTCACATCCTAGCCCTTACCTCGGGATCGTATTGATTGGTAAACGTAATCAGGATTGTTGCCCTGTTACACGACAAGTTTTATCGGATATTTATCCCATTAATTATGATCAAATAGGAGTTCATATAACAATTCAACTTCTCATATTTTCAACTTAGACATATCCAAGTCATTTCAATTTCAATCATCACATACAAGTTTGATGTTCAAGCAACATTTCCACACTTGCATAAATAAGATGTCACGGCATATATATATCACAGTCATCAATATAAAACATTCAATAGATTACATCTATTCAACATTAATTTTCTTCATAATATAAAAATACAAAAGTTTCTCCATGACTTCTCAAGCTGGAACATTCTCCTTTATCATCTCTTGACCTTCACCTGTCTTTAGGGTTTGGAAAACAAAATCATGAGTTGAAACTCAATAAGCAAGCTATTTGCATTTTACAGGCAAATCATTTCAAGCAACATTTTGCATTTATAATTACCTTGGAAAACAACTTATACCTTGTCTCAAGGTATATCTTAAAAATATGAAATCTTGTACCCATCACGAGTACCATATGCATAATGTCATTTAAAACATGAACATAGTCATCATAAGTTCCTTAGGATGGAAGCTAGCTAGGCGACCATCCATCACGTTAACTCTCATTTCAGAGAGGGCGTCGCCAGCCATGGGCCTATTTTAAGCGACTTGGCCACACTAAGGGAGGACAATTGGTCCGCTTACACCCTTCAAGTGGACCTAGTACCCTGTGCACATGAACTTTTGCATAAATTCATGAATTCATCTTTAACATGCTAGCATGATTTTTCAATCAGAACATAAACTCACATAATTTTTCCATAGTATTTATCAAAGAGAAATTTCATAATATTGCATTTGAAGTAAAATATCATTTCAACACTATTTTGGTAAGGGATGGCCATCCTTAAACACCTTAGAAACCATTTCCATAATTCCATCAAACAAGTTAAAGAAAAAATTGGATTTATGTAAACAATTTAGAAAAAGCAAAAATCCTTTAGAAAATTTGCTTGCTTACCTGAATTCCTTAACTTTCCATAACAGCTTTTTCGTTGCCTTTGCCTGCATGAAAATAGTATGATTTTTTATATATTTTCTTTTTCTCATATTTCATTTAGTTTTCCAACCCATTCCATTCACATATATCATTTATTTGACTTCACAAGTCGTTATGCACATATATAACACATTTTGCACATTTCATTGGCTAACACATAACATAACGTATATATGTAACCCCACTATTAGGGTATTCGTTTCAATCACACAAAATTCATTCAATAACTATCATACATAGGTTCATTAAGCTCACTATTGCCATTTATTCATTTTTTTCCAAAATACACGCATGGGTGTTTCTTCTACGTACATATCATTGCCTAGCTTCATAAATCAAGTCCAAAATTTTGGAATTAACATGATAAAATCTTAAACAGATATATAAACATGGAATTCATCTCATTTTTATGCATTTTAGCACAAAATCATTTTTCATAGGTCATTCATCACCTAGTCACCTTTATCCCTTCACGTAAGCCCATTTAGCACATATACATAATGCATTTCATAAAATTTGCTAACTCAGAAATTTAATCCATTTTTCACATCATCAAACCAAAACAGTAACTTGTCTTGGAGATTTGGGGTTTATCAACTTGGATTTTCCACTTAATACACATGCAAAACTTCATTTTCATCAACTTAAACTTGAAAATTCATACATAAAACCTAATATCCATTCCATATTCATTCAAAAGCATGTTATATCATCACTTTACAGATTCTTTAGGCATCCCTTCCATATTCTCATTTTAGAGTTTAAAAACTCAAAATAATCAACTCAAACAACACGTATACTTACTTGGTTTTGAGCTAAATCAAATTCTAGCACTTGGAGATGGTTTCCTCCTCAATTCCCTTCCCTTTTTCGTTGTTTTTCCTTCTTCCTTAGTTGGGTAAAATGGGACGTGAACTACTGCTGGTTGCTTGGGTGAAAATCACAATACTTAGCAAATGTCCAACCCCTTCTATCAAGTGAATGTGCATAGCTATGAGCTGGATTTTTCTCCAGCTGTGGGCCCCACAATTTGGGCAATTTCCACACCCTTAAATGCATGTATATCTCCCTTGAAGTGCTGAAAAAATTATCAAAATGATAGCAATAAACCACATTTCTGCACATCACTTTGCCCATAAGCTGTCCACGGTTTCTCTCTCTTTTCAGCTGCATTTTATACATTTTATGTACCTGCATCTCAGCAACATATATGCATATTTTAAAAATTAAAAAATCAAAAATATGCATCAAGGGCAGCCCCTTGGACGTTCGTTGTTGCCACACCACCTATGCTAGGTTGTTTGCTTTGTAGCTCCACCATATGCATTTAATGGCTGGATAATTCTCATATTTTTGCATTTCCAATAAATACACAAAATACCCTAGAAATGGCCTGCAATTGCCACCTCAATTCCCATTAATTTCAAGCCATTATGCTTTGTACTCTAACATTAATGAAAAGGTACTTTTGAGGTGCATTAGTCAACCATGCTCACCTTTTTCAATATAGATATTTTCCCAACATTTTATGCTTAATCTAAGCCATCCAAAATAAACATCTCATAATTTCATTCAACCGTTTCAAATTTCATCTCAATCCGAGTTTCCTAGCTCCCGTTATAGCCGTTTAAAGTTAACGGTCGAAATTGAAATATAATCAATAAATCATAACTCTCATTTAATCAAAAATTTTCATAACTCATTAATTCCATAATACCAAGCCCAAAATTATTAATTTCCATTTCAAATTTCACTTGAATCTACCTTATAGGCGTTGAGTTATGAATTTTTCAATGTTTTTCCATTAAACTTGTCAATTATCATATAAATTCCCATAATTCATATTAAATAATGGAAATTGATTTTTCATAATATATTTGCATATTTAAATCAACATCAATATGCTCTAATCTCATTGTCTCATTTTAGCTCAAAATGCTTAATCACATCATATTGCTAATCCATAACCCTAATTACAATAATTAGCAAAATCACATAAAACCTTCATAATTCGGTAATTCCCAATTAAATATCATATACATGATTAACGCATACATATGGGTTCTATCTGGTTAGGGTTTCACAAATGCACAGACACCTTTTCATAAAAATCATTTCATAAACATTGGATATGCAAATGCTTCCTTTCTAGTCTTGACATAAACCTTCGTGTGTGGGTACGCTAGCCTGGGAAACATCTCACATAGCATGGTCCATTATGCCGGCTTCTCTAACTTGGCCTCATCAAGGAGACCTCGTGTCCTTTACCCTGATTAGCCTACCTAGTCTCCTACATGCATGACTTTTGATTTTTCCGGTATTATATACCTCTTACACCAGGCAACTTATCATTCTCATATAGAGAATTATTTGCACCTTCCCTTTAAAACATCATTTCAAATCCATGCTTTCCTTTTCAATCCATGTATGAAAATGCAATGCATTCATTCACGCATAACATTCCTTTGCCTCCACTTCTTGGGAGGATGCCGCCGGCACACAGCCCATACGACTCGGCAATCGTGAAGGGGGACCCTCTGATCCGCTTTCTACCTCCACTAAAGCCTCTTCATTATTCATCATACATGTGCACATGTCCATGAACATCACATGATATCAATATGCCAGCATGACTTTTCATAAAAACTCATAAACATTCATCATTTTAAAACATTATAGTAATGACCACCCTTAAACACATTTCATAAATACTTGAGAATAAAACATATTTTCAAAAGGGTTTGCTTGCTTACCTTCTTAGTTCGTGTCCTCAACCTTCTCCTTACCTCTTCCTATACAAGGAAATTGGATATTTTATCCATTCTATTCCATGTCTTAGATTGCTTTCCATGCATGCTTTATGATCACATATTACCTCATTTTTATAGAGGTTATCCCTTTATAAATACTTGGTCATTACCTCCTTATATGGATTTTTATCCATAAATTCTTAAAAATTAAATCCATTCATCCTTATAAAAATAAATCTTAATTTTTCCCAAAATCACGTGTTCACTGTTCATAGTTACTATTCATGATGACTGTTCACGTACTGTAGCAGTTACTGTTCATCGAGGTTATTATTCACAAAGTGTTGCTTACTGTTCATGGGTTCCAAAAATTGACATTTTTTCCAAAAATAAAAAATATTATGACATAGCTCTTAGTCAGTATATCATGGAAAAATTCATGAATTTTGAATTCATCATCATTAACTTGGCTAAATAAATCATTTTCTCCATATACTAAAAATCAACATAATTTCACTTAAACATAATCCTTAAATCCAAAAATCATGAGATTAATATATCATCATTCCAACATCATAACTATTATAAACATTCATCTCATATCATCATTTAGCAATATTGGAGCATTATTTTCACATTTTAGACTTGATTTTCCCTAATGCTCTATCTTCGCTCCAAATTTTTGATGTTTTGGCATAATTCTACTTAGGCATTATAACTTTACTTATTTTCTCATGCTTAGATATTATCTAAGCATGGTTTACCTTAGTTAACATTCAAAAGAAATTTGGAAAGAATCCCCTTACCTGAAGTGAAGATATCCTTCCTCTTTTCTCACTTTCTCACTCTAACTTCCTTTCCTTCCTATCTAAGGCTAAAAAACTAATTTGGGAGGTTGGAGTGCTTGCATTTTTCAAGCTTGAGCTTGGTTGGGTGCCTTTGATGTTCCCATGCACCCCTTATTTATAGTTTTGCATTGTTCATAAATTTATAATTTACCCCCTTGCTTGAGGTACTTAATTCTAAATATTTTTTTCCAATTTCCATGATTTGTCTTGAGCAATGTGCAGCTCCCCTAGCTACTATTTACGCCACCCTAGCTATCATATTTAATTAATAATTTTTGATTTATTAAAAATCATATTTTTTAAGCTAATTAAATCTCAACCGTTGATTCTGATGAGGATGATTTTAGGTCATTAGATTTTGGCCCCAAAAGTCCTCCATGAGCCTTGTGCTGAATTTAATTAATTATAATTAATCAAAAGTCAATCCTAATTTAATGATAAAGTAAAGCTACTTTTTTATCTTCAAATGACGTTTAATCTTGACTATTGATTTATGATTTTTGATCAATCTTGGACCACTCATCATGTTCATCATAATACTTTGGCCATCTATAAAAAATTTCATCTTGATCCGATGTCCGAATTGCAAAATATGAATTTTTCTATGTTTTCTATACTAAAATCCGAAAATTAATATTTTAATCCAAAAAGCACTTTTGTCCTTTAGTGGGAAGCTTCCTTTTTTTGTCTTTTATGATTAATTTAATCCAAAATGATTAACTTAAACCTTAATCCCACTTTACTATTCACGTTTACTATTCATCCGAATTAACATTCCATAATTAGCTATTTAATCTTCCAATGTCATATATTGCAAAATATCATTATATATATTTTATATAAATATCATTATATTACTCAGGGTTTATAACCCTAGGGTTTTCATAAATGTTCATAAAATTAGGGTTTCATAGTACGGGTGCTAGATTCCAAAATTTCTAGAGATCCTTAGGGTACATCAGATCTGATGGAACAGGTAGGTCTATTTTGTGAGATGCTGCGGTATTCTTATCTTAGGAATACGACTCGTAGATCCTTCTGCATTTGACCTCTGAGGATAACGGTTAACAACGTAATCTCTTTGACTCTGAGTCGAAGGTTGCCTAGGAGGAAAACCAGGAGGTACTGATGGGAAACACATAGAATTCCACCATCTATTGACATTTTCATCTACCATTCTTTTCCGTGCTTCCTCCTCCTTCCTACTCTCCTCTTCACTCATAGTCTTTTTCCCTCGGTCAGCCATCTACAGTTCAAACATAGAAAATCAGTTATAATCAAACATCATAATCCAATCATTATAGACAAATCATCATAGAATAAATTGTCTAATTGCATACTTATCATCTTGTCACATAGACATATGATCTAATCTCATAAACATAGCTATCATATCACATAAATATAGCTTATCATCTATTCACATAGATTCCATCTCATCTCATAGCTATCATCTCAATCACATAGCTTATCTTCTAAGCTCATAGAAAATTTATAGCTCAGAAAATTTTCCTCGTTGTTTACCAATCCATGCTCTTATACTAACCTTTGTGGCGCCCCAGCCTGAGGTCACAACCTTACTCCAAGATCAATCGATTGGTAAGCATGATCAGGATTGTTGCCCTGTCGCTTAGCGAGTCCTTTGGATATTTATCCCTTTTTATTTTAACTCCTTAGGAGTTTATATCATTTTATATATTCCATTTGAAATATATACACATAATCTCATAACTTTCCATACTTAACCATTTCATGATGAATCATCCTCAGTAATTGACCATAAATTTTTTTTTATATTTATAGTTAAAATCATCACATAGTCATAAGCATAACATAAACCTTATACATCATCCAATTCATCAACAATGTCATTAACATACAACCATACAAACTTATAGAGTTCTATCACAAGAACTTGGAGAAATTCAATTTTTCCTTGAATCTCCATCTGTGCTCCTTGCATGGTTCTCTCCTTCACCTGTCTTTAGGATTTGGAAAACAAAACTGTGAGTCGAAACTCAATAAGCAAGCTATAGGTTTTCAAACAATTCATTTTCAAGGCAATTCATATAAATCCATTTCCCTCCATTCGATTGAAGACACTTACAAAGTGATCAACTACCGATGGAGTAGAAACCTTGTCATAAATCATTCATGGAAAACCACTTTATACCCGCTCGAAGGTATATCTTAAAACATGCTTCTTATACCCATCCAAGGTATGTCATAAACAATGCGATGTATCATTTAAAATCATGACATTCCTTTGGATAGATGCTAGCTAGGCAACCATCAACTTTCATCCTTTCTCCCAATCTAGGAAGGCGCAGCCAGGCCTCGGCCACCTTAGCAACTTGGCCGCACCAAAGGGAGACATTCGGTCCGCTTACACCTTTGAGGTGGACCTCATGCTTTTGTGCACATGCTTCTTTCACAAACATGACTTGACATGCTAGCATGATTTTTCATTCATAAATCATGACTTCATCATTTGTCACAAATACTTGAAAAACCCAAATTTAGGATATTATCACATATTTAAAATCTAAAATTCGTTGACTTTCATAACAGCAACATATTCACACATATTTGGTATCTATTTGACCTGTTTTAACGTGTCTAAAACATATGTCCATAAAATCAGATAGAGGGCTAATCTTTTCAAACCCCTTTGGACACTCAAAGTACCTTAAACATAGGTTATTTTACCCTCTATAACATTTAGAAATCATTTCATTACAAACAGCAACAAAAATCATATGCAAATCATCCATTTTGGCCCCCATTTGGACGTCCCTCATGCATACCCTAAAAAATCAGATTTATGACAAATCAATCCAGCCCACTTTTTCCATACAAAGGGTCATTAATTTAGGGTACTTTACCTTAAAATTCATCCATAAAAAATTTAAGCACTTCCTTTTATCATTTTTAACCCAAAAATGGAGAAATCGGGTCATTTCTTGAAACTTAGGGTTTTATATTTGCTAAAATCAACAACCAATGCTTAAATCATCATATGTAATTCAAAAGAACATGAATTAAATCCAAATCAACATGCTTAAATCATAAAGAAACTTATTTTAGGGTTTAGAGATTTTCCAAGTTGGTTTTCATCTCAAAATCCAACATAAACTTCCATTTTCACTCTCTTGAACTCTTGATTTCATTTAAATCTTTCAAAAATCTTTCAATACGCATATTAAGGCATCATAACTCAGCCTTTAAGAGTTCTTTGTGAACCATATTCATGGCTCATGAATTGAGAGAGAAAAACTTGGTTTAGATGATTCAAAACATAGATTTCACTTACTTGAATCAACCCTAACTTGATTCCAACTTGAGTTGCTTGGTTCCTCTTCTTTTTCTCCTCTTTTTTCTTCCTATTTTTCTTTTCCTTTTTCCTCTTTCCCCTTGATGGTTTGGACGTGCAAAGGAGTGCTAAAGCCTTAGCAAATTTTGGGAAATTTCTCCCCCCTTTCTCACTTATACACGTTCCAAGCATATCTCCCATTTCATGATTTTTTTAACCAGCTAGTGGGACCCATTATCCACATGTCATGAGGGTAATTTATTTATACCTTATCCCTTGGTGACATGACATTTTTATATCCAAGTAAAATATGCATTTTCTATTTTACAAAAATCCACAAAATCAATGTATTTAAGCCCCATGTTGCTGTCCATTGGTAGACGTCCCTTTTTTAGCTAGGTTTTGACATTTTATTTCAATTTTTCCACTCATTTACATGTCCATTTACTTCCCCTAGACATTAGGCAGCTTAGACATATTTTTTAGGATTTTAAAAAATCACATTTCATGCCCTAAAGTGCCCTTGGACATCCCCTTGCATGTCACATACCCTAAGCTCCATTTGAGCTAGTGTTTAGGCATTTAACCAAGGCATTTAATCCCTGAATTTTTCATGGATTTGACCATTAAATAATTCTTAAAAATCCAGCTCAATCCACTCAATTTTTGACACCTTACATAACATTTAAATATGTCATTTTCAAAAATACTTTTTATTAAATGCTATGGTAGTCTAGGGTACACAAAGTAAATTCTAGGTACCTTTTTCTAATTAACCAATTTTCCATGGTAATTAAATTAATCAAATCCACTCATTCCATAGATTTCTTAATTTTATTCCATCGTTTCAAATTTCATCTCAAACCGACGTTTCTACGTCAAGTTATGAACCTTTGAAATTTTCTTTGGAATGTGAGATTAAAAATACATAATTATCACCTTAATCTCATCAATTGTGTCTTAATCCAATCCACTTATAAGTTTGAGCCAAAAATCATGAGCTTGCCTTTAAAATTTCATCTCATTTAGCCTTGTAGGCGTAAAGTTAAGAATTTTCTATGATTTTCAACACAATTCCATAATTTCTATTTTAACCTCCATTAATTAAATCACGAAAATTAAAATAAATATTCATGCCACATTAGCATGTTCTAATCCTCATTAAGCCCTTTTAGTCACCTTGACTCATATTGGGCTTTGGCGATTAATCTTAATCACCACTCGTAATTACAAACCCTAATTGTAAAATTCATAAATTCATAAAAATCATCCAAAATTCAATCATTTCACACATAAGTCATGCATTACACTTTAAATGCAATTATATGAGTCCTACTTGGGTCTGGGTATTACAATCCTCTCCCCATTATAACAGGTTTCGTCTCGAAATTGTCTACTTTTGGAATAACTAGGGATACTTTCTTTCTACCTCTTCCTTCGCTTTCAGAATATTTATTCCATTGAACTTTAACGTACTCAATTTCTCTATTCCAAAGCTTTTGCACTTTATGATCCAGAATCCTAATAGGTCTTTCCTCATAATTCAAGTGATCTTGAATTGGTAGGTTCTCTGCTACTAACACATGTGTTGGATCTGGAACATACCTTCTCAACATAGAAATATGAAAACATTATGGACTAAAGCTAGGGCTGGAGGTAATGCTATTCTATAAGCTAACTTCCCAACCTTCTCCAACACTTCAAATGGCCCAATAAACCTGGGATTCAACTTGCCTCTTTTCCCAAACCTTGTGACTCCTTTGAATGACGTGACCTTTATAAAAACATGTTCACCGACTTGGATATTCAAATCCCTTCTCTTGCAATCTCTGTAACTCTTTTACCGACTCTAGGCTTTGAGTATACATTGGCGAATAACTTGCACTTTGTCTGCCATTTGCTGAGACAAGTCTGGGGCAAGCTTCTTCTCTCCAACTTCATCCCAGTTTAAAGGTGCTCGACACCTTCGTCCATATAATGCTCCAAATGGTGCCATTTGAATACTAGCCTAGTAACTATTATTGTACGCGAACTCCGCTATTGATACAAATTCATCCCACGATCCTCCGAATTCCAATGTACACATATGGAGCATATCCTCGACAATCTAATTTACCCATTCCGTTTGTCCATCGGTCTGGGGATGATATATTGTGCTAAACTTTAGCTGGGTGCCTAGGGTTTCATGCAAACTCTTCCAAAATCGAGATGTGAACGTCATATCTCGATCGGATACTATGGACTTAGGCACTCTGTTGAGTCGTACAATATCCTTGTAATACACCTTAGTCAATCTTTTCAGCTGTATAAGTTCTCTTTATGGGTATAAAATGTGCAACCTTGGATAATCGATCCACTATTACCCATATAGAGTCATTTCTGGCCTGTGTCTTTAGTAATCCTTCAATAAAATTCATCGTAATATCATCCCATTTCCATTCGGGAATTTCTAAAGACTAAAGCTTTCCCGGCATCCGTTGATGATCTGCCTTCACCCTTTGACAAGTTACGCACTTTGATACGTATTTAGTGATCTACCTTTTCATGTTATTCCACCAATATGCTTTTTTGAGATCCTGATACATCTTCGTGCTTCCTGGATGCATCGAAAATGGTGAAAAATGAGCTTCTTTAAGAACTTGTTCCTTCAATTCTCCTGAATTAGGTATGTATAATCGACCTTTGTATCGATACATACCTTGCTCATCCACAACGAATTCATTCAACCCCTTTTTCTTCATCTTTTCCACATGAGTATGTGGGTCTGTGTCCTCTTGCTGCGCGGTTTTAATCTGTTTAAATAACTCGATTGTATGCTCATTTGCGATAATCTCGCCTGAACTCCAGGAGGACATACAATCAATTTCAATTGTCTTATTTTTCGAAGCAAACCTTCCTCCTTAGTGATAAGGTGCGCTATGCTGGCATTTCTGCTCAATGCATCAGCTACAACATTTGCCTTACCTAGATGGTATAAAATCTCCAAATCATAATCCTTAAGTAACTCATGTCATCTTCGTTGTCTCATGTTCAACTCCTTTTGAGTAAAAATGTACTTAAGGCTTTTGTGATCCGTATAAATCTAACATTTAGCTCCATACAAGCAATGTCTCCAAATTTTTAAGGCAAATACCACTGCTGCTAATTTTAGGTCATGAGTGGGGTAGCTTATTTCATTGGGCTTCAACTGCCTTGACGCATAAGCTATCACCTTTCCTTTCTACATTAGCACGCATCCCAATCCCTTCCTTGAAGCATCACTGTATACCACAAATCCTTCATTTCCTTCAGGTAGGGTTAAGATAGGCATTTTTACCAAATGTTGCTTCAACTCTTGAAAACATCATTCGCATTCTTCAGACAATATATACTTGACTCCTTTATGAGTCAACCTCGTCAGTGGGGTTGATAGTTGTGAAAAACCTTCCACAAATCTTCTGTAGTAGCCTGCCAATCCCAAAAAACTTCTAATTTCTATGATGGTTGTTGGTCTCGGCTACTTTAAAATCACTTCAATTTTCTGAGGGTCAACTTGTACACCATTTTCTGAAATTATATGCCCAAGAAATGCTACTTGCTTTAAACAGAACTCATATTTCTTCAGTTTGGCATATAGTTTATCTTTCTTAACCTTTCCAAAACTTTTCTCAAATGAATTTCATGCTCCTCTTCAGATTTAGAGTAAATCAGGATATCATCAATAAACACGAGCACAAATTGGTCCAAATAATCCCGAAACACTCTGTTCGTCATATCCATAAATACAGTAGGAGAATTAGTGAGCCCAAATGGCATCACTAGAAATTCATAATGTCTATACCTTGTTCGAAATGTTGTCTTGTGAACATCGGCAGGACTTATCCTTAGCTGATGGTACCCCGACTGCAAGTCTATCTTAGAAAATGTTGTTGCTCCTTTCAACTAATCAAATAGATCTTCGATCCTGGGCAATGGGTACTTATTCTTTATCGTAACCTTGTTCAACTCTCTGTAATCAATCCACAACCTAAGACTCTCATCCTTTTTCCTCATAAATAGCACTGGAGCTCCCTAGGGTGATACACTAGGTCTAATAAAATCTTTATCCAATAGCTCCTGTATTTGAGTTCTCAACTCATTCATTTCTGCTGGTGCCATTCGATACGGGGCCTTAGAAATTGGAGTTGTGGCTGATATAATATCAATTGTCATGTCCATTTCTCTTTCTGGAGGTAATGTAGTTAATTCCTTCGGAAAAATATCCAAAAATTCCTTGACCACCTAAATTTGACTTATTTCCACCTCCTTTTCTTTCTTCACATGTACTGATACCAAATAAGCTTGACAATTTTGACAGATCATTTTAACCACTTTTATCGAGGATATCAGTATTGTTGAATCCTCAGGCTGCCTTAGCCTTCCAATAGTTACATCCTTTTCTAGGACTGCTTCGAACTATACTTTCTTATTTTTATAATCAATCGTTTCTCCCCATTGGCTTAACCAATCCATACCTAGTATTATATCAAACTCGATCATGGGTAATAGGATCAGGTCGGCTTCTAAAATCATTGATCCTATCCTAATTGGACATGCCTTGCATACTTGGCTAGAGCTGGCTAACCTATAGATAAGGGATTCTACATGAATTACTTTATTGGTTTCCTCTACTGGCAGTGCATGCGTGGTTACATATTGGCAAGCAATGAATGAATGATTAGCACCCGAATCAAACAATGTTCTAGCCGAATTTCCTAAAATATAAACCATATCTGTAACCACTTTCACTTCCTGCTCTTGCTACTCAGTCCGGGTTAGAGCATACACTTGCACAGGATTCGTAGAGGTCCCCTGTCTGTTAGCTGCTCCCATAAGCCTTGGTTGTGTGGCCTTCCCATGTCTTTGCGGTGTTTGTGCTTTGTTTGGACAATTTGGAGCTATGCATCCAACTCAGTCACAAACATAGCCTTTCACCTTTCTTACGTCTCCTTTGCCACATTCCTTGGACATGTGACCCATTTGTCCACATTTAAAACATTTGTTTGAACCTTTCAAACACTCAGTCACATACCTTGCAAACAGGTGGCATTCTTTTCCTTGGAAGGTTTACATCAAGCATATTATGATGGGAAAATACCTGAATTAGAAAAGGTGTATATGGTTGACTTTTGCACCTCAAGAGTACCATACACTAAATGCTAGAGTACATGGAATTAATGCAATTTTTAATGGACCAAATAGGTGTCAAATGCAGGTGCAATGCAGGGTATTTTATGTATAATTACAAATTGCAAAAATCCCATGAATTATCCATGCATTAAAGTCCACATTTAAGGGGCTAAGGAGATCTCAAACTAGCATAGATAAGTGTGGCAATGCGTGGACGGTCAAGAGAGTGTTGTTGCTGGATTTTTTCAATTTTTTATTTTATAAATTATGCATATATATAGCTGACATGTAGGGACACATGAATGGGCATTTAATAATGTGAAACAAATTCTAGAAAAATCGTCAAATGCAGCTGCCTTGAAGGATGAAAAGTGGACAGCTTGTTTGCATGCAAATGACGTGCAATGGTATGTGCGGTTGCTGCCATTTTTGCTAATTTTTTTCATACCAAACTCATGGAGTAATTAAATGATAATTAGGTGTATGATTTACTCTTAAAATGAGATTATTAAAAAAAGGAAAAAATATGAAAATGGGCAGCAGCTAGGGACGTGATCAAGGGGCAGCCGTATGGTGAGGATTTGAGAAGATTTTTAGTTTTAAGAAAATGTGTAAAAATTATTTTATTTGGCCATTATTCACCCATCACATTAAGAGGATAAGAGGGTATTTAATGGTGTGGAAAATCAGCTCCAAGGTGGGGCCCACAGCTGGATCAAATCCAGCTTATAAAGGGGTGCTCAGTCACATGGATTGAAGCTCGGAAAATTTTCTAAGTGCTAGAATTTCTCCCCCAAGAATAGCAGCTCACGTCTCCATTTAGGCCAGCCAAGAAGGAAGAAAATAGAAGAAAAAAAAGGGAAAAAGAAATGGAAATTGGAGGAGAAAAATCCATTTCAAGTGATTTGGGTTTGGTGCTCATCAATCAAGTAAGTTCATGTGTTGATTTGAGCTTTCCAACTTGAGTTTTAAAATCCAAAATTTTGATATGAAATTGATGCTTAAAGACTCCTTAAATAATGATTCAGCATGCCCTTTGATCATACATGGAATAGGTATTCAGCTATATGAATGAATTTCCATGTTCTAGATGGTGGAAATGAAGTTTAGGATGTGTTATGAGTTGAAAACCTAACTTAATGAATTCTAAATTCACATGACAAGTTTCTGTATTGGATGAATGATTTGTTTAGGTTATGAAAATTTTTTTAATTAAAAACATATGTTGATTTAAGCTTAAGTTATGAATTTTAGAAACTATGGAATGCAAAGTGACGTATATGACCCGATTTCTTCATTTTGATGCTAAAAATGGTATGGAAATTGAATTGCATGATTTATGAAAGCTATGTAGGGTAAAATACCCTAGGTTTAAGGTATTATTGACGCCCAAAAGGATTTGGGAAGATAAGCCCCAAATCTGATTTTTATGGATTTTATGAAATGATGTCCAAATGAAGTGAAAACGGGACCCGAAATGGGTAAACAAGTTGCTGTTTTGAGAAATGTTTATTTATGAATGATAATTATATGTTAATACCCTATATTTGGATTAATAAAAGTGGGGTTAATTGCTGAAAATTCGGATTTATAAAACTGCTTAGGGTTATGTGTTGAAAGACACGTTAAACGTGTGAAAAATGGGTTCCAAAGTTGCTGTTTTGGAAACCTATGATTAGTGGATTTACATCCCTTAAAAATATCCTAAATAAAGTGATAATTAAGGTTAATTATCATGCTGAATTAGTGACCAAGTTTCTGCCTTAAAAATTTTACAAAATATATTATGTATATGTTGCCAAATGGGCATATGTGAAAGGATAGATATGTAAGAATGCTAAATGACTTATGAAACCTAATTTTGTGCAAAAATGCATGAAAATATGGTGAATTTAATGATCATATATATGTTTATATTGAAAGATGTTAATTTCAAATTTTAGAATTAATTAATGAAGCTTAAGGCGACAACGTGTGCTAGAAATGAGCACCGATGCAAGAATTTTGGAAAATGAGTGAAAAATGGTAAATGGAGGTAATGCACCTATAAAGAATAATTATTGGATGATTATTATATGGTTGAATAGTTACCCTACTTATGGGATTGAATATGATGTGAAATAGCTAATGAAATGAATGAATATGTGCTATTTATGCATAATGGCTTGAGAAGTCAAATGAATTACGCGTGTTGATGAAAAATGGGTTGGAAAACTAAATGAGATGCAAGAAAAAGGAATATATGAAAAATCATATTATTCTCATGTAGGCAAGGGCAAAGAAAAGACGGATTCAGAAAGCTGACGTGAGACAGGTAAGCAAGCAGCTTTCTAAATGATTTTGGTTTTCCTTACAAAGTATTTAAGGATGGTCATTCCTTTATCTCAATGTGTTATGAAGTATTATTTCAATTATGATGATGAATTGCTTGTTGTTTCACAATTGTTCATGAAAAGTGATGATGTATGGATTTGAAACGATGTTTCATTGAAATAATATTTAGAAGGATGGTGCAAAGAATTCTCTACATGAGAATGACAAGTTCCATGTGTAAGGAGGTATATAATGTCGGGGTAACTAAAAGACATGCATGAAATGGAAATCAAGTAGGCTAGTCGAGGTACTAAGTGGAAAAGGAGTCCCCCTTGACGTTGCCAAGTCGGAAGGTCCGGTGCTAAGGATGGAAAGGATCATGTCATGGAAAAATGTTCTCCGTACTAGCGTACCCTCATATGAAGGATAACGTCATCAATGAAAATGATGAATTTGGACATCCAAAGTTTATGAAATATTTATGAAATGTATATGAATGATTTATGAAAAGGTTTTTGCTCCAAGGTAGTTGATCACTTGATAAGTGTCTCTACGGAAGGGAGAGAAATGCTTTTAAATAAATATGCCTTCAAAATGAATTGCTTGTAAAATATGCAGCTTGCTTATTGAGTTTCGACTCACATTTTTGTTTTCCAAACCCATAGACAGGTGAAAGAAGAGACCTGGCGAAGGAGCAAGAGCAAGATCATTAAAGAAAATGGAAAAACATAGAACTTTTAAGTTATGGAAAAACTCATGTTGAATGGATGTAATTATTTGATGTGTATGTGATGACTATGGATAATACATGCAGTGACATCTGATTTTGGTGAATGTTGAAATGTTTTTGAACATTATGCTTTACTATGTAATGAATGGTTGGAAATGACCTAGTTGTGCTTAAGATGAAAATATGAAGGATTTAACTCTTATGAGAGTATAGTTAATTGGATAAATATCCGTTAAAACCCGCCGTGTGACAGGGCAACAATCCTGATCACATTTACCAATCAATACGGTCCCGAGGTAAGGCTCAGGTTGTGACGCTCGGGTTTGGGGTGCTACAGAGCTTGGTATCAGAGCATGGATTGGTAAATAGGCGTGGAAAAGTTTAAGTGTAATGATTAAATATGATATACATGATTTTATGATGATTGCATAAGTCATTATCATGATATGATGGATGATATATGATAATACATTGCAAAATAGTTGCAGTATGTATTTCATATATATATAATATAGCTAATTTTATTATATTTGAACAGATGGCTGATAAAGGGAAAAGGATTATGAGTTTTGAGGAATTGAAAAAAAATGGATGAAGAAAAGAGACAAAAGGCAGAGGAAAATGTCAATAGGTGGTTAACCTCCCAGCATGACATAAGCCCCTATCCACCAGTTTCTCCAGGATCTTCCCCTAGGTGTTCTCCACCCCGTATGCAAAATAGTTGTCTGGAGAGGCCTAATGTTGAGGAGTCTAGCAGCTGGGCTCCTAGAACTAAAGTTCTATCGGCATCTCGCCGTGGGTTTTTAGGGACCTCTCGGACTTCCATAGACTTTATACACCCATTGGATCTCCAGCGATTTTAGGATAATACTCCAGCACCCATACCTCTCAACCTAGGACCATGATGTAGGTTTGAATATGGGTACACTCAATTCCGATATGGGATGAGTTGGGAAAGTATACGACAAAGGGAGAAAGAGATGGCCCCCTTCATCGCGGAAGGTCATGCACGAGGATTTATAGGCTCACCTATTCCTATTCCTCACCCTGATGAGGTTATGATACATGTAGACAAGAGTATTGGTGATCTGTTTACACTCAATGACCCTTTAAGATACCTCGCACTAGTCAGGGATGAAGAAGATGAAAACAATGAAAGTAATAGTAGTAATGACAGTAGCAATGGTGATAATGATGGCGGAGAGGAAAACAATCCTACCTAGTCAGATACTAGCACTATCATTGAGGAATTTATCCAAATATTGCTTAGGCGTAAGCGTTATCGCTACTTAAGGAGGGGACCGGGTAGATTATGATTTTTCTTGTTTTTATAAACATGAATATGTATAGCTATGAAATGATGACACTTCGTTATGATGGAATGTGTATACAATTTGATGAATACATATAAATGTGATGTGTGTGACATATCTGTATTATCCATTGAAGTTAACAATTATGGCTTGTAAATGAATAGTTGTTGATATGGAATGAATCAATGACTGTGAATATTTATGATAATGGATAATATCACATGATCGTGATTATGTGAATTGGCTATTAATTATATGATGATGAGATATAAATGTTATGACCTAACCCTAACTATGAATGAAAGTTATGTGCTTTTGATAGTCAGAAAAAGCATTATGGTTGACACAAGGTCAAGGGTTAGAAAGAACAAGGGAAAGAAAGTTGCTACAGAAGTTCCCAGCCGGCATGAGGTTGGAGAAACTAGTAGACCTAAGAGGGGTAGACCAACATCACATGGGCAAAACCCAAGGACTCGTCAAAGAAGAGAAGACTTAAGCCCAGAAAGAAATATGGAAGAGGAACTTGAGCTTAGACAGGCTAGATTGATTGAAGAAAGAGTAGCTCTAGCAGTAAAGGAAGCCATGCAACAAGCTACTCAAGACTGGGCAGCCCAAACTGTAAATGTTATCCAAGGCTTGTGGGAAAAGACCTAACAAGGACAGATGGGAAACACTGAAAGAGAAGGACCTGCTCTGACGGCTAATTTGACCCCCACAATGGCACTTACAAGAGAAGAGGATCGATTGATGGAAGAAGATAGAAGAGCTATCAATGCATTCCTCACTCAACGACCTCCTAAATTTTTAGGTGAACCTGACCCCGTTCAAGCTGAGCAATGGATGACGGAGATCAAGAAGTTGTTTAGGATATCTCCATGTAATGATAAGAAAAAGATGTTGTGCGCCACTCATTTATTGGTAAAGGATGCCCATGAGTGGTGGGAAACTATGTTGATCACCATGCCACACCCAGAGGAGGTGACATGGCGGACATTTGTTGAAGAATTCAGCAATGAGTACCTTCTAGTGGGAATACAAAGCCGAAAGGTGATTGGATTTGAAAGGCTGTCAAGGAAGGAAGTCTGTCACAAAGTATGCTACCAAGTTCAATGCCTTGGTAAGGTATGTTCCTTGGATTGCTACTGTGCCAGAAAACAAGGCAAAAATATTTCAACAAGGACTGAAGTCATACCTAAGAGAGAGCCTTGCACCTTTATTAATTAAGGACTACACATCATGCGTAGAGAGGGCAAGAGCATTAGAGATCGAGGCATCAAGAACTTTGGAGTTGAAAGAAGAAGAAGATTTATTTAGACTAGGTAGTAAGAAAGAGGAAACAAGGAAAGAAACGAGGGATGGAAAAAGGTAAAAGTACCTTTAAGAAGAATAATTCCTTGCTATGTAAAAAGTGTCAAAAGCATCACCAAGGAGAATGTTTGAAAGAATCAATCAGATGCTACAAGTGTGGACAAATGGGTCACATAGCCAAGGAGTGTGGCAAGGGAGAGGTGAAAATGGTGAGATGCTATGTTTGTGACCAGATTGGACACATAGCTCCAAATTATCCAAACAAAGCCCAAACATTGCAAGGATGTGGAAAAGCCACACCATCATGGCTAATGGGAACAGCTAACCAACCGACTACATCTATGAACCCGGTGCGTGTGCATGCTCTAACTCAAATGGAGTCACGGGAGCAAGAGGAGGAAGTGGTTACAGGTATGGATTAAATTTTAGAAAGTTTTGCAATGGCCTTGTTTGATTTCGATGATAATCATTTAATCATAAATTTCAAATATATAACCACACATGCACTACCTGAAGAGGAGACCGATAAAATAATACAGGTGAAATTCTTTATATATAGGTTAGCTATAAGTTAGCTATGGTTAATTCAATGGAAGAAATACTCTGAAAACAAGAATATTTGGGAACTCAGAGAAGAAGTAGAAAGGGAATACCCAATTAACTAAAGAATAGACGGTTTCGGGACGAAACCTATTATAAGTGGGGGAGGATTGTAAAACCTCAACCTAAGTAGGATTCAATGTATGTATTGAACATGTACATGTGACTTATATATAATTAAATGGAGTTTTTGGATGTTTTTATGATTTGCTAAATTATGGCAATCAGGGCTAAGGATTAGTAATGATGATTCGAATGATCAGTATGAGCTGATATGAGACAATGGGATTAGAATAATTTGTTGGTGATTAAAATACACCAATACATCATGAATAATCATTTTAGATTATTTGATATGGATTATGAGAATTTAAAAGGATAATTCTCAAGTTAGTGGAAAAACACTAGAAAATTCATAACTCAACGCCTGTAAGGCGGATTCAAGTGAAATTTGATATGGAAGTTGATGATGTTGGGCTTGGTATTATGGAATTATTGGATTATGAAAATCCTTAATGAAATTATTTTAATGATTTATTGATCATATCTCAATTCCAACCGTTAACTTCAAACGGCTATAACTTGAGCTAGGAAAATCGAATTGAAATGAAATTTAAAACGGTTGAATGAAATAATGAGATTAAAATTTTGGAAGGTTTAGATCAAGAATATTATAATGGAAAAATACCTGAATTAGAAAAGGTGTATATGGTTGACTTTCGCACCTCAAGAGGACCATTCATTAAATGCTAGAGTACATGGAATTAATGCAATTTTTAATGGACCAAATAGGTGTCAAATGTAAGTGCAATGCAGGGTATTTATGCATAATTTCAAAATGCAAAAATCCCATGAATTATCTATGCATTAATGTCCACATTTAAGGGGCTAAGGAGAGTTCAAACTAGCATAGATAAGTGTGCCAATGCATGGATGGTTAAGAGAGTGTTGTTGCTCGATTTTTTCAAATTTTTATTTTACAAATTATGCATATATATAGCTGAAATGTAGGAAAACATTAATGGGGATTTAATAATGTGAAAAAAAGTCCAGAAAAATCGTTAAATGCACCTACCTTGAAGGATGAAAAGTGGACAGCTTGTTTGCATGCAAATGACGTGCAATGGTATGTGTGGTTACTGCCATTTTTGCTAATTTTTTTCATGCCAAACTCATGGAGTAATTAAATGATAATTAGGTGTATGATTTACCCTTAAAATGAGATTATTAAAAAATGGAAAAAAATATGAAAATGGGCAGCAGCTAGGGACGTGATCAAGGGGCAGCTGTATGGTGAGGATTTGAGCAGATTTTTGGTTTTAAGAAAATGTGTAAAAATTATTTTACTTGGCCATTATTCACCCATCACATTAAGAGGATAAGAGGGTATTTAATGGTGTGGAAAATCAGCTCCAAGGTGGGGCCCACAGCTAGATCAAATCCAGCTTATAAAAGGGGTGCTCGATCACATGGATTGAAGCTTGGAAAATTTTCTAAGTGATGGAATTTCTCCCCCAAGAACAGCAGCTCACGTCGCCATTTAGGCCAGCCAAGAAGGAAGAAAATAGAAGAAAAAGAAGGGAAAAAGAAAGGGAAATTGGTGGAGAAAAATCCATTTCAAGTAATTAGGGTTTGGTGCTCATCAATCAAGTACGTTCATGTGTTGATTTGAGCTTTCCATCTTGAGTTTTAAACTCTAAAATTTTGATATGAAATTGATGCTTAAAGACTCCTTAAATAATGATTCAACATGCCCTTTGATCATATATGGAATGGTTATTAAGCTATATGAATGAATTTCCATGTTCTAGATGGTGGAAATGAAGTTTAGGATGGGTTATGAGTTGAAAATCTAACTTAATGAATTCTAAATTCACATGACAAGTTGTTGTATTGGATGAATGATATGTTTAGGTTATGAAACATGTTTTAATTAAAAACATATGTTGATTTAAGCTTAAGTTATGAATTTTAGAAACTATGGAATTCAAAGTGACGTATATGACCCGATTTCTTCATTTTGATGCAAAAAATGGTATGAAAATGGAATTGCATGATTTATGGAAGCAATGTAGGGTAAAATACCCTAGGTTTAAGGTATTATTGATGCCCAAAAGGATTTAGAAGGATGTTTCATTGAAATAATATTTAGAAGGATGGTGCAAAGAATTCTCTCCATAAGAATGACAAGTTCCATGTGTAAGGAGGTATATAATGTCGGGGTAACTAAAAGACATGCATGGAATGGAAATCAAGTAGGCTAGTCGAGGTAGTAAGTGGAAAAGGAGTACCCCTTGATGTTGCCAAGTCGGAAGGTCCGGCGCTAAGGATGGAAAGGATCATGTCATGGAAAAATGTTCCCTGTGCTAGCGTACCCTCACATGAAGGATAACGTCATCAATGAAAATGATGAATTTGCACATCCAAAGTTTATGAAATGTTTATGAAATGTGTATGAATGATTTATGAAAAGGTTTTTGCTCCACTTGTAGTTAATCACTTGATAAGTGTCTCTACTGAAGGGAGAGAAATACTTTTAAATAAATATGCCTTAAAAATGAATTGCCTGTAAAATATACAGTTTACTTATTGAGTTTCGACTCACGTTTTTATTTTCCAAACCCATAGACAGGTGAAAGAAGAGACTTGGCGAAGGAGCAATAGCAAGATCATTAAAGCAAATGGAAAAACATAGAACTTTTATGTTATGGAAAAACTCATGTTGAATGGATGTAATTATTTTGATGTGCTACAGTAACCATTTTGAAACCCATGAACAGTAACCACGTTGCTACAGTGATCTGCTATAGTGAACAGCGTGATTTTGGAGAAAATTTGGAAATTAATATTTGAATATAAGTATGGAATTTTTGAAGAATTTATGGACAAAAATATCTATGTAAAGAAATAATGCCCAAATATTATAAAGCATACATAGGAAGCAGCTTAAATAGAGGAAATGAAATATCCTTTGTCCTTGAACAGGAAAAGGAAAAGAGAAGGTCGAAGACACCTTCTAAGAAGGTAAGCAAGTATATGTTTTGCAAATTATTTCCAAAATGCTTGAAATTGTTTGCAAGTTGCTTTATGAAATTTATTTAAGGTTGGCCATACCTATAACTGCTTTACATGAACTGAAGTTCGTTTTGTGAAATTATTTATTAAATGCTTTTTATGAAATTGTTTATGATTTGCAAATATCATGCCAGCATGTGTATGAGAATGAGCATGTGCACGAGGAATAGGCCTTAGTCGAGGTAGTAAGCGGACCGGATGTCCCCCTCGCTATTGCCAAGTCGCTTAATAGGCCCAGGCCGGCGGCGACCTCCCTGAAATGGGAGCATATATGGGATGGGCGCCTAGCTAGCGTCGCATCCAAAGGAATGTCATGAATGCTATGTATGCATTGCATTTGCATTTTATGAAATGCATGAAAATGATTGAAAAATTATGTATAGCTTGCTTACTGAGTATTATTACTCACCCATGCTTTTTCAACAACAGACAGAAAAAGATGATGAAGGCAGCATGTAAAATGATATGCAGTGTGCCGGAAAATAAGGCACAAAGGTTCCATAGAGGATTGAGACCCCAGCTAAGAGAGGGGTTAGCCCCATTATTAATAAAGGACTATGCCTCTAGCATTGAGAGGGCTAGGGCATTGGAGATGGAGTCTATGAGAACTCAGGAGCTTAGGCAAGCTCAAAAACAATTCTTTACAGCCTCCAAGGAAGGTGAGACTAATAAAGGGAAAAGGGGATTCGCCGAAAAAAAGAAAATCGGTGACCAGACAAAGAGCGCCTCGACTTGCAGAACTTGCCACAAGGGCCACTCAAGCGAATGTTTACAGGGAACGGGGAAATGCTACAAATGTGGCCAAACGGGTCATGTGGCCCAGGACTGCGGGACCGACGAAGCCAAGATAATAAAGTGCTTCAACTGTGGTCAGGTCGGACACATTTCGCCCAATTGTCCGAATAAGCCACAAGGAGCATAAGTTCGAGGGAGGCCGGCCCAGCAAAAAGTCTCCGCCATCGCTAATCGACCCGGTACTGCTGCCAACCCAGTGCATGTCCAAGCCCTCACCCGAACAGAATCACAAGAGATGGAGGAAAAAGTGATTACAGGTATGATTTACATTTTGGGAAATTCTACAGTAGCTTTATTTGATTCTGGAGCTACGCATTCATTTATATCATACCAATTCGTAATCACACACGCACTATGGGTAGAGGAAACCAGTAGTACTATACATGTAGAATCCCCAGTATATAGATTGGCAAGTATAAATCAAATCTGCAAAGCATGTCCTATCAGGATAGGAACAAAAATATTGGAAGCTGATCTCATCCTATTACCCATGACAGAGTTTGATGTCATATTAGGGATGGATTGGCTAAGTCAATGGGGTGCAACAATTGATTGTAGAAATAAAAAGGTGCAATTTGAAGCACCAAAAGATGAAATAGAGATCAGTAAAATAAGACAGCCAGAAAACACAATAAGGATGATATCAGCTATGAAAGCAGCTCAGCTGATGCGCCAACAGTGTACAGCTTATCTGATCTCTATAAACACAATAAGAGATGGGGTATCTATGGAACAAATCCCAGTGGTAAAGGAATTTTCAAATATTTTTCCAAAAGAGCTATGTAATTTACCACCAGAAAGAGAGATGGATAAGGATATAGAAATTATTCCAGGAACAGCTCCAATATCTAAAGCCCCATATAGAATGGCACCAGCCGAGTTGGCTGAGTTGAAAGTACAGATTCAAGATTTATTAAATAAAGGGTTTATTAGACCCAGTGCATCACCTTGGGGAGCTCCAGTGTTGTTTGTAAGAAAAAAGAATGGGAGTTTGAGACTCTGTATTGATTACAGAGAATTGAACAAAGTAACAGTAAAAAATAAGTACCCACTCCCAAGAATAGATGATCTTTTTTATCAGTTAAAAGGAGCTTCTACATTTTCAAAAAATGATTTACAGTCAGGTTACCACCAGTTGAGGATATGTCCAAAGGACATCCATAAAACAACATTCAGAACAAGATATGGGCATTATGAATTCTTAGTCATGCCATTTGGACTAACGAATGCCCCAGCTGTGTTTATGGATATGATGAACAGAATTTTTCGAGAATTTTTGGATCAATTTGTGGTGGTATTCATTGATGATATATTGATTTATTCAAAGACAGAAGAAGAACATGAGAAGCATTTAAGGATAGTGTTGGAAATTCTTCGAAGGGAGAAATTATACGCTAAATGCAAAAAATGTGAGTTTTGGTTGAAACAAGTAGCCTTTCTCGGCCACATTATATTCGAGGAGGGAGTACAAGTAAATCCTCAAAAGATTGAGGCAATAACAAAATGGCCACAGCCAACAAATATCACGGAAATAAGAAGTTTCCTAGGGCTTGCTGGCTACTACAGAAGATTTGTGGAAGGATTCTCACAATTGTCAGCTCCGCTCACAAAGCTGACAAGGAAAGGAGTTAAGTATGAATGGACACAGGAATGTGAGAATAGCTTCCAAGAATTAAAGACAAGACTGGTAAAAGCTCCAATTCTAACACTACCTACGAAGAAGGAAGGGTTTGTGATCTATAGTGATGCCTCAAAGAAAGGATTAGGATGTGTATTGATGCAAAATGGAAAATTTATATCATACGCATCTCGGCAACTCAAGCCAAATGAGGTAAACTATCCAACCCATGATTTAGAATTGGCAGCAGTAGTCTTTGCCTTGAAAATTTGGAGATATTATTTATATGGAGTTAAATGTGAGGCTATACTGATCATAAGAGCCTCAAATATATTTTTACTCAAAAGGAGTTAAATATGAGGCAAAGGAGATGGCTCGAATTACTCAAGGATTATGACCTTGACATTTTATATCATCCAGGCAAAGCCAATGTAGTAGCCGATGCGCTAAGTAGAAATGTTAGCTTGGCACATCTCATCACAAAGGAAGAAGGGCTATTACAAGAGTTGAGACAATTAGAATTAATTGTAAGCCCACCTGGGGTACAAGTTAGATTGTCTCAATTACAAATCCAGTCGAATTTATTTGAACAAATTAAAATAGCTCAACAAGAAAATGGGGATTTCAAGAATTATGTGAAAAGAATGATTAAGAAAAATCCCAGTGAATACATACAAGATGAACATGGGATGTACAGATACAGGGGTCGCCTATGTATACCCAATCAAGAGGAAGTAAAGGAAGAGATATTGAAAGAAGCACATTTCTCTCCATTTTCGATGCATCCAGGTAGCACCAAGATGTATCAAGACATCAAAAAGATGTATTGGTGGAATAATATGAAGAGAGAAATTGCTGAATATGTGGCTAACTGCCTAACATGTCAAGGGTTAAGGCTGATCATCAAAGAACCCTTGGAAAATTACAGTCGCTAAAAATCCCAGAATGGAAATGGGATGATATTACTATGGATTTTATTGAAGGGTTGCCAAGAACCCATAATGAAAATGATGCTATATGGGTCATAGTAGATAGATTATCAAAAGTAGCTCATTTCCTAGCCATCAAGAAAAATTTTACTGCTGAGCGACTGGCTAAAATTTATTATAAGGAGATAGTGAGACTGCATGGAGTACCTAAGTCAATAGTTTCCGATCGAGATTCCAGTTTTACATCTCGATTTTGGAAAAGTTTACATCAAACCTTAGGTACACGGCTGAAATTCAGTACAGCATTTCATCCTCAAACTGATGGGCAGACAGAAAGGGTAAATCAAATAGTAGAGGATATGCTGAGGATGTGCACAGTAGAATTTGGAGGATCATGGGATGAATATTTGGCTATGGCAGAATTTTCTTATAATAACAGTTATCAAGCAAGTATTCAAATGCCCCCATTTGAAGCTTTATATGGACGGAAATGCAGAACTCCTCTAAACTGGGATGAAGTAGGAGAAAGAAAATTGGCTCCAGACCTCTCAAAGAGAATGGCGGAAAAAGTTCAAGTGATTCGCCAGTGTATACTCACAGCCCAGAGCAGGCAAAAGAGTTACACCGATTGCAAAAGGAGGGATTTAAATATCCCAGTTGGGGATCACGTATTTGTTAAGGTAACACCTTTCAAAGGAGTCACCCGGTTTGGAAAGAGGGGAAAATTAAACCCAAGATATGTTGGGCCCTTTGAAGTTTTGGAAAAGATAGGCAATCTAGTCTATAGAATAGCTCTGCCACCAGGCCTCAGTGTCATCCACAATGTGTTTTACATCTCCATGCTCAGAAAGTATGTTTCAGATCCAACCCATGTGTTGATAGCAGAAAATTTGCCAATACAAGAACACTTGAACTATGAGGAAAGGCCAATCAAGATATTGGATTTCAAGATCAAGAAGCTTCGGAACAGAGAAATTGAGTATGTAAAGGTTCAATGGAATCGATATTCAGAATCCGAAGCCACATGGGAGTTACGGGAAGAAGTTGAAAGAAAGTACCCTCAATTATTCAAAGAAAGATAGGTTTCGGGAAGGAACCTATTGTAAGGGGGGGGAGAATTGTGGAACCCCGACCGTATACGCGTCATTTCGACAATATACGCGTCATTTCGACATTTGTAATTTTGAAGATTATTTTATGAATAAATGAAAAATTATGAATTTTATTAATGGACATGTGTATTTGAGGTTGTAATAATGCAGTCGAAAATTTAACCCCGTGAATAGTGCACGTGAATAGTAAACAAGGGGTTAAGATGTATGATTAAGAGTTAATCACTTGGATTAACTTAATATCATGTTCTAAACCCATATTTTTAGGTTAAATACATAATAATCATTAATTAATCAACATATGGGGATTTATATCTCCCATTTATCATTCTCCATCCATTTTGCATTTTGCCTACGTCGATGCTCATTTTAAGCTTCTAAGTGACGTTTTAATCTTCATAAATAAATCTCAACATTTGAGATAATCCAAAATCATCCATACAGAAACATACTTATGCATTTCATCACATATTCATGCATATTTTGCATTTTTAGCAATTCATATAAGTCATGTACCACTTATTCATGCTTTAGCCTTCCACGTACACCCATCTTATTGGTGTTTCTTAAAATTTCTTGACACAGAAACTTGTGTCCTTAATTAGCACGATTAAAACCCTTAATTAACATTTAATTTAGGGTCTAATTTTGAATTTTCAATCCATTCATCATAGGGTTCCAAAACAGCAACGTTAGGACCCATTTTTCATCCTTTCAACGCCTCTTTCAAGACTTAAATTATAACAGATTTTTAAGTCATAATTTCTAGCAACTAAACATTCTTTTCTTAACACAAATTTAGGATATTATCACATTTAAAATCCATAATTCATTTGCTTCCAAAACAGCAACATCTTAACCTCTTTGACCCGTTTTGACGGGTCCACACATATATCCTTAAAATCAGATTTAGGGCATATCTTTTCAAGAATTTTTGGACACTCAAAGTACCTTAAACTTAGGATAATTTATCCTCCATAAAATCCATAAATCATTTAAGTGCTTCCTTGTATCATTTTTAACCCAAAAAAGGAAAATCGGGTTATTTCTTGAAACTTAGGGTTTCATATTTGCTAAAATCATCAACCAATGCTTAAATCATCATATGTAATTAAAACGAACATGAATTACATCCAATCATCATGCTTAAATCATACAACAACTTGGTATAGGGTTTTGGATTTTCCAAGTTAGGTTTCTTCACAAAATTCAACCCTAACATCCATCTTAACCTCTTTAAACCCTTAAATTCATCCATACTATTCAATCCTCAATTAATACCCAAATCAAGGGAATCATGAATCATCCTTTAAGGGTTTATTATGAATCAAATTCATGACCCATAGTTTGAGGTGAAAAATTTAGGATTAAAGAATCCAAAACATGAAGTATACTTACTTGAATTGAATCAAACTTGAATCCGAACTTTCCTAGCTTGAATCCCTTTCTTTCTTCCCCTTTTTCCTTATCTTTTTCTCCTCTTTTCCTTGCTTCTTTGGGTCGTGCAATGGCTGCCTT
The DNA here is from genome assembly GCA_030490835.1 of Annona cherimola. Classification (NCBI taxonomy): domain Eukaryota; kingdom Viridiplantae; phylum Streptophyta; class Magnoliopsida; order Magnoliales; family Annonaceae; genus Annona; species Annona cherimola. The sequence goes on along the minus strand of CM059973.1, from coordinate 37,655,273 downwards.
GCTTGGGAGAAAAGCCTCTCTCCAAAATGTGCGCTTAGGAAAGCACATCCATGGCATTTTCTCTCTCCTTCTCTCCCTTTTTTTTCTCTCTCTCTCTCCATGACCAAGAACGACCCAAGGCTTCCCTTCTTGCCCATTTTATAAGGTTTCTCTCCACCTTGCTTACTCATTAAGCTTCCTACCTTGCTTGCTCCCTAAGAAATCTCCTTGCTCCTTAAGAAACATACTTTGCTTGTTCTTTAAGATTCCTCCTTTACTTGCTACCTAAGAAACCCCATACTTGCTCCCCAAGAAAGCAATTTTTCATGATAATTAACTTAATCCAATCCATCCATAAGATTCACCATAGAGTTTTATCCATTCATCTCAAGTTTTGTCTCAAAACAACTTTCCTATCTCAAGTTATAGTCGTTTGAAATTAACTTTTGGATTTGGGATGAAAGTGAATAATTATCATCCTAATCCCATCACAATTTCCTTAATGCAATCCATCCATAAGATTAGGCACAAAATCATGTGCTTACCTTTCAAATTTCATCTCAATCCGCCGTATAGGCGCCAAGTTATAAATTTTCTAGCATTTTCCAACATAATTGCATAATTATCATTTTAATTTCCATAAATTAAATCATGGAAATTAAAATAAATATTCATGCCACATTAGTATATCCTAATCCTCCTTAAGCCTCTTTAGTCATCTTGACTCACATTGGGCTTTAGCGATTAATCTTAATCACCATTCTTAATTGCAAACCCTAATTGCAAAATAACATTAAATCATAAAATCTTTCATAAATCATCCATAATTCGTTTACATAATACATGTGTCATATTTACAGACCTTCTTGGGTCTGGTTATCACACATGTAATTGTGGTAAAAGGTATATGTTGCTGATATGATAATTAAGTATAATCTCAAATTTTAAGACTAATATATGAAGCCTAAGATATCGAATATGTGCTTTGATAGAGCACCGACGTATGAAATATGAAAAAAATAGATGACAAATGATGAATGGAGGTATGAACCCCCATATGATGATAGATGAATGGTTATTATGTGTATGAATGAATACCTTACATATGAGTTTAAAATATCATATGGAATGGATGGTATGATGCACAAGTACATGCCGTGTATGTACACCCGACTTGGAATTCAAGTGGGATGTGTATGTAATGAATTATGAGTTGAAAAACTAAGTGTATGCAAGAAAATGAAAATGTCATGAATACAATACCATTCTTATGTTTATAGGCAAAGGCAAAGAATCGGAAAGCTAAGGCGGAATAGGTAAGCAAGCGACCTTCTAAATAATTTTTATTTTATCAAAATATGATAAAATGATTGCTAATAATGTTCTTAATGTTTTGAACCATTTTACAATTGATTGATGAAATTCTTTCCAAGTTACTTGGGGATGGTCTTTCCTTTAGTTCAATATGTGTTAAAATGCTATTTCAATTGTGATAAATGTTTTACGTCATGCTTTTATCAAATATTGATGAAAAATTATGCTTTAAGAGTTCATGAATGAAAAATCATGCAAGCATGTCAAGGATCATGTTTATGAAAGGTTCATGTGCATAAAGCATGAGGTTCACCTCAAAGGTATAAGCGGACAGATTGTCTCCCTTTGATGCGGCCAAGTCGCTAAGAGAGGCCAAGGGCTGGCAGCGCCTCCCTGGATTAGGAGAGACGGATGGTTGCCTAGCTAGCGTCCATCCGATGATGTCATGATGTATTGCGTTATTTATGATATACCCATGATGGGTATAAGGAGCATGTTTTCATGATATACCCTCGAGAGGGTATAATGTTGCTTTCCATGATATTTTAAATGAAAGATGTTACTTTCAAAGGGAATTGCCTAAAATCCTATTGCTTGCTTATTGAGTTTCGAATCAAATTTTGTTTTCCAAGCGCAAAGAAAGGTGAAAGGAAGCACAAGGCAAGGAGTACAGGTTGAACTTTGAAGATTGATGAATTTTTAAGAATTCCTGTATATGAATTTCTGATAGAATGATTGTATGGTGATCTTATGTGACTGTCTTGATGTCGTATGAGAAAAATTTTATGTTAAGTGGCTATGGATGGAGAAAAATTTTTTATGGACAAATGCTAAGGCATGAATTATCATATTATGATTGAATATGAGTTTTATGATATAACATGTGTATGTCAAGATTTAGTAAAGGCCTAAAAGGGCGCACGATTGAAATTAGAACATGTCTAATGACATTAGCTCTTAATGAGTAAAGGCTAAATGGATAAATATCAAATAAATCCCGCCGTGTGACAGGACAACAATCCGGATCACGTTTATTAATCGATAACGGTCCCGGAGTAAGGCAAATGTTGTGTTGCTCCGGCTGGGGTGTCACACTTATGTGAATTGCTAAAATGCAAAAATGCATGAAATTATGATAAAAGGCATGTTTATGTTGCTGATTTGATGATTAAGGATAATCTCAAATTTTAAGACTAATATATGAAGCCTAACACATCGAATATGTGCTTTGAATGAGCACCGACGTATGAAATGTGAAAGAATATATAAAAAATGATAAATGGGAGGTATGAACCCGCATATGAAGATAGATGAATGGTTATTAAGTGTATGAATGAATACCCTGCATATGAGTTTAAAATAGGATGTGGAATGGATGGTATTATGCACAAGTACGTGCCATATATGTATACCCGACTTGGAATTCAAGTGGGATGCGTATGTAATGAATTATGGGTTGGAAAAATAAGTGTATGCAAACAAATAGAAATGTTATCAATGCAATGCTATTCTTTTGTGTAGAGGCAAAGGCAAAGAAAAAGTAGATTCAAAAAGCTAAGGTGGAACAGGTAAGCAAGAAACCTTCTAAACGATTTTCGTTTTATCAAAATATGATAAAATGATTGCTAATGATGTTCTAAATATTTTGAACCATTTTACAATTGATTGATGAAATTATTTCCAAGTTATTTGGGGATGACCATTCCTTTAGTTCAATATGCATTGAATTGCTATTTCAATTGTGATAAATGTTTTATGCCATGCTTTATCAAATATTGATGAAAAATTATGCTTTAAGAGTTTATGAATAAAAAATCATGTTAGCATGTCAAGGATCATGTTTATGAAAGGTTCATGTGCACAAAGCATGAGGTTTACCTCAAAGGGGTAAGCGGACCGATCGTCCCCCTTTGGTGCGGCCAAATCACCAAAAGAGGCCTATGGCCGGTGGCGCCTCCCTTGATTGGGAGAGACGGATGGTTGCCTAGCTAGCGTCCATCCTATGATGTTGTGATGCATTGCATTATTTATGATATACCCATTACGGGTATAAGGAGCATGTTTTCATGATATACCCTCGAGAGGGTATAATGTTGCTTTCCATGATGTTTTAAATGAAAGATGTTGCTTTCAAAATGAATTGCCTGAAATCCTATAGCTTGCTTATTCAGTTTCGACTCACATTTTGTTTTTCAAATCCAAAGACAGGTGAAATGAAGCACAAGGCAAGGAGTACAAATTGAACTTTGAAGATTGATGAATTTTTAAGAATTCCTGTATATGAATTTCTAAATGAATGATTGTATGATGATCTTGTGTGACTATCTTGATGTCGTATGAGAAATTTTTTATGTTAAGTGGCTATGAATGGAGAAAAAAATTTTATGGACAAATGCTAAGGCATGAATTATTATATTATGATTGAATATGAGTTTTATGATATAACATGTGTATATCAAGATTTAGTAAAGGCCTAAAAAGGCACACAATTGAAATTAGAACATGTCTAATGACATTAGCTCTTAATGAGTAAAGGCTAAATGGATAAAATATCAAATAAATCCCGCCGTATGACAGGACAACAATTTGATCTCGTTTACCAATCCATAATGGTCCTGGAGTAAGGCTAATGTTATGTCGCTCGGGCCAAGGTGCCACACTTATGTGAATTGCTAAAATGCAAAAATGCATGAAATTATGATAAAAGGCATGTTTATGTTGTCGATTTGATGATTAGGGATAATCTCAAATTTTAAGACTAATATATGAAGCCCAATACGTCGAATATGTGCTTTGAATGAGCACCGACGTATGAAATGTGAAAAAATAGATGAAAAATGATAAATGGAAGGTATGAACCCGCATATGATGATAGATGAATTGTTATTAAGTGTATGAATGAATACTTTGCATATGGGTTTAAAATATGATATGGAATGTGTGGAGCCCCAAGCTCGAGCGTCACATCCTGAACCTTACCTCAGGATCGTTATTGATTGGTAAACGTGATCAAGATTGTTGCTCTATCACATGGCGGGTTTTAATGGATATTTATCTAATTAAATGTATTCTCATAGGAATTTATTTCTCTATATTTCTCGTCTCATGCATATCTAGGTCATTTCTATCTAACCATTACATAGCTAAGCATGATGTTCAAGAAACATTTCAATTTTCACATAAATCAGATGTCACAGCATGTATCATCCATAGTTGTCAACTTAGAACATCAAAGTAATTTACAACCATTCAACATAAGTTTTCCATGACATCAGACTACTATTGTTTTTCCATTTCTTTAATGATCTGCTCTTGCTCCTTTGTCAGATCCTTTCTTTCACTTGTCTTTGGGTTTGGAAAACGAAAACGTGAGTCGAAACTCAATAAGCAAACTATTTATATTTCACAGACAAATCATTTCGGGCAACATTTTGCATTTAAAATAACTTGGAAAGCAATTTATACCTTTTGGAAAGGTATATCTTGAGAACATAGTTCTTGTACCCATCACGAGTACGACATGCATAATGCAATATAAAACCATGAACATGTCCTTCATAGGATGGAAGCTAGCTAGGCAACCATCCGTCGTTGTCTTCTCCCATCTCAGAGAGGGTGCCGCCGGCCTTAGGCCTATTTTAGCGACTTGGCCACACCAAAAGGGGACAATCGGTCAACTTATACCTTTTAGGTGGACCTAGTACTTTGTGCACATGAACTTTTATAAAAACATCTTTAACATGCTAGCATGATTTTTCATTCAGAAACTTAGAATCACATCACTTTTCATAACATTTATCAAAAAAATTTCACAATGCCATATTGTAAACAGAAACATCATTTCAACACATATTTAACTAAGGAATGACCATCCTTAAATACATTAGAAATAATTGTAGTGTTCACATCAAAACAATTAGAGCAAAAGCTGTATTTATGTAAAGCAATTTAGAAAACAAAAATCATTTAGAAATTTGCTTGCTTACCTGTGTTTCTTTAGCTTTCCAAGTCTGACTTTTCTTTGCCCTTGCCTACATGAGAATAATATAATATTCATATATTCCTTTTTCTTGCATCCCATTTAGTCTTCTAACCTATTTTCATTATCATACATAATTCATTTGACTTCTCAAGTCGTTATGCATATATAGCACATACTTGCACATTCCATCGGTTATTACACAACATATTTAATCTCATAAGTAGGGTAACCATTCAATCACATAATAATCATCCAATAACTGTCATTTAAAGGCTCATTACCTTCCTTACATCCTTTTTTTCACTTATTTTCCAATTTTTTCTATATCGGTGCTCATTTTAAGAACACGTTGTCGCCTTAAGCCACATTAATTAATCCCAAAATTTGAAATTAACATCATGCATCTAAACAGCTATATCATCACAAAATTTATCATATTTTCATGCATTTTTGCACAAAATCAAATTACATATATCATTTATCACTTATGCATGTTCATCCCTTCGCATATATCATTTAACAACACATATAAGATGCATTTCATAAAATTTTCTAAGTCAGCAACCTTGTCCATATTTCAGCATGATAATAATCCTTAATTACCACTTTATTTAGGGTATTTTTATGGAATTTTCATCCACTAATCATAGGTTTTCAAAACAGCAACTTTGGAACCCATTTTTCACACGTTTAACGTGTCTATCAATACTTAACCCTAAACAGTTTTATAATTCCGAATTTTCAGAAATTAATCCAAATTTTCCTAACCCAAATCTAGGGTATTAACACATATTTAACATCCATAAATTAACTCCTCTCAAAACAGCAACTTACTTCCCCATTTGGGCATCTTTTCATAAAATTTCATAAAATTAGATTTGGGGCTTATCTTCCCAAATCCTTTTGGGTGTCCATAGTACCCTAACCGTAGGGTATTTTACCCTACATAACTTCCATAAATCATTTATTCTCATTTCCATACCATTTTTAACATAAAAATGGAAAAATCGGGTCATATACATCACTTTGAGTTCCATTATTTCTAAAATTCATATCTTAAGCTTAAGTCAACATATATATTTTATTAGATCATGATTCATAGCCTAAACATGTTATTAATCCAATACAGCAACTTATTACTTGCATTTAGGATTTATCAAGTTGAGTTTTCAACTCATAGTCCATGCTAAACTCCATTTCAACCACATAAATCATTGAAATCTATACATATAACTTAATACTCATTCAATATTTGATTAAAGGGCATATTGAGTCACCATTTAAGGAAACTTTATGCATCAAATTCACATCCAAAAACTTGGAGTTTAAAACTTAAAATCAAAAGATTCAACTCATCACATACACTTACTTGATTAATGAAACTTAAACCCTAATCACTTGTGCTTGATTTCTCCTCCTTTTCCCCTTTCTTTTTCCTTCCTTTTTTCGTTCTTTTTTTCTTCCTCCTTGCTGGCCTAACCTTGGACGTGAGCTGCTGTGTGTGTGGAGAAGGTGTTTTGCAACTTAGAAAATTTCTTTCCAACCCTTTCTCTCACTTGGCCATTCACATATATATAGGGCTGGATTTTGTCCAGCTTGTGGACCCCACTTGGAGATGAATTTGAAGGGTAATTCAATGCATTCTTACCCCTTAATGTGCTGTGTCAATTGCAGCCAAGTAAAATATTTTTAAAATATTTTTTTAAAAACCAAAAATCTGCTCAAAATGTGCTCAATCCAGCTGTCCACTTGCTCACGTCCATTAACTGCCCCATTTCCAGATCTTTTTCCATTTTTTTAACAACCTTAATTTAAGGGTAATTTATACACTTAATTAGCAATTAGTTTAACATTAATTTAGCTTTAAAAAATTCCAGAAAAATTCCAGCAGCAACTTCTCTTGGACGTCCATGTGTATGACCCATGCTGTCACCATTTCATCATTCAATGTACAGCTGCCATTAACAATTTTTACAGGGATTTTTCACATGAATAAATGCACATTTATATGTCCCTACATGTCAGCTATTTATGTGCATAAATTATAAAATTAAAAAATTTAAAAAAATCCAGCAGCAGCAATGTTGGGACGTCCATGCTTGCCACCTCTCCTATGCTCATTTGAGCTCACCCCTAAGCTCTTAAATATGCACGTTAGAGCAGGGATAATGCATGGATTTTTGCATTTTACAATAATGCACAAAATACCCAGGTTTTAAGCTGCATTGGACACCTATTTTAGCCATTAAAATCTTCATTTAATCCATGTACTCCATGCCTTTAATACATGGTACTTTTAAGGTGTAAAAGTCAACCATATGCACCTTTTCCAATTTAGGTATTTTCCAAAAATAATTAGCTTAATATAAACCTTCCAAAATTTTAATCTCATAATTTCATTCAACCATTTTAAATTTCATCTCAATCCGATTTTCCTAGCTCAAGTTATAGCCGTTTGAAGTTAAACTATGATCAATCATCGCCCTAATTTCATCAAGGATTTTCATGACCCAATAATCTCATAAGATCAAGCCCATTATCATCAACTTCCCTTTCAAATTTCACTTGAATCCTCCTTACAAGCGTTAAGCTATGAATTTTCTAGTATTTTTCCACTTAACTTGATAATAATCCTTTAAATTCTCATAATTCATATCAAATAATTTAAAATAATTATCCATGATATATTAGTGTATTTCAATCACCATTAAATTATTTTAATCCCATTGTCTCATATTAGCTTATAATCATCGCTTAAATCATTATTGCTAATCCTTAGCCCTAATTGCAATAATTTAACAAAATCACAAAATCATTCGAAATTCAATAAATTCACATATAATTCACATGTAAATGTTCCATGCATACATTAGAGTCCTACATAGGTTGGGTTTCACAGAATGGATGATATTATGCACAAGTACGTGCCATGTATGTATACCCGACTTGAAATTCAAGTAGGATGTGTATTAATGAATTATGGGTTGGAAAACTAAGTGTATGCAAACAAATGAAAATGTTATCAATGAAATGTCATTCTTATGTGTATAGGCAAAGGCAAAGAAAAAGTAGATTCGAAAAGCTAAGGCAGAACAGGTAAGCAAGCGACCTTTTAAACGATTTTTGTTTTATCAAAATATGATAAAATGATTGTTAATGATGTTCTAAATGTTTCGAACTATTTTACAATCGATTGATGAAATTATTTAAAAGTTATTTAAGGATGGTCATTCCCCTAGTTCAATATATGTTGAAATACTATTTCAATTGTGATAAATGTTTTATGTCATGCTTTACAAAATATTGATGAAAAATTATGCTTTAAGAGTTTATGAATGAAAATCATGCTAGCATGTCAACGATCTTATTTATGAAAGGTTCATATGCACAAAGCATGAGGTCCACCTCAAAGGTATAAGAGGACCGATTGTCCACCTTTGGTGCGGCCAAGTCGCTAAGAGAGGCCTAGGGCTGGTGGCGCCATCCTGGATTAGGAGAAGCATTGGAGACGGATGGTTGCCTAGCTAGCTTCCATCCTATGATGTCATGATACATTGCATTATTTATGATATACCCATAATGGGTATATGGAGCATGTTTTCATGGTATACTCTCGAGAGGGTATATGTACATGTTCAATGCACACATTAAATCGTCCTTAGGTTGGGTTTTCACAAAACAAGTGTTTTAAGTGTGAGCACATGGGGCAAATAGGCAAGGAATATGGTAAGGGAGAGGCCAAAGTTGCAAAATGCTACGTTTGTGACCAGGTTTGACATATAGCCCCAAAGTGTCCAAATAGAGCACAAACATCGTAAGGGCAAGAAAAAACCGCACAACCAAGGCTAACGGGAGTAGCTAACAGACAGGGAACCTCTACGAACCCTATTCAAGTGCATGCTCTGACCCGAATGGAGTTGCAAGAGCAAGAGGAGAAAGTGGTTATATGTATGGTTTATATTTTAGGAAATTCGGCTATAGCTTTGATTAATTCGGGTGCTAGCCATTCATTCATTGCTTGCCAATATGTAACCACGCATGCACTACCAGTAGAGGAAACCAATAAGGTAATTCATGTAGAATCCCCTATCTATAGGTTAGCCAGCTCTAGCCAAGTATGTAAGGCATGTCCAATCAACATAGAGTCAATGTGGTGCCCCAGCCCGAGCGTCACAACCTTACTCCAAGTATCGATTGATAAACGTGATCAGGATTGTTGCGCTGTCACAATCCTCCCCCCTTACAATAGGTTTCGTCCCGAAACCTTTTTTTTCTTGAACAATTGAGGATATTTCCTTTCGACCTCTTCTCATAGCGCCCAAGTGGCTTCGGATTTTGAATATCGATTCCATTGTACCTTTACATATTCAATCTCTCTGTTCCGAAGCTTCTTGATCTTGAAATCCAATATTTTGATTGGTCTTTCCTCATATTTTGACAAACACGTGATCCCCAACTTGGATATTCAAATCCCTTCTTTTGCAATGGTGTAACTCTTTTGCCTGCTTTGGGCTGTGAGTATACACTGACGAATCACTTGGACTTTTTTTGCCATTCTTTTTTAGAGGTTTGGAGAGAACTTTCTTTCTCCTATTTCATCCCAGTTTAGAGGAGTTCTGCATTTCCGTCCATATAAGACTTCAAATGAGGTCATTTGAATACTTGCTTGATAACTGTTGTTATAAGCAAATTCTGCCATAGCCATGATCCTCCGAATTCTACTGTGCACATCCTCAACACATCCTCAACTATTTGATTTACCCTTTCGTTTGCCCATCAGTTTGAGGATGAAATGTTGTGCTGAATTTTAGCTGTGTACCTAAGGTTTGATATAAACTTTTCCAAAATCGAGATGTAAAACTGGAATCTCGATTGGAAACTATTGACTTAGGTACTCCATGCAGTCTCACTATCTCCTTATAATAGATCTTAGCCAGTCGCTCAGCAGTAAATTTTTTCTTAATAGCTAGGAAATGAGCTACTTTTGATAATCTATCAACTATTAACCATATAACACCATTTCCATTTTGGGTTCTTGGTAACCCTTCAATAAAATTCATAGTAATATCATCCCATTTCCATTTTGGGACTCCGAGCGACTATAATTTTCCAGGGGTTCTTTGATGATCAGCTTAACCCTTTGACATGTTAGACACTTAGCCACATATTCATCAATTTCTCTCTTCATATTATTCCACCAATACATTCTTTTAATGTCTTGATACATCTTGGTGCTACCTAGATGCATCAAAAATGGAGAGAAATGTGCTTCTTTCAATATATGTTCCTTTATTTCCTCTTGATTGGGTATACATAGGCGACCCCTATATCTGTACATCCCATGTTCATCTTGTATATATTTAGTGGGGTTTTTCTTAATCATTTTCTCCACATAACTCTTTAAATCCCCATTTTCTTATTGAGCCTTTTTAATTTGCTCGAATAAATTCGACTGGATTGTAATTGAGACAATCTAACTTGTACCCCAGGTGGGCATATAATTAATTCTAATTGTCTCAATTCTTGTAGTAGCTTTTCTTCTTTTGTGATGAGATGTGCTAAGCTAACATTTCTACTTAGCGCATCAGCTACTACATTAGTTTTGCCTAGATGATATAAAATGTCGAGGTCATAATCCTTGAGTAACTCGAGTCATCTCCTTTGCCTCATATTTAATTCCTTTTGAGTAAAAATGTACTTGAGGCTCTTATGATCAGTATAGACCTCACATTTAACTCTATATAAATAATGTGTCCAAATTGTCAAGGCAAAGACTACTGCTGCCAATTCTAAATCATGGGTTGGATAGTTTACCTCATTTGGCTTGAGTTGCCTGGATGCGTATGATATAACCTTTCCATTTTGCATCAGTACACATCCTAATCCTTTCTTTGAGGCATCACTATAGATTACAAACCCTTCCTTTTTGTGTAGGTAGTGTTAGAATTGGTGCTTTTACCAGTCTTTTCTTGAACTCTTGGAAGCTATTCTCACATTATTATGTCCATTCATACCTAACTCCTTTTCTTGTCAGCTTTGTAAGTGGAGCTGACAATTGTGAGAATCCTTTCACGAATCTCCTATAGTAGCTAGCTAGCCCTAGAAAACTTCGTATTTCTGTGATATTTGTTGGCTGTGGCCACTTTGTAATTGCCTCAATTTTTTGAGGATCTACTTGTACTCCCTTCTCGGATATAATGTGGCCGAGAAAGGCTACTTGTTTCAACCAAAATTCACATTTCTTGAATTTAGAATATAATTTCTCCCTTCGGAGAATTTCTAATACTATCCTCAAATGTTTCTCATGCTCTTCTTCTGTCTTTAAATAAATCAATATATCATCAATGAATACCATCACAAATTGATCCAAAAATTCTCAAAAAATCCTGTTCATCATATCCGTAAACACAGCTGAGGCATTCGTTAGTCCAAATGGCATGACTAAGAATTCATAATGCCCATATCTTATTCTAAATGCTATTTTATGGATGTCCAAAGGACATATCCTCAACTAGCGGTATCCTGACTGTAAATAAATTTTCAAAAATGTCGAAGCACCTTTCAATTGATCAAAAAGATCATCTATTCTTGGCAGTGGGTACTTATTTTTTACTGTTATCTTATTCAGTTCTCTGTAATCAATACAGAGTCTTAAACTCCCATCCTTTTTCCTTACAAATAGTACTGAAGCTCCTCAAGCTGATGCACTGGGTCTAATAAACCCCTTATCCAATAAATCTTGGATTTGTACTTTTAGCTCAGCCAATTTGGCTGGAGCCATCCTATATGGAGCCTTAGATATTGGGGCTGTTCCTGGAATAATTTCTATTTCCATATCCATCTCCCTTTCTGGTGGTAAATTACATAGCTCATTTAAAAAAATATCTGGAAATTCCTTTACCACTGGAATTTGATCCATAGGTACCCCATCTCTTTTTATTGTGTTTATAGAGACCAGATAGGTTGTACATTGTTGGCGTATCAGCTTAGCTGCTTTCATAGCTGATACCATCCTTATTGTGTTTTCTGGCTGTCTTATTTTACTAATCTCTATTTCAGCCTTTGGTGTTTCAAATTTTACCTTTTTATTTCTACAATCAATTGTCGTACCCCATTGACTTAGCCAATCCATCCCTAGTATGACATCAAATTCTGTCATTAGTAATAGGATGAGATCAGCTTCTAATATCTTTGTTCCTATCCTGATAGGACATGTATTACAGATTTGATTTATACTTGCCAATTTATATACTGGGGATTCTACATTTATAGTACTACTGGTTTCTTCTACCCGAAGTGCATGTGTGATTACGAATTGGTATGATATAAATGAATGCGTAGCTTAAGAATCATATAAAGCTACTGCAGAATTTCCTAAAATGTAAATCATACCTGTAATCACTTTCTCCTCCATCTCCTGTGATTCCGTTCGAGTGAGGGCTTGGACACGCACTAGGTTAGCAGTAGTACCGGGTCGATTGGTGATGGTGGGGACTTTTTGCTGGGCCGGCCTCCCTCGAGTTGGTGCTCCTTGTGGCTTATTCGGACAGTTGGGTGAAATGTGTCAGACTTGACCATAGTTGAAGCACTTTATTATTTTGGCTTTGTTGGTCCCGCAGTCCCGAGCCACATGACCCGCTTGGTCACATTTGTAGCACTTCCTCATTCCTTGTAAACATTCGCCTGAATGGCGTTTACGGCAAGTTATGCAAATCGGGGTGCTTTTTGTCTTGTCGCCGATCTTTTTCCCGGTGATTCTCCTTTTTCCTTTATTAGCCTCACCTTCCTTGGAGGCTGTAAAGAATTGTTTTTGAGCTTGCCTAAGCTCCTGAGTTCTCATTGACTCCATCTCCAATGCCCTAGCCCTCTCAATCTAGAGGCATAGTCTTTTATTAATAATGGGGCTAACCCCTCTCTTAGATAGGGCTTAGTCCCCTCTGGAACCTTTGTGCCTTATTCTTTGGCACATTGGCTATCCATGGCACATATCTTACCAAGGCGTTGAACTTTGTAGCGTATTCCGTAACTATCATCCTGCCTTGGTAGAGTTTCTCAAATTCTATCACCCTTTGGCTCTGTAGCCCTACAGAGATATATTCTTTATTAAACCCTTCCAAAAATTCATACAACGTAACCTGCTCCGGATGTGGCATGGTGACCATCAGTGTTTCCCACCATTCATAAGCATCCTTTATCAGTAGGTGGGTAGCGCACAGCACTTTCTGCTAGTCATTGCAGGGCGATATTCTGAATAATTTCTTAATTTTTGTAATCCACTGCTCTGTAATGAGGGGGTCTGGTTCCCCCGCAAACTTGGGCGATCTTTGGGCAAGAAAGGAATTAATAGCCTTTCTGTCGGCCTCAAGGAGACTATCCTCCACTCCCCTTGACGTGCCGAGGTTGGCCGAGGGCCCTAGTCTTTCCCCGTCTCCTCTTGATGGCGGGGCCTGCTGGTTCCTTATTTCTTGCAATAACCCAGCAGCCTAGGCTGTCCATTGCTGCATAGCTTTCTCAATTGTTGTAGCTATTGTTTCTTCTATATGTACCTATGCTTGAGGTCTACGGCTTTCTTCTCGCCGTGGGCGAGTCCTAGAGAATTGCTCATCGGATTGAGCCCAATACGTTCTTTTACTGGCTTTGCCCCTTGTTTGATCAACCGATTCTTCTATTGGGGCCTTTCCTTTGTTGGCTCTTGCTTTAGCTCTGGTAAGCGGCATTTTTAACTTCATAAAATATTTATTAGCATAACATTAATATTTATCATGATATACTTAGTCAGATAAAAACACAAAGTCATAGGATCACATGATTCACATAAATTATCATAAGTCATCAGCAAATCATTTATACATAAGTCAAACTTTTGTACGTAGGCTAACTTAGCCTTATGTACCTGTTCCCTTGCACTTAGTGGAGTCTTTCCTTTATCTGTCATCTACATATAAATCATCAATGATAAATAAATCAATCATAATCATGATTCCATGTATTCTAGTTTGATCATTTCTTTCCTTTTCTGCCTATTTACCAATCCATGCTCTGATACCAAGTTCTGTGGCGCCTCGAACCGAGGTGCCTAGAAGCCTTACTTCGGGATCATTTTGATTGGTAAACGTGACTCAAGATTGTTGCCCTGATCACATGGCAGGATTTATATATATATATATATATATATCATCAATACATGGAAAATTTCCCTCGTTCATCCAACAATATTTCACATATCACAGTTACAATCAAAATCTATTCCATAAACATATCCATTGGAATAAAAATATTCATTTTCATCTCAAAATTAACATCATTGTCTTTACATAAAATTTACATATACAAATTTCATATCAAAAACTACATATCATTTTGCATGATACCTTCATCATCATTTCCTGTCTATTGTTGAAAAAGCATGGGTGAGTAATAATACTCAGTAAGTAAGCCATATTTTTCAATCATTTTCATGCATTTCATAAAATGCAAATGCAATGCATACACTATTCATGACATTCCTTTGGATGCGACGCTAACTAGGCGCCCATCTCATACATGCTCCCATTTCAGGGAGGTCGCCGCCGGCCTGGGCCTATATAAGCGACTCGGCAATAGCGAGGGGGACATCCGGTCCGCTTACTACCTTGACTAAGGCCTACCTTTATATACACATGCCGGCATGATATTTGCAAATCATAAACAATTTCATAAAAAACATTTAATAAACAATTTAACAAAACGGACTTCAGTTCATATAAAGCAGTTATAGGTATGGTCATCCTTAAATAAATTTCATAAAGCAATTTACAAATAATTTTAAGCATTTTAGAAATAGTTTGCAAAAGATATAACTTGCTTACTTTCTCAGTTGTTGTCCTCGACTTTTTCCTTTCCTTTTCCTATTCAAGGAAAAAAGATATTTCACTTATTTCGTTCAAGTTACTTCCCATGCATGCTCTATAGTATTTGGGCATTATTTCTTTATACGGATATTTTCATCCATAAATTCTTCAAAAATTCCATCTTTAGATTTACTGTTCATTTGAGGTTACTGTTCACAGAGACGTGGTTACTGTTCATGGGTTCCAAAAATTGATATTTTTCCAAAAATAAAAAATACCATGACATAAATTATGCCTAGTATATCATAGAAAATTCCATACATTTTGAATTTATCATCATTTACTTGGCGAAAAATCATTTTCTCCATATACTAAAAATCAACATAAATTCACTTAAGCATAATCCTTAATTTCAAAAATCATGAAATTAATATATCATCATTCAAACATCATATTTATCATAATCATACATCCCAAATCATCATTTATTAATTTTGGAGCATTATTTTCACATATCATATGCTATCTTCCCGAATACCCTATTTTCACTCCAAATTTTTGATGTTTTGGCATAATTCCATTTAAGCATTATATCTATACTTATTTTTTTATGCTTAGGTATTATCTAAGTATGGTTTTACCCTATTTAATATCCAAAAGAAATTTGGGTAGAAATCACTTACCTGAATTGGAGATACGCCTCTTTTTCTCACACTTTTTCTCTAACTTACTCCTTTCTTTCCTTGGACGTGTGGGATGGTTTGGGGACTTGCAATGGCTCAAATGGAGTTGGGTTTTGATGGCCTTGGGCGTTCACTCTGCTTCCCTATTTATAGTGTTGCATTGTTCAAGAATTTGGAATTTACCCCCTAGCTTTGAGGTATTTAATTATAAATTCGTATTTCTTTTTAATTTTAAAAATTACTTTGAGCCAAGAGCTGCCCACCCTAGGCCTGCTCCAACCCCCCTATGCAGCCCTATTTTTTATCTTTTTTATTTTTAAAATTAATTAAATTAGGCTAAATTAATCTTAGCCATTGATCAATGATGATGATGATTAATGACCATTGATCTTGGTCAAATTTTTCAGCTGACCCCCCTGCAACATTCCTGCCATATCTGCCTTTTAATTAATTTTTTTATTTTTTAATTATTTATTTTAAATAAAAGTCAAAAGTAGAATTTATTAAAAGTTAGCTATTTTTTTTTATCTTGTTTTGACATTCCATCTTGACCTTTGATTTGTGATTTTCATCACATCTTAACCCATCCATCATGGCCATCATGAATTTTTAACCATCCATAAAAAATTTCATCGAATTCCGACGCCCTGATTGCAACTTATGAATTTTTTTTATTTTTCCACAAAAATCCAAAATTTGATTAAAATATCAAAAAGAATTACTATTTTGTCCTGTAGTGATTAAATCTCTATTTTGTCTTTTTGTGATTAAGTTAATCCAAGTGATTAACTCTTAATCACGTGTTTTAATCCCCTAGTTACTATTCACGTTTACTATTCATGCATGTGAAGTTGCTGTTATGGAAGTAAAAGAATTATGAAATTTAAATATGTTTTAATAACCTAAATTAAGGTTAAGAAAAGCATGATTAATTGCTGGAATTTATGGATTAGAAAACCGTTATGATTTTAGTGTCAAAAAAGACGTTGAAAGGATGAAAAACGGGTTCTAATGTTGCTGTTTTGGAACCCTATAATGAATGGATATAAATTTTGAAATTAAACCCTAAATTATATATTAATTAAGGGATTTAATCATGCTGAAATAAGAACCAAGTTGCTGTGTTGAAAGATTTTAAGAAACACATGATTTATGTGTTATGAAATGGACATGTATGAAGAGATAAGTATGAGAGAATGATAAATGGTTTATGTGAGTTATTAAAATGAAAAAATGCATGAAAACATGATGAAAAACATGGATTAAGTTATTGTTTTAGTAAATAATGATAATCTCAAAATTTGAGATTAATATATGATGTCTAAGTTATTAACTAAGTGCTTAAAATGAGTACCGTTATATGAAAAGTGAAAAATATGTTAAAAATGATAAATGGAGGTCATGAACCTCCAAATAATGATTTAATGAATGGTTATTACATGTATGCAAGTTTACCCTACAAAAGGGTATTAAAAATAAATGAATGGATGATATGATATGTATAGGTTATGTTGATACGTATGAACACCCACTTGTCTTAAGCTAGTATAACGTAAATCCAAATGGCTTTATGTAGGTTGTAAAACCCTAAGGGATACAAGCATTTAAGGTTGATAAGATTAAATGAAATGTTATTTTCATTTATCTAGGCAAAGACAAGGAAAAGAATGGAAGAAAGGGATTAAGGGGATCTCAGGTAAGCAAGCGAACTTTTCAAATTATTGATTTTTCGCTATGTGTTGAAATGATTTAAGATGTAACGTCAATGCTTTTATGAATGTTTTACAAGTGGGCAAGCGCAAGTTTTGAAAATGATGGCTTTAATGAAAAGCCACAAGTTTTGAAAATGACGGCTTTAATGAAAAGTCGTAAGTTTTGGAAAAATGATAGCTTTAATGAAAAGCCTTAAGGTTTGCTTCATGGGAAGCAAGCAACACTTTTTAAGATAAATATTTTATCGCAAGTGTTGCCAAAGATTGGGAATACTTTATTCTAATGGATTGAAGAATTTGCCTATAAGTAAGTAAGTTCTCCAAGATGATATTTTTGAAGGATTTTATGCTTTATACCGATGGTTTTAAGAATTTGCTTTCAAGTAAGCAAGTTCTTTGTGATGTTGTTTCAAAAGTATTTTATAAGAAAAAGGGAATTTTGCCCTTTTTCACAAAGTAATTATAGCAGATAAGTTTTGAGTTTTCTCTTAGGATGTTTTATGATAAATAGCTATGTTTATGAAAGAAAAAGAAAAAGTGATTTGATTTATGGAAAAAGATTAGTTTTTCTATGCCATGTTATTTAAATGTAAATGATAATTTGGACATAGTCCATATATTTTGAAATGATATTCAAAAAATTTTCATTTCCTTTAGATAAGGAAATATTATGAGAATATTTTGAAAATGTTTATACAGATGTTATTTAAGGGGATTTAAGGATGACCAACCCAATAAGATAATTTTATAAACTGGTTTGATTTCGGGTTGCTAAAATAGCATGCAAAAGGCTATGCAAGCTCCTCTTTATGTAAAAATGGAAAATTGAATATGTGAACAGGGATTTGATTTTTAAGGTGGTTGAGAAGGGGATGGTATAATTGCATAACTTTTGTGAGCAAAATGCCCTGAAATAGAAACCAAGAAAATGTTAGGAAAATATATGATTTATTCTTAAAAATTCAAAAGTTTTGAAATATTTTTATCATAAGGGTTTTAAAATGTATTGTGTTTTCGAACATTTCAAATGATTGTCAAAATATTTTACTCAAAAAATTCTTTTAAAAAGAATTTAAGGAAGGTCATCCTAAAACTAGATTTCAAATGACAACTTGTTTAAAGTGGGTGCGCTCGCTTTACAAGTTGACACGGACTGCAGTCTGTGACATTCTTTTTCAAAATAATTTTTAAAGATACAGACCTCGGTCTGTGATGTTTTTCAGGTATGGATGCAGACCGCGGTCTGTGATAAGAATGTGTGGTGCACCAATACAAGAAATAGGTCGGTTGTAGAGCACGGTCGGAGATGAATTGGGGCCCACTCTACATATGACCAAGTCACTAAGGGATGACAGGAGGCTAGCGGAGCCCTTCCTGAGATAGGAACAGGATGAAAGAACAACCGCCTAGTTAGCGTGCTGTGAAGGATGGAATCTCTTCCAAAAGGTAGAATGATCACTTGCTAAGTGTCACTACTGGATGGAGAGAAATGTATTTGCATATATTTTGCTTTTGAAAAGCCCAAAGATTGGGATATTAAAGTATTGTTTTATGAAAAGTTATCCTAAAGGGATTTTTATGAAATGATTACCCTAAAAAAAGAGTGTTTTACATAAAAGTGTAAATAATAAGGATAAAAGAAAATATTTTCTATACAAATGCTTTTAAGAAAATGATTATATATTTTATGGCTTGTTTGCTATAAACAAGCCCCAAGACGGGGATTATGAAAACGATTTATGTCAAACTTGTTTTTGGACATAAGAATGTCCATCGCCAAAGGGCTTAAATGAAAAATATTTATGAACATGAGAATGTCCAATGCCAAAGTTTTTGGGACATCAAATGTTCCTTAGCTAAAGGAATTTATGATGAAAAATATTTTTGGACATAAAAATGTCCCTTGCCGAAAAAGGCTTAAGTGAATGATGTTTTTAGACATGAGAATATCCTTTCTAGCCAAAGAATTTATAAGAAAAATGTTTGGACATAAAACATCCACTGGAAAAAGATGATTTTATGTAAATGTCTTGGAACATTATAAATGTTCACACAAGACCAAAGAAAATTAATTAATAAAGGTCAAATGTATATGTTTTGCCTTAACAAGCACAGCTGTGGCTTGCAAATGGTTTTAAAGAATGCATGTTTATGAAAATGTTCTATGACATAAAATTGTCCTTACGAACAGAGAACTTTATGACAATGTTTTAGGACATATAAATGTCCTTAGGTAAGAAGGTGTTCAAGATATTTATGGAAAAGGTTTTCAAGGAAGTTTTTCCTTAATGATAAAATATTTGCGTACTGAGTTATCACTCACGTTTTGTTTTTTCAAACCTTAGATAGGTATTGGAAAACTCAGGAGGTTGCAAACCTAAGCAGATGAAGAAAAGGCACGTGATGATATCCATGTGGGCTATAAGGAATGGAATAACATGATTAAAGTTCTAAGGTATGTTGATGTGTATGTAAACTTAATTAGAGTTTTAAGTTCTATGTGATCCAATGATTCAATATATAAATGTATGGAATGAAAATGTTATTATTAAGGGTGTGTTTGTTAACAACAAAAAGTTGTCAGTTATAACTTTTCAATCTAAAACTTTTCACTTTCCACAATTATCCTATTTTTTAATTATTTTTTCACATTTTTCTATACAACTACCCTACTTTTCAATCATTTCTACGCAACTACCAACACAACAAACCTATCTATTTCAACTTTATCCTATTTATTCTTCATCATCACCCCTATCACATCACATTATTTGACAACTTTTCATCTCTACAACTTTTCATCAAAAGTTTTATCCATTCCCAAACACACCCTAAGTCAAGAAGACTTTTATTGTAGAAAAAGATGTTGAGATGCTGTGATATGAAATATGAAGTTTTATTACAAGTGTATCACCGCTTGTAGGATGAATGATGTGGAATGTAATGACATGAATGATGATAGATAAAAAAAAGGAAAAAAATTTGGACGAGATCCAATTAAGAACCTGCCGCTTGATCGGGGCAACAATCCTGATTCACATTTACCAATCGATAGATCTTGAGGTAAGAATGTGACATCTCGCATTGGGGCGCCACACTGCCCTTGATGTTGCCAAGTCGGAAGGTCCGGGGCCAAGGATGGAAAGGATTATGTTATGAAAGTATATTCCCTGAGCTAGCGTACCCTCACATGAAAGATTATGTCATGAATGGAAATGATGCATTTGCACATCCAATGTTTATGAAATGCCAAAATTTGGGATTAAACTGGTTTACATGACTTGTTTACATGAATGGTTTATGAAAAAGTTTGTATTCCAATTGGTAGTTGATCACTTGCTAAGTGTCTTCTACCAAATGGAGAGAAATGCTTTTAAACAGTGTTGCCTTTAAAATGAATTGCCTGAAAACCTATAGCTTACTTATTGAGTTTCGACTCACGTTTTATTTTCTAAACTCAAAAATAGGTTAAAGGAAGAAGGAGGCAAAGAGCACAGGTGGAGATTCAAGGATAAATGAATTTCTATGAGTTACTTGTGTATAAACTTATGGATTGTATGGTTGTATAAAGGATGACATTAAACTATTGTTCAATGTTGTATAAGAATTATGTGGTTTTTATGACTACAAATGGCGAAAAAAATTTATGGTCAAATGTTAAGGGATGAATTATCATGTTGATTAACTATGAATTTTATGAGATCACTTGTGTAATTCTCAAATTGTTTAATGACCTTAAAAGGCATTTGATGGAAATTGAAATGTGTGGAATGAATTAAACTTCTAAGGAGTTAAGTTCAAGAGGATAAATATCCAATAAAGGCCACCGTGTGACAGGGCAACAATCCTAATCACATTTACCAGTCGATAAGGTCTTGGAGTAAGGTTGTGACGCTCGGGCTAGGGTGCCACAGTCAATGATCCTAGAAGCCGACTTGATCGTATTACCCATGACCGAGTTTGATGTAATACTAGGCATGGATTGGTTAAGCCAATGGGGAGCTACGATTGAAGAAACTGCTAGAAAAGGATGTAACTGTTGGAAGGCTAAGGCAGCCCGAGAATTCAACAATACTAATATCCACAATGCAAGCGGCTAAAATGGTCCGCCAACACTGCCAAGTATATATGGTTTCAGTAAATTTATGTAATACCCAGACCCAAGTAGGACTCATATAAGTGCATTTAAGATGTAATTCTGATTTATGTATGAATTGATTGATTTATGGATGATTTTTATGAATTTATGAATTTTGCAATTAGGGGTTGCGATTAAGAATGGTAATTAAGATTAATCGTCATAGCCCAATGTGAGTCAAGATGACTAAAGGGGTTTAATGAGGAATAGAATATGCTAATATGGCATGAATATGTATTTTAATTTTCATGATTTAATTAATGAAAATTAAAATGAAAATTAAGGAATTATGTTGGAAATCGTAGAAAATTGATAACTTGACGCCTATAAGGCGGAATAAGATAAAATTTGAAAGGTAAGCTCATGATTTTGGGCTCAACCTTATGTGCGGATTGGATTAAGGTAAATGTGATCAGATTAAGGTGATAATTATTTGATTTTAATCTCACACTCTAAGGTTATTTTCAAAGGATCATAACTTGACGTAGAAAAGTCGGTTTGAGACAAAACTTGAAACGATTGAATAAAATTATGAAATTTATATTATGGAAGGATTGGATTAAGCTAATTACCATGGGAATATTATTAATAGGAAAAAGGTACCTAGCATTGAATTTGTGCGCCCTAGACTACCATAGCATTTAGGTTAAAGCAAGTGGATTAAATGACTTTGTTTAATGCTATGAGAGGTGTCCAATGGAGGTGAATGGATCTGGATTGTTTGGATTTTTTTAAGGGTAAAATCCATTGAAATTTGAGGATTTAAGTGCTTAGTTTTAATACCTAATGTGTAGCTCAAATGGATCTTAGCTAAGGTGGCATTTCCATGGATGTCCAAGGGTAGATATGGCATGGAAATTGAATTTTTAAAAATCCTAAAATGCATGTCTAAGTAGCTAAGACCCTAGGGTAACTAATGAGACATTTAAATGTGTGGAATTTGAGGCATAAAAATTTCAAAAAACAAGGCAAATAGGTGACGCCCCTAAGGGACAGCAACGCACTCCATCAATGAGCTGATTTTTGATAATTTTTGTTAATTATTAAATGGGTATTTTACTTGGATATAAAATTTCCATGTCAACAAGGGATAAGTTAGAATTAAATTATCCTCATGACATGAGGCAAAGTGGGTCCCAAGGGCTAGTTAAAAATTATAAAAAGGGGACCTTATCCAAGGGGGACGTCCATTTGCACAAGGGGGGAGAAAAACTTCTCAAAAATCTCTAAGTGTGGAGCAAGTTGTGCACGTCCAAACCATCAAGGAAATAAGGGGAAAAGAGGAGAAAAAGAGAAGGAAAAAGGATAAGAAAGGGAAGAGGAACCAAGCCAAGAAGGTCAAGTGGGATTCAATTAAAGTAAGTGAAACTTAGGTTTTGAATCATTCAAATCAAGATTTCCTCTCTCAAATCATGAGCCATGAATATGGTTCATAATGAACTCTTAAAGGATAAGTTACGATCCCTTGATAAGGGTATTGAATGATTTTTAATGGTATAAATGAAATCAAGAGTTCAAGAGAGTTAAAAGGGATGTTAGGGTTGATTTTTGAAATAAAATCTATCTTGAAATTTCTTAAAACCCTAAATCAAGTTGCTTTTTGATTTAAGCATGATGATTAGGATATAATTCATGTTATTTTGGATTACATATGTTGATTTTTTCGTTTGTTAATGATTTTAGCAAAAATGGAACTTAGTGTTTCAAGTATTACCCGATTTTTTCATTTTTATGTTAAAATGATGCAAAGAGGAGATTAAATGGTTTATGGATGAATTTTAGGGTAAAATAACCTAAATTAAGGACCCTTTGGACCTCCTAAGTGGGTTGGATGAGAAGCCCTAAATTGGAGTTTTTAGGGTATATGTATGGAACGTCCAAACGGGGGCCAAAACGGGTACCTTACATATGAATTTCATTGCTGTTTGTAAGTAGTTAGTTTATGAATGTTTTAAAGGATAAATTAACCTATGATTAGGGTACTTTGAATGTCCAAGAGGTCTTGGAGATATTTTCCCTAAATCTGATTTTTAAGGACATATGTATGGACACGTCAAAACGGGTAAAAAGGAGTACCCTATATGCTTGAAATGTTGCTGTTATGGAAGCAAATAAATTATGAATTTTAAATATGTGATAATACCCTAAATTTTGGATTAATAAAATCATGTTTAGTTGCTGAAAATTATGGTTTAAAAATTTGTTAAGATTTAAGTATTGGAAGAGGCGTTGAAAGGATGAACACGGCTGTTTTAGAACCCAATGATAAATGGATTAAAATTCCAAAATTAGACCCTAAATTATATGTTCATTAAAGGGTTTAATGATGCTGAAATTGGATGTAAGTTGTTGTATCAAGAAATTTTAAGAAACACATAATATATGTGTTGTAAGTTGAACATATGTAGGACGTATGTATAAATGGATGATATGTGACTTATGTGAAATTTCTAAAATGAAAAAATGCATGAATATGTGATTAAATGAATACTAATATTGTTGTATGGATGATTATTGAACTATCTCAAATTTTGAGATTAAGTTATGAAGCTTAAAACATCACTCATGTGCTTAAAATGAGCATTGACGTAAGAAAAATGAAAAATAGATGAAAAATGTTAAATGAGAGATATCAATCCCCATATGTTGAATTATGAATGATTATTATGTTTTTACCCTAAATATGAGTTTAAAATGAGATATGGAATGATTGTTATGATGCACAAGTGAATGTTGTGTATGTAAGTCCGACTTGAGAATTCAAGTTCGTTATGTGTGAAATGGATTATGGGATTGCAAAACTAAGTGAATGCAAGAAAATGGATTATTATGAATGCAATGCTATTTTTATGTATAGGCAAAGGAAAAGAAAAGGTTGACACGGAAAGCTAAGCGAACAAGGTAAGTAAGCAATTTTTCAAATGCTTATAAATGATGTTCTAAATGTTTGAATGATTTAGAAAATGTATGTTTTAAATCCTTTCTAAGTTGTTTAAGGATGACCATTCATTTATATAAATGATTATTGAAATGATATTCCAATACGACAAATGAATTGCTCACTGTTTTGCAATTATTTATGATAAATGATGAATTATGGATTTATGAATGAAAAATCATGCTAGCATGTCAAAGTTCATGTTTATGAAAGGAATCATGTACACAAAGCATGATGTCCACCTTAAAGGTGTAAGCAGACC
Source organism: Annona cherimola (assembly GCA_030490835.1). NCBI lineage: Eukaryota > Viridiplantae > Streptophyta > Magnoliopsida > Magnoliales > Annonaceae > Annona > Annona cherimola. Next base: position 37,630,435 of record CM059973.1, on the reverse strand, counting down.
GATTGTCCCCCTTTGGTGTGACCAAGTCGCTAAGATAGGCCTCAGGCCGGCGGCACCTCCCTGGATTGGGAGAGAGGATGAAGATGGATGGTTACCTAGCTAGCTTCTATCCAAGAATTGTCATGGTTTTAAAATAATGCATAACATTTTTGATGATATACCGAAGATGGGTATAAGAAGCATCTTTTTATGATATACTTAAAAATATCTTGTGATTAGGTTGATCATAACACATGGGCCATTTTCACTTGTAATTGCAAGCATTCCACTTGTTTTAAATCTACTTTTTAAAGTCTCATAGGTTATTTACATCTGGGGGTGGGAATCGGGGCGGGTCGGGACGGGTCAGGGTGTGCCCAACCCTGACCCTATCTTTCAAAAATCTGGTTTGACCCTTATTTTTTTTGGGTTGGGACAAGGTTGGTTTGACCCTTACTTTTTTTTACTAGGTCTCGGGACAAAATTCGGGTCGAGAACGGGTTAGTTTCGGACGACAGGTCGGGTAAAAACTACAGGTCAAGTAAGAAATTTTTAAGAATTTATGAACCTATCAAGTATAAAGACAAATCTATATTAAATTTAACTACTAACTACTTCAATCTATTACTAACAATTAAAGCAAAACATAAATACTTAAATAAAACATGAATATTTATTTACCTATATAAGAACAAGTTAACATTTAGAAAAAATCTAAGCCATTTAGATATCAAACATTTGAATGCAAGTAATTGAGAGTTTTATAGATATCAAACATTTGGGGTTGCTAAATCCTCTTCCAAAATCCAATCTACGTAAATAAGTAGAAGTAGAAGCAGAAGCGTTTTGTAAATATTAAATCATATCATTTGCAATTTAGGGAAAAATCGGAACACATGAAAATATATCTAGAATTCCAGATTTATACCATTGCTGGACGACAGATCTGGGCTGCGGATTTGGACGCGACGGATCTGAACCGCAGATCTGGACGCGCGGATCTGGATGCACGGATCTGGACACGACGACATTCTGGACTGCAGATCTGGACACGCTGATCTGGACTGCAGCTTTGGATGCGACGGCTTCTGCCGGACAGGGAGAAGAAGACAGCATTCTGCCGGACAGGAAGAGGAAGGGAGGGACAGCCGGATGCGAGGATGTGGAGCGGGCGTTGGCGGATCTGGACGTGACGGCGTTAACTACGAACGGACGACGTTCTGCAGGAAAGGGAGACGAAGGCAGGGACGCTGGACACCGGAGATGATGCGGGAGATGGTGACGGGAGACGGGAATCAGTTGCGGGACATCGCTGGCCAGCCTGTTGGGCATCAGCGGCAACGACGCAGTCTTCTCTGCTTGCGACGGCGCAGTCTTCTCTACTCGGTGGGAGACGGTGTAGTCTGCTCGGCGAGGCAGATGCCAGACGCTGTGCTGGAGAGATACGAGATTCAGGGGAGTTCGGGCCTTCGGGGGGTAGGTTAGAAAAAATATTATAATAGTCAGCATGTCAGCGGGTCAGCGGGTATAAGCGGGTCGAGATCCAGTAGGTCCGCCCCGACCCGCATTTTGCAGAAATTTTCATACCCTTGACCCGCTCTGGTATAAAATAGGGTCGAGGCGGGGCGGGTCACGGGTTGACCCGCCCCGATTCCCACCCCTATTTACATCTACTAATCACTTTCTATACGCAAACATCACACTTTAAGCATGCACATCACTCATGTTTTGCATTTTACAGCTAAACAACACTTTAAACTCAAATATTCATTTCCCACAACCTATTTGAATGGCTTTAGGCTAAGTATACTTTTCATTTGGTGCATATAATCATCATTTCAATGATGATAATATCCAAATCAATTTCAACTTAACAAATCAATCACCTTTTACGCATTTATAGGATGTTTGCATCCCACAGCCCTTCCCATCATCTAGAATGCCATTTTTTGTAAATATTACACAATACTAATAATGTGCAAATCAACTCAGTTAAGTGATAACTTGTCTTCTATACTCATTTGTGACTTTCATTATTCGCCTTTTACACATTTATAGGATGTTTGCATCCCACGGACCTTCCCATCATCTAGAATGCCATGTTCGTAAATATTACACGTTACTAATAATGTGGAAATCAACTCAATTAGGTGACAACTTGTCTCCTATACTCATTTGTGACTTTCATCATGTATTTCTATAGCACCTCAGTTGCACACCTTACCTTAAATAACTTTTTGTAATTCTAGTAAACACTCCACTATGCAAGTTAGGTATTCGTAGAAAACGATCATGACATTAGTCACATATAGAAACATTTATGAGGTCAGTGGAGCGGATCAGATATTTGGAGAATATAATTGAATGTAATAGTTAGTCACTAATTCTTTGTTGTTTCCTTGATATTAATGGTGCTATTATATATTCAAATTTAGTAATTAGACCAAGCCAAAATAAAATTTAGTTATTTTTACTTATTATCAACAGCAGAATAGGGAAGAGATTAAATTTTGTGTGTAACCTTTATTGGATCCATAAATATTAAATTTTCATGTGTTAATGGAAATATTTTTGTTTTGATAACTTTTTTAATTGAGGTGAATATTATGGTTTTCAACAAAGTTCAAGAGGAATTTTGTAAATAATTGGAACATTAAAATGGTATTTGAGAATATACCAAACTGAGGCATTTGATAATTCCCCTTAATAACAAATGAATAAAGCCAAATGAATAGAAAACTATTAAATTTATCAAATATAGCTATTAATGACATTTTTTGGGCTAAACATCAATCTTCACATATCAGTTGAAGCGTAAACAACAATCTTATGCTATCATCATATTTGAAAAAACAACTTAATTTAGGGGCACTTTAAACATCCTATTATTATATAAAGATCAAAAATTACACCATCTAGTACACTCGCTCTAGTTTCATCACAATGTTATCCATTCGGCCTTGATATTGGTGCTAGAATCTGATCATGGATCAAAGTTTGCTAACAACATTTGTTGGACAAACATCAACCTTCACATGTTGATAGATGCGTAATATCATTATATTTGAAAAGCAACTAAATTTAGAGGTCCTTAATAACCATGAGGGTGTAATCTAGAAAAAGATATTTTAGAGGTGTCATAAACAAGTGATAGACATTTCCTACTTTCCTTATGCGGCTGCTTGGATAGAAAACTAATTGTTAAACAAATGAATTATGTCCCTACTGCATGCTAACAACTCAATTATGAAACCAAGGAACATAAACATGAATGAAACCCAACCTAGGTTGAATCTGTATCAACAACAGAGTCAAAAGTGAACACATGGTCAAGGATGGACAAGGAATTCAATGAAATCCTTAGTACTATCTGTTTCCCTTCTTCCTCTTCCTTATTTGGAGGCTGAATTCAGACAATTACCTAAACCAGAAAAGGGCAAGCCAGGAAGAAAAATCAAATATCATCCATTTGTTCATTCTTGGTAAATATAATGGCCCAAATCACAAGCAGTTAGCATTTCTCACATGTAGACAAACTGTTCGAGATCTGGATCTTTATGTAATGAGCCGGATCAGAGAGTCCAACAGTCAAAAATGAATTTCTAAAAGAAAATGATGGGGGAGACAACCCAGCCATACGATTTTTCTAAATGTAAAAGCTAAAATCTAGCAAGTTACAGTTCAACTACGATCTCCATTCTCAGAGCAAGAAAAACGGACTCTTTAATATCATAAAAAAAATTACAATATCACAAAATGAGAATAGGGATCGAAGAGAGCATACCTAGACACAAGAAGCGGCTGGAGCGGCATTCTCAAAAGTAGCAGCATCCATGCACAGTTTCCTTTGCAAAGGATTTGAGGGTGGGCACGGTGGCAGCGAGCTTCTCATATTTGGGGCAGCGGGCGGCTTGAATGCTGGAGAACGTGATTGGAGGTAAGAATCTAAGATCGTGTTTGGATCTAAATTCTACGATCCAGATCTGGATGGCCACAGTGATTTCTGGTGGTTCTAAGAACACGGGTTTGGAAAAGGGGATAAGGTACTTTAGAAGGTGAAATCCCTTTAGGAATACCGTTCCATGGATTGGACGAGCTCTTCATTTCAGCGACAAGTGATGAAACGAGAAGAGAAAAGAAGATGGAACCCTAGAAATGTCGAGGGGGGTAAGAGGGAGAATGATACGGACGAAAAACAGTCGTTGTCCCAGAGAGAGAGAGAGAGAGGGGGGTTTTGATTTTGACGCGCAGGCTGGCCGACGACCACCGAGCTGACCGTCCAAAGAAGTCACAAAATGTGAAAATTTGGCTAAGTACGTGAATAATAAAATATTAATTATTATCCATAAAAACTATTAATTATTATAGCATTCTACTGTTACACTTTTTTTTTCTTTTTAAAATTTTTCTTATGAAAAAATTAAATACATAAATATGACAGAATAAAGGCGACAACAAATATAGTAATGATAAGATAAATAAAGATGCGTATGAAAAGATACGAAAATATAATTAACAATATGGACTATAATAGAATAAGCCTGGTGAGTAGGTACTTACAATATTAAAATGTATTAAATAGGTGAGTAAAATGAAGTGGAATTTTTAATTCATAATAAACTATAAATTATTATCCATAAAAAACTATTAATTATTATAGCATTCTACTGTTACACTTTTTTTTTTCTTTTTTAAATTTTTCTTATGAAAAAATTAAATACATAAATATGACAGAATAAAGGCGACAACAAATATAGTAATGATAAAATAAATAAAGATGCGTATGAAAAGATACAAAAATATAATTAACAATATGGACTATAATAGAATAAGCCTGGTGAGTAGGTACTTACAATATTAAAATGTATTAAATAGGTGAGCAAAATGAAGTGGAATTTTTAATTCATAATAAACTATTAATTATTATCCATAAAAAACTATTAATTATTATAGCATTCTACTACTACACTTTTTTTCTTTTTAAAATTTTTCTTATGAAAAAATTAAATACATAAATATGACAGAATAAAGGCGACAACAAATATAGTAATGACAAAATAAATAAAGATGCATATGAAAAGATACGAAAATATAATTAACACGTAGGGACTATAATAGAATAAGCCAGGTGAGTAGGTACTTACAATATTAAAATGTATTAAATGGGTGAGTGAAATGAAGTGGAATTTTTAATTAATAATGCATTTGATAATAAGTTTTTTAGAATATAAGAGAATACTGACAAGAAATATTTTTGAAAATGTGAATGAGTAATATGATATAATAAAGAAATAATTACTAATAAAAAGAACGATGATAGACCTCATTAAATTTTATACGAACAAAACGTGAAAATTTGGCTGAAGTACGTGAATAATAATATAAAAATATGACTGTTAAGTTGTGAACATACATAATCATATTAAATGGTATACAGAACATGAAATTTTAAAAATATACGTGCAACCATATGGATATGAATTTTTTAATTGATGATGTATTTGATAATAAGTTTTTTAGAACGTAAGAGAATAGTGAGAAGAAATATTTTTAAAAATGTGTAGAGTAATATGATATAATAAGGTAATAATTACTAATAAAAAGTACCATGATAGAACCCATTAAATTTTATATGAACAAAATGTGAAAAGTTGGCTGAAATACGTGAATAATACTATAAAAATACGATTGTTGAGTTATGAAAATATATAATCATACTAAATGATACATAAAACATGAAATTTAAAAAATATACGTGTAACTATATGGATAAGTAAATGTGCTATGAGTAGTTTAAATTTAGGTTACTTTTGGGAAAAGTTTAGCAATTCCATGAAAGCCAAATATGTATTCAACTTTTACCTTTAAAACTTTTCACAAAAAAGTTTTATCTCCAACCAAACACACATGACATATACAACTAACCTGTCTATTTTAATTTTATCGCTCTTTACTCTTTATTATTATCCCCTATTACATGACATCATTTTCTACAAATTCAAAAAATTTTCAGCAAAAATTTTATCACTCATGTTTCAAAAAAATTACGGGTAAGAATACATTATGACAATTAAATACCAAATAATTGAGTTAATACAAAAATATTATCTAATTAGATCCAAAATCAAAACAAATACAGCCTCATTAGATCTACACAATTTTAGATAGTTTCACCTAATTTGTGTGACGAAATAATATTATTTCGCATATTTCATGATTTATCTTTAAATAAATTCATCGTAATTAGAATCGATGCACGAATATTATTTAAGCAGGCACTAAATAGAAATAAATATAGTTGCATTAGAACTAAACTACATCATAAAAATAAATTTTAAATGGGTAAATATGGACTCAATTTATGTTCCACCATTCTAAAAAGTATTTTATATAATGTTGTGAATACTGTTATTTTCGCATGACTTTCACAATTATTAAGTATTATTCTCTAATTTCTCTTAATTGAATAATTATATTTAATAAGAAAATAATGATAAAATACATTTCTAAATCAAATAATTAATAAGGAAATGATAAAATATATTTCTAAATTACTAAAGCCATTTAATAATATTCCTAACTGTTATCTCATTTTGTATCATTTCTCATATTTTTGTGTGCTTTTTTTCAAATTTTCATGCATTTTCGCAAGAATAATAACTTCAATAATCCAAATAAATACTAGATAGTAGAAATAATTTATGAAAATTTTCAAAATCTATCGTGTGGTTATTTTTTCCATCTAGTAGTATTTTCATATCAAAATACATGACGAGAAAATTTCGTACATTATAACAATTGAATACCAAATAATTGAAATAATATAAAAATATTAACTAATTAGATCAAAAATCAAAACAAGTAGAGGCTCATCAGGCTTACACAATTTTAGATAGTTTCACCTAATTTGTGTGATGAAATAATATTATTTGGCAGATTTAATGGTTTATTATTAAATAAATTTATTATAACAAGAATAAATATTAGAATATGACTTTCGCAGTTATTAAGTATTATTCTCTAATTTCTCTTAATCGAATAATTATATTTAATAAGGAAAGAATGATAAAATACATTTCTAAATTACTAAAGCCATGTAATAATATTCTTAATTATTATCTCTCATTTTGTATAATTTCTCATATTTTTGTGTGATTTCTTTCAAATTTTCATGCATTTTAGCATGAATAATAAATTCAATAATTCAAATAAATACAAAATAGTAGAAATAATTTATGAAAATTTTCAAAATCTATCGTGAGGTTATTTTATCCATCAAGTAGTATTTTCATATCAAAATACATTACTAGAAAATTTTCATTCATTATGATAATTAAATACCAAATAATTGAAATAATATAAAAATATTAACTAATTAGATCCAAAATCAAAACAAGTAAAGCTTCATCAAGTCTACACAATTTTAGATAGTTCACCTAATTTGTGTATTGAAATAATATTATTTAGCATATTTCATGATTTATTATTAAATAAATTCATTATAACAAGAATAAATACAAGAATATGACTTTCGCAGTTATTAAGTATTATTCTCTAATTTTTATTAATGGAATAATTTGATTTAATATAGAAATAATGATAAAATACATTTCTGAATCAAATAATTAATAAGGAAATAATGATAAAATACATTTATAAATTACTAAAGCCATGTAATAATATTCTTAATTGTTATCTCTCATTTTGTATTATTTTTCATATTTTTTGTGTGATTTCTTTCAAATTTTCATGCATTTTAGCATGAATAATAACTTCAATAATTCAAATAAATACCAAACAGTAGAAATACTTTATCAAAGTTTTCAAAATCTATCATGAGGTTATTTTATCCATCTAGTAGTATTTTCATATCAAAATACATTACGAGAAAATTTTCATACATTTTGACAATTATATTAATTCGTATTCACATAGTTTGTAAACTTATTGCTTTTAATTTAAGAAAAAAATTATCAATCTGAGTTCCTTCTTGAATTCGATTCATATAATAGGATTTAGGTTTAAATTTTAAAAACAGAGCTAAAATTAAATTTTAATTTTACAAATAAGATTAAATTTTTTTTATGAAGACATAAGATTAAAGTTAGGTTGAGAAAATTTTCTTGAGCCTTTTTTGTGCCTAGTTTTAAATTCAAGAATTTTTGGACATTCTAATAAATTCATTAAATTGACTATCTTATAATACTTCTTTTAGCGGGTGATTATATGCAGTCAACCACAGCAATTCCCTAACTGCGTTCCGCCATAATACTTTTTTTTGTTAACTTAGGTATATTTAATATAGAAGAATAACTCAATACTTATGTAAGCATGGAAGCTTTTGTTCTTACCCTTTTTAATTTTAAAATATTTTTTAAAATAATTTAAATCATAATAGCTAGGAATATTATTTCATGGCTTTATTAATTTAGAAATGTATTTTACCATTATTTTCTTATTAATTATTTGGTTCAGAAATATATTTTATCATTATTTTCCTATTAAAAGAGAATTTAGAGAATAATACTTGAAAGTCATTTTCCTATATTTATTCTAATTATAATGAATTTATTTAATAATAAATCATGAAATATGCTAAATAATATTATTTCATCACACAAAATAGGTGAAACTATCTAAAATTGTGTTGATCTAATGAGACTCTACTTGTTTTGATTTTGAATCCAATTAGTTAATATTTTTATATTATCTCAATTATATAACAAAAATAATAATATATAACCCAATTAAATTTTAAAAAGAAAAGTAATATAATTTATTTTTAAAATTTTATATTTTCAAAAATAACAAAGGAGATCAACAAAGTTTATAATAAATTACCTACAAAATAATTCCAATTTAAGCAATTGTAATGAAACCCTTTTATATGGTAAATTATATTTAAAAACATTTTTTAATATTGAAAGTGTAACTGTTGCTTAATAGAATATTTATCATACATTCATAATTAAAACAACTAGAAGTAAAATTTTATGATGTATTTGGAAAGTGATAAAATTTTAGTTGTATAAGTAGCTGCGTGGATATGATGGTTGAAATTTTAAATTAAAATGTTCAAACCAAGGTAATTTTTCGAGGTCATGAATCTATTAATAAATAATATTACTAGTTTATTTTTGATAAAAAAAATTTAATAAAAAATGAACAAGCAGCATAAAGCACTGCAAGCAACCAGTTGCACAAAATCAATTTATCTGGTGCATTTACAAGCACAGTAAGCTACTAAAATTTGGCTCAAAATGAGCTTTACATGATCATAAAAATATATATGTACTTTACTCATTATATTTATAATTATTTATTTTATTAGCATACCAAATTTTATTCAAATTGAATATGTATATAACCTTATCTGAAAAATAGTACAAAATCAACCAAATATATCAGCTTCTGTCGATACTAATTTTAAAGTTATTTTTCAATTCGTGAACTATTGAAAATATAATATATACATGAATAAATGATTGTAAAAAGTATTAATATATTATATAAGACTCATTTTAAGCTAAATGTATTGTAACTTAATATTACGTATAAATATATAGAATAAGTTCTCTCTCTATATATGAGGGCTGATTTTGTCAGCCTGAGCTATTTAGAAAAAAAATATATTTAAAGAAGTTTTTATTTTTTGTAAACTTTTTAATCTAAATTATTTAATATATAAATAAAATTTTATCATTTTTTAGAACATGTATATATTTTTTCACATTTTCAAACATAAGATTATTTATTAATTTTAATAATAAAAATACTAAAATATTTTTATATTTAAATTTTTAAAAAATAAATACATTTCTCTAAACGTAGTAAGACTCAGTTTATAAATTTAATATAACTACATAGACAGTTTTATGAAAAAATTTTAAAAAAATGAGTTTTTTTAGATTATTTAACTAAGGGCTAATAAGATCAACTCTAACATATATGATGATGATAAAATATGAAAATATTTAAATTCATTTGCAAGTAAGATAGTTCTGAATCAACCAAATAAAATAACTTGATGTAGATACTAATTTTAAAGTTATTCTTTCATCATAGAAACTATTGAAAAATAATTTATACATGAATAAATTATTGTAAAAAGTATTAATATATTATATAGGACTCATTTTAAGCTAAATGTATTGTAACTTAATAGTACATATAAATATATAAAATAAGTTTTCTCTCTATATATGAGGAGCTGATTTTGTTAGACCGAGCTAATTACAAGAAAAAATATATTTAAAGAAGTTTTTATTTTTTATAAACTTGTCAATCTAAATATATTTAATATATAAATCAAATTTTATTATTTTTTAGAGACGTGTATATATTTGTTCACATTTTCAAACATAAGATCATTTAGTCATTTTAATAATAAAAATACTAAAATATTTTTGTATTTAAATTTTCAAAAAATAAATATATATCTCTAAAAATGGCAAGATTTAGTTTATAAATTTTATATAACTACATAAACAATTTTATAAAAATTAAAATAAGTTTTTTAGATATTTAACCAAGGGCTAATAAGATCAACCCTAACATATATGATGATGATAAAATATGAAAATATTTAAATTCATTTGCAAGTAGGATGATTTTAACAAATGTATTTATAATTTTTCTGACTAGCCAGTGCACTTTACAAAATTATTATATATCAAAATACGTTACGAGAAAATTTTCATACATTATGACAATTGAATACAAAATAATTGAGATAATATAAAAATATTAACTAATTAGATCCAAAATCAAAACAAGTAGAGCCTCATCTGCTCTACACAATTTTAGATAATTTCACCTAATTTATGTGATGAAATAATAATATTTAGCATATTTCATGATTTATTATTAAATAAATTTATTATAATTAGACTAATGCGAAAGTAAATTAATAATAATATTCATTTTTATATTTGTTAATTTTCTAAAAATCATCTTAAGGGAAAACTTGTACTAGTTATATTTAATATTTAAATATTAGTCTCAAATGATTCTGAATTTATAGAATTAATATTTCAAACTTCGTACTTTTCAAAATTACGAGTGAATAAATATATATACATCTATACATATTTTTTAACTTTCCAGAAATACTTTGAGATGTTATAGTTAAATACTTACTCTTAAATGATATTGGATTTCAGAATTAATTCAAATGATAAAAATTTTGGAATCTTGAATAAATACATATTTCTCAGTCAAGCATTCTATTTACAAGCATAGGATGAGTTATTCGCACATATTGGAATAGAAATTGTGAAAGAAGATCATCCTCAAAGGAACCTTAGTCCAGAATAATCAACCCTAGAGCACCCTCACACGATCAACGGGGATGAATCAAATCGATCCAATCGTCCCATCAGGTGCCAAATCAAGCCACGTGCATTAAAAATGAAAACAGCAAAAACCAAGATGCTACCATGCATGCAACTTCAATGTAAATCGACTTTTATTCCATATTAATAAAACAATATGGAATAAAAGACTACATTACCATGGTATAATCAAAACAAAAAAGGAAATCTATGATTTATTATACCTAACCCAAACCAAACAGAATAAGGCTCGTCGGGGAGAAGATGGAACAGAATCAGAGAAGTGAAAACTGGAAAACTAGGAATTTTTTTAAAAGAACAAGCAAAGCAGCCAGATTCAAAAACGAATTCTGATGTGTTTGTTAGTATAGAAAAATGCATTCCCTTTTGAACAAACAGGGCAAGTTTCATTTCCGCATGTGAATACTCGTACATTCATAAAGAAAATCCCACTTAAACAGCTAAAGCACAAAATTCAGCAACACATATTGCAAAGGCATGCATTGAACCGATTTCTATTTTATGTACGAGAGTGAAAATGTGATTACCTGTTCCATTCAAACATTCCGTTTACAAGTACAGAATGAGTTATTCTCATGGATTGGAACAGCAACTGTGAAAGAGATATCACGCACCAATAAATACAGGCCAAGTTTAATAAAAACCAACATAAATACAGGTCACGTTTAATAAAAATGAAAACAAAGAAAACGAAGATGTTGACCACACAGCAACGGACTAATAAAAAAGGAAAAGGAAATCTATGATTTATTATACCTCACAAAAACCAAACAGAATAAGTCTCGTCGGGGAGATGATGAAATGGAATCAGAGAAATGGAATTTTTTCCAAAAGGAACATCAAAGTTGCCGAATTCAAAAATGGAGAGCTCGAGTCGACCGAACCCCCTTCTCACCCTACACGTGTACCAAAGGCCATTAGACATCAAATAGATATGTTGAGAGGCACACCCCTAGAAAAATTAACATACAAATGCGACATAAATTGATTGACTTACAACTTTAAATATCAAATTAATTTTAGGCATATTTGTTTGTTTCCACATGTGAATACCATACATTCATAAAAGAAAATCCCACTCAACAGCTAATGCACAAAATTCAACAACCTACATTCCAAAGATATGCATTGAACAGATTTCTATTTCATTGTGTACAAGTGATGACCTATCTCAATCAAGCATTTTGTTTACAAGCACAGAATGAGTTATTCTCACAGATTGGAGCAGAAACTGTGAATGATCATCTTCTAAGGAACCTTATTTCAATCATGGACTCAAGAATCCGTCTAATTCAGTTCCTTTCTAGTTTAACAAATTTCCGATGTGTTTAGAAAATTGCATTCCCTTTCAACAAACTGGGCAAGTTTCATTTCCACATGTGAATGCCCATACATTCAAAAAGAAGATCAATGGATTTCTATTTCATGTGCAAGATTGACAATGTGACGACAGTGAAGCATTCTATTTACAAGCATAGGATGAGTTATTCGCACATATTGGAATAGAAATTGTGAAAGAAGATCATCCTCAAAGGAACCTTATTTCAATCGTAGACAGAATAATCAACCCTAGAGCACCCTCACACGATCAATGGGGATGAATCAAATCAATCTAATTGGTCTCATCAGGTGCCAAATCAGGCCACTTGCATTAAAAATGAAAACAGCAAAAACCAAGATGTTGCCATGCATGCATTTCAAATGCAAATAGATTTTTATTCCATACTAAAAAAACAATATGGAATAAAAGACTACATAGCCATAGAATAATCAAAATGAAAAAGGAAATCTATGATTTATTGTACCTGACCCAAACCAAATAGAATAAGGCTCGTCGGCGAGAAGATGGAACAGAATCAGAGAAGTGAAAACTGGAAAACTTGGAATTTTTCTAGAAGAATCAGCAAAGCAGCCAGATTCAAAAACGGATTCCGATGTGTTTGTTAATATAGAACATTGCATTCCCTTTCAACAAATTGTTCAAGTTTCATTTCCACATGTGAATACTCGTACGTTCATAAAGAAAATCCCACTCCAACAGCTAATGCACAAAATTGAGCAACATATATTGCAAAGGCATGCAGTGAACCGATTTCTATTTTATGTACGAGAGTGAAAATTATTGGTCCCGAGTTGATGACAATTACCCAAGAGGGGAGGGGTGAATTGGGTATTTAAAAATTTAAAACTTGAATTAGAAGCTTTACACCAGTTTAGTTTAATTCTCTTTGATGAGCCAAATGGAAAGCAGTAAGATAATGAAAGCGGAAATGAAAAGCAATAGACAAGATTTATAGTGGTTCAGGCAACCTTCCCTACTCCACTCTTCCAATCTCACACTCCCTTATGACTTGGGCTTCACTATGTATTCCGCGAATACAACTAGAGCCTCCACTCTCTTCTAGATTCGAGCTCTAGGGGGCATATACAACCAACAGCACAAGTAGGTGATGAGTTCCACTCCAATCACAACCCTACTTTGCTATAACTTGGTTTGAAACACCAAACTCAAACCAAGCACCAAAAACTGAATATCAAAATGAAATAAAAGAAATCTACACTTTACAGATTTGTGTAGCACGTTTCAGCTCGAAGAAGAATTTGTAGAAGCAACGAATCGTTTTGCGTTGAAGCAAACAACAACTTTGAAGCTTGTTCTTCCTTTGAAAGTGTATAGATCACTCAATTGTAGAGAAAAGTGGATTGAAACTCTTAGTAGCACTTCTTTCCTCTTTTTCAGTTCTATCTTGTATTTTTCCACGTTTGCTTGAGTGTTTATATATATAGGAGGGAGAATTTTGAATGTTATGAAGTTGGTTGGCGCGCAATAAATGTTCCAACATTCAAAAATTTGAACATTATTCCTCCAAGTCGCAGGTGGAGTTCACTTCGTATGCGACTTCACCCAAGTCGCATGCTAGAGTCGACTTCGGGTGCGACTTCGGCTATGCTCAGCTTGTTCAAGTTCTTCCTTGGGTTGACTTGGTCTTGAACTTCACCCAAGTCAATGCTAGAGTCAACTTCATTTGCGACTTGGCCTTCTTATCCTGCCAAGTGAACTTAAATTCCTTTGAAATGACTCCACTTGCTTAATTTCTTTAACATAATTGTTCTTTCACTATTTTATATCACTTGTAATTCTGTATGATCATTTTAGTTTGAAGACATTTGGCTTCATGTCTTGAAATCACAATTTCTTGGGTCTTGTAGTTCATGAGAATGTCCAAACGATGTTTCTTGATTCAAATTAATGAATTCATGCAAATTTGATTGTCTTGGACTTGTTTTGATCTTCACTTGTTCCAAGTTGAATACTTGAGTCGACTTGGCCTGGGACTTCGCCCAAGTCGCAAGTGGAGTCGACTTCATATTCAACTTCGGCATCTTTGCTCTCCAATTTCAACGCTGGAAGGAAAGTGTCACTTGAAGTTGATACTGGAGTCGACTTGGTCTACGACTTCGCCCAAGTCGCAAGTGGAGTTGACTTCGTCTACGACTTCATTCTTCAAGTTCAGTGCTGGACATTTGAAGTCGATGCTGGAGTCGACTTGTCCTGCGACTTCGCCCAAGTCGCAAGTGGAGTCGACTTCATCTGCGACTTCAATAATTCTTGCTCCCAATTTCAATGCTGGACAGAGAATGACTTTTGAAGTCGAATATGGAGTCGACTTGGGGGATCGACTTGGCCTAAGTCGATGCTTGAGTCGACGTGATCTGTGACTTGTCCTGTTATGCTTTACATTTTTCATTTTTATAACCTTAAACATCGCACAAAACATATTAGTAGCTAAAACTTACTCAAATTGTGTTGTTAATCATCAAAGCACATGCTTTTGATATTTTGTATTTGATTTCAACAATTATTTTCAAAAAAAAATGTGATGACCTGTTCCATTCAAACATTCCGTTTACAAGCACAAAATGAGTTATCCTCACGGATTGGAACAACAACGGTGAAAGAAATATCATGCACCAATAAATATAGGCCAGGTTTAATAAAAACCACCATAAATACAGGCCACGTTTAATAAAAACGAAAACAAAGAAAACAAAAACGCTGCCATGCATCCAACTCCAATTATGGATTAAAAGACCACACAACAACGGAATAATAAAAAAGTAAAAGGAAATCTATAATTTATTATACCTGACCCAAATTAAACAAAATAAGGCTCGTCGGGGAGAAGATGAAATGGAATCGGAGAAATGAAAACTGGAGAGCTTGGAATTTCTCCGAAAGGATAAGTAAAGTTGACGAATTCAAAAATGGAGAGCTCGAGCTGACCGAACCCCCTTCTCACCCTACACATGTACCAAAGGACATTAGACATCAAATAGATATGTTGAGAGACACACCCCCTAGAAAAATTAACATACAAATGTGACATAAATTGATTGGCTCGAGACTTTAAAGATAAATTAATTTTAGGCATAGGTGTTTGTTTCCACATGTGAATACCCATACATTCATAAAAGAAAATCCTACTTAACAGCTCATGCACAAAATTCAGCAACCTACATTGCAAAGATATGCATTAAACAGATTTCTATTTCATCATGTACAAGAGTGAAAATGTGACGACCTATCTCATCCAAGCATTCTGTTTACAAGAACAGAATGAGTTATTCTCACAGATTGGAGCAAAAACTATGAAAGAATTTGATAAACAAACTTAATTAGAGTATACAAGAACTCTCACAAAAAATTTTAGTAAGATTGGAGATCTAGAAGACCTATTATCTTTGAAATAAATAAGATAATAATGTGATATGAGAGGTAATAATTAAAAACAAAAGGAACAAAGTAAACTTTGGATAAATTTTTTTTTTTAAATAATATCAAATCATATTAGGAACTCTTTCATTATTTTAATTTTCTTGTAACCCCGTTCTTGTAATAATAATTTTTAAACTTTCATACTTTTGTTTAACATTATCTCTATAAGTAGCAAAATTTCAAAATACTTCAAGGGTTATTAATATAAATAGTGGGCCCAAGAAGTGAGTTTCGTTAAGTTATATTAGTGAATATTTTTTCATGAAACATTTAAAATAGCATAGCAAGCAAGTTAATTATAATATCAGTGGTCATCAAACTGGAAGATACTAGATGTACAAACTTTTACAACCCATCCAAGCAAGTTAATTATAATATCAAAATCATAATCGTGGCACATATTACATATTTTTTCCTCCTCTTATTGTTTGACATGAGTCTCTACACTTGTGATGCCGAGCCCCAGTTACTAAGATTTTTTGGAGTTTTTGAAAACCCTCCCCTCACCATATTTTAGGGTATCTGGGGATTTTTTATTTTTCTTCCCCTCACCGTTTGACGCGAGTCTCTACACTTGTGGTGCCGAGCCCCGGTTACTAAGATTTTTGGGGGTTTTTGAAAACCCTCCCCTCACCATATTTCAGGGTATCTGGGGATTTTTCTTTTTTCTTCCCCTCACCATATTTCAGGGTATCTGGGGATTTCTTTCTTAAAAAATTTTTCCCTTCACCATAGTTCAAGATATATAGGGATTCTTCTTTTTTCTTCCCCTCACCATATTTCAGAATATCTGGGGATTTTTCTTTTTTCTTGTAAAAAAAAAACAACTTCACCGCCATCTGTAATGATATTAAAATTATCTCCTTGGATGAGGAAATGTTGTATCATGTCTATATTCATCAATTTTGTTAGCATGTAAATTAGGGTTTTTCTTGTGCTATGAAATTTTAGATATTTCATGAAAAATTTTCACAAATATAATTATTATTTCTCACTACTTGGTCCATTTGTTAAGTGTTATAGGCATTTTTTATTTATATATTTCTACATGAAAGGTTCCGATGACATGGGCACATAACTTCTATTTTTTAATGTTAATTTGCACATGTTAAAAATTTTTTTGTATAACTAAAAATTTAGAAATTTTTAGAATTTTTCAACGCGTAGATATAGCAGTTTTGAGATTAAAATTTATCATTCTTGTGGAATGTCCTAATAGATTCAGTTTGTGTAATGCATAAAATATAAACGGATAACACAATAAATACCCTAAGTGGACAAAAATGTAGATAACACAAAATACCCTAAGTGAAAAAAAAATTTGTAGATCTAGGAAAGAACAACACTTATCTTGAGGATCACAAAACCAACCAAACCAAGACAACAAAAATCTGACACTCCAAAACCTGAAATTTTATGAGCAAAAGAAAAAAAAATTAAAAAGAATTAAGACACAAAGTGCCTCTAAAGTTGGCACACAAAAGGACTTTAAATAACTGAGATATAGACCCAATTTGCTCAATATATATATATATAAAACCATTCACATGACAAAATAGGTAAGCATGCGTACCAAAGGCCATTAAACATCAAACAGATATATAAAGAAGCACACCTCAAAAAATTAACATCAACAAGCATGAGTTTTGACACTCATCTTTAGTCTCATGAAAGATGAAAACTACTAATCATTACAGATGAGACATTAAGATTTTATCAACTTGATTCATAAAATTTATTCTCATAGAAGAAAAAGGCATAGATTGATTGGCTCACGATCTTAAAGATTAAATTAATTTAGGCATAATCAAATCTAAAATGAAACTTTTAAATGATAAAAAGACTCAAGAAATATTCAAAATAGTTGTCACTTTGTATTGTTATCAGAATTTCATAACTAGCGGAAGCAGCATTGAGCAAGCTTCTATAATCTACACAAGGAGTGGAATGACTCAAATCTTGCAATTTGATTGCTAATAAATTTGAAATTTATTTCATTAAATTGAAGATTACAAAAATCAATTAGATTACACGAACTCTCACAAAAAAATTTAGAAAGATTGGAGCTCTAGAAGACCTATTAGGCTAACATAAGTAGCTTGTGAAAGCGAATCCAATTCTCAAACTAAAGTCTAATTTTTAGTAAATAAATAAACTAATAATGTGATATAATAAAGGTAATAATTAAAAATAAAAGAAATAAAAGTAAAATAGATAAAGTAGTTGTATGAAAAGATATAAAAAAATTTGTAAAGTAGGATGTAAAAGAGTTCATAAAAGTTGAGAAACTTCTTTTATTTTTCTCTTTGCTAAACACGCTGTAAAACCTGTATTGTTATAAGAATCAGCTGCCTATGGAAGCCCAAAATCCTAGAATGTGGGGGCAATCAATGCAAGCTATAGGACAATAAGAATCTAATTTATCTGAAATCAACCAATTATCATGAGAATTTAGCATTATCACAAGACAACACGTCAACATGTGTACCAAAGGCCATTAAACATCAAACAGATACATAGAGAAGCACACTCCTAGAAAAATTAACATCAACAAGCATAAGTTTTGACACTCATCTTTAGTCTCATGAAAGATGAAAACTACTAGTATTACAGGTGCAACATTAAGATTTCATCAACTTGAGTCACAATTAAGTGCATTTCGTAGCTAATATTACTGATAAAAGGAGTTCTACAATACATTATTAACCTGTTTCTTTTAGCTTTAAAAAAAAGAGGCTATCAAAGAAAGGCCTTCAGGGTTTGTTGTCCCCGCTATTCAAAGGTTGAAAGGAGACAATTGTACCATTCTCATTTACACATTTTTTACTTGTCTTGATTACCAAAACTGATTTCACATAGGTAAAGTTGGCGTGGTACATCATAGGTTGATAGCTTTAATTATCGAGCAAGTTAGCTCGGTGGTTTTTCCAAAACTACAAATAAAAGAAACAAAAAGAAGAAACTATTTTGAAGAAACCAAATCTAAAAAACCAAATCTAAACTCCACTGCATTAATGTCACTAACTCCTCAGCAACCGAAAATCAACAAAAACGACACCAAAGAGAAAAAAAATGGAACAACAAACAAAGGGTAGCAAAAAAATAGCAGTGAAATAAAACAGAAAAGAACAGATTCGCAACCAAACAAAGTGAAAGGAAAAAAACAACAAAAGGGTAACACATGTAGAAGCTTAACAACAATAGGTGAACCCACCACCGGCAGCAGCAACGAAGGAGAAAGAGAAGATCATTTTGGGACAATCATCCACCATAACACATGGGCCATTTTCACTTGTAATTGCAACCATTCCACCTATTTTAAATCTGCTTTTTAAAGTCTCGTAGGTTATTCACATCTACTACTCACTTTCTATATGCAAACATCACACTTTAAGCATGCACATCACTCATGTTTTGCATTTTACAGCTAAACAACACTTTAAACTCAAATATTCATTTCCCAAAACCTATTTGAATGGATTTAGGCTAAGTATACTTTTCATTTAGTGCATATAATCATCAGCCAGTTACAAGACATTTATTTCAAAAACACATGTTCTTTAAAATCAGATGTTTGCGAATTAATGGTCATTACCAAATACATTAAAAGAGAATTATTGGAACTCGCGTTAACTCCATCAGCCATTAATTAAAATGACCCAAAATTTTTGTCATTTATCAATGGAGATACTCTTAAATAAGACATGCAATCATTTATGAAATGAAAATTCATAAGCAACCTTCTTACCATAAGATCCTTTGAAAAGATGTACTTTAAACCCCTTTTTTTTCTTTCTAGTTGTAGCAAAATGAATTTTGTTGTCTATCAATAGAAATTAAAAGTTGAGATATGTTTAATTCTTCCACCTTTTACCAAGTTGACATCAAGTCCTATATGTGACACCAAGCCAAAATCATAGCCATAATTAGCTCAATGAATTTTGATGTTTAACAACAGAAATTAAAAGTTGAGATATTAGTCATAAGTGAAACATAGTGACTGAACTTAGGTACTCATCAAAAATGAAATAACCGTAAATATGCTGCACTGAAAAAAATAAAAACCAAACTGACGTTCTAAGAAGAAAGAAACTACAAATTTTTTGAACAGGTTCAGATGGAGAAAATATTTAGTTTTGCTGAAATTTACCTTGCTATTGACCACATAGGATTCCAAGTTTCTGGATTAACTGAAAAAATGAACAAACAATTAAACAATAGAGTTCACAAGCAACCCATAGAAATCTAGCTAAAATGGAGACATAGTAAATAAGAAATGAATCAAAAGACAAAACAATTTAGTATAAGTACTTCTCATACCTGCAAAAAGTGTAACTTCACTTCTCTTCAATATATAGGGTGTGTTTGGGAATGGGTAAAACTTTTGATGAAAAGTTTTGAAGAGTAAAAGTTGTCAAATGATGTGATATGATAGGAGTAATGATGAGTAGTAAAGATGATAAAGTTAAAATAGATAGGTTAGTTGTGTGAGTAGTTGTGTAGAAATGATTGAAAAGTAGGATAGTCGTATAGAAAATATGAAAAAATAATTAAAAAATATAATAGTTGTGGAGAGTGAAAAGTTTTAACTTGACATTTTTTAACCATTGCCAAACATACCCGTAATCTGAAAAGAAAATTAAATACAGTGTAAGTTAAAGGCTCCTGAAATATTTGTCGACATTCGCAAAAATTATTAGGTAGCAATCATAAGGGCATTTATCAACTTATAGAGGGTGAAAACAAGGAAAAACTGCACAAACTACACGGGGTAAGCATGCTTCTTCAAACAACGCATACTATAATTAATTACCATAAAAAGGATGACGACACAAGAATTTCTTAGAGATTTCTCAAAATGTCTCAACTACTCAATATGTTGGTTATTCCATTTTATTAGGTAAGTTGATAAGCAAGAGAAACTGTGAAACTAGAGAATGGTAGGGGAAGAAGATACAAACATAGCAAAAGGTGTGAATTGAATTATCCCTATTCAAAGCAAGCAGGACAGTAAACCTTCTTTCTATATGTTCATTTTGTGAAAGCCTTGTCTTAATTTCATTACAGACATTGCTGCTAGGGCATTTTGACATGTTGGCAAGTAACAAAATACATATCAATACAAGTCTTAATTCCTTGGCCCTTATATATTATCTGATAAACTGCTACTAATTTTAGATTTTCTATAACTGAAATTAACCAAACATAAATACTGAAACCCAATTAAAAGAACCTCAATAACCACATCACACATTGGATGTTCATTGAGAAGAGTATGTCGCATTAGCCTCAAACTCAATCCAAATATCCTGAAGTGACAGCATCACAGTTAGCAAATAAACTTTGCTAATAATACACAGTTTCTTCATATTCCTATGAAGTAATAAATGATGTATCTAATAGTTTTTAAGAAAATATAAATACAGTCTAAGCTAATAAAAATTTTCAAATGATATGATATGATAAAGGTAGTGAGGAGAAGTAAAGAGAATAAAGTTAAAATAGATATGTTAGTCGTATGGATAGTTGTGTAAAAATGATTGAAAAGTAAGGTATTTGTATAGGAACATGTGAAAAAATGATTAAAAAATATGGTATTTGTAGAGAGTGAAAAGTTTTAGATTGAAAAGTTTTAACTTGACATTTTATACCATTGACAAACACACCCTCCATTATTTCCATTCTAGCATATGGAACTCTAAGAAGTAAATTAAGTGGAACATAGGTTGATAGTGGAAATATAATAAATAACAAACAATGAATAAAATGATAATACCTACTCATATCTGAATAATAAATAACAAACATTGCTGCTAGGGCATTTTGACATTTTTTCCCATGTTTTCTTGCACAACAATGCCTAAAAAAATCAAAATAGACATAAATGAACAAGAACAACTTATAAACCAAACTTCAAGAGATATATGTTTTGCAATAATCATATTGTTCTTCTTTTGCAATAATCATATATATTCTTCTTCTGCAGCAATCATATATATTCTGCAATCATCTTTGCATGATTGGGCATGTAAAGACCTATGAATGTTACCCAAAATGAGATACTCTACTTCAAAAAATAAAGCCTAATGTTCAAGATACCAAAGACAATGATAACTGAGAGAAGAAAAGGTAAACTGAAGAAATAAATTATGAATCAAAAGAAGTAATACTAGTTTAACGTGGACCTGCTCTAACGTGGTACAACAGGTTTCACAACATGAAAGCACTAATGTTAGCAGTGTTTATCCATGTGTTAGCAATATTAAAGGCAAACAAACTAAGGAGACAATATATCAGGAATTACTTGGAAACATTTGTAGGCTGATTAATTAAAAATGCATATAACTTGTACAAGAACATGCACTAGTATCATTATTTCACAATCAAATAGCACACAACCTGTTTGGCATATAAAAATTTCACAATCAAACAACCAACACAAACCGTTTAATGCCCAAACAAACCCATACTCCACACAACCTGTTTGGCATGTAAAAACCTTACAATCTATTCAAAATATTTCAAGCAACAAAAATTTAATATCTCAAGCAACCTGTATAAAATGTCCAAATAGAATTTGATATCCAAACAACCTGTTTAAAATATCTCAAGCAAACAATCTTGTTAAACTTAAACAGACTTTCAAATGCTAACATTCTTTTAGCATTTCACCCAAGAATGTTTAAGCATAAGCCCATGAAATACTCGGTTATGCTAACTAACTACCAACAGAAATCAGCTGCTAAACTACCCACAAAAATGTTCACCAATAACATAAGCAGCAAGTATGCAAATGATTGCAGATTTCATTTCATGATATGATACATACAAACTAGGAACCACAAAACTTGTAGTGTGTGCATCATCTATTACCAATAGCAGAGGATAAAAGCTTTTGCAACTTTCAATCAAGCAATCGGTCAAACACCTTCCATTCGAAAAATAACATATTCTATCCAAATGCAAAGGTTACTCAATGACATAAGAAAGTAGAAGAATACCTCGAAATCTCCTCCCAATGCTATTCCCCAATCCTTGAAGATCTCGTCCATCCTTTGTAAATGATAAAACTTGCAGCCAAGCCAAATGAATGATACAGAGAAGTGTGATGAAATAGCAAAAGATAGCTAGCCGCACAGCCAAATAGGCCTGAAGGCAAGTCCCTTGTAGGCCCATGTACTTTGACATCTTTTCTAACAGCTACATTTCCTGTTCTCATCAGTTGTCCAACTTGGCATCTTATGTCTTTACGTGTGAAAAAACTCACTGCTAAGTATTTCTTGGCAATGTTTTATACAACTGGAACCAAAGGCACACTTGTTGTGTAATCATTTTCAGTCCAAACTGCTCAACAAGTCATAATATTATTTCATGAAAAAAAGGCATACAGTGTACAATGCAAAATAGTCTTGAGGAGGCTCAGACCACAGAATTCACACATGAATTTTTTTTTATTGAAACAGCCAAAGCCACCTCGGCTTTTCACTAGTTTCACCAGCCAGCTTACTACTCTTTCTAATTTTCCTTATCTTGAACTTTTTCTGATACAAAATGACAATAGGAAACCACTTTTCAACTGAAGCAGTCACTATAGTCCAGCGTTTTGCTTCTTAAAGTGGCATGTCAACAATACTACATCTCGGTATAATAACACCTTCTCTACTGAATCATTTCACATGTTTGCAGGTGAATGAACATATGGTTATCTACCCAAACATTTCAAGAAGCATCATAATATTTCTGAAAGTTCTGAAAATTATTTTGGCTCTACTTCCAAGAGGGGTGGAATTTGGCAGCAAATCTTTGGAACATAAACAAAAAAATAAAGGGAAGCACTCAGTCAAAAGCCCTGACCAGGAAATCATTTTAGCATATCTGTCAATTTTAACTTGTTACATTCTACTATATAATGATGTTTCAAAAGTCCACAATACAAAAACTAATTTTAATAGTAAAGATACATTATATTGTTGTTAATAAGTGCCCCAAACAATTTCTATACTCAAAAAAAGTGCTAACATAAGAGGCATCCATATCCATTAAAATAGATTACTTTTGCAAATTACTATATCAAAAAGAGAACTACTGATCTCAAAAAATCCAAACAAGCTAGAAATGCAAGTGAAAAACTCTTTGCAATGAAATAGGTCAAAACTTGTGCAAGGGAGAGGTCCCCCCCAAACATGGTGAACCATTTCCGCGAGAAGACTATAAGCCAAAGGCCTCAATGTTTCAAAGCAAGCCCGGCCAGTTCCCACCAGCACTCTAGCAAATAAACATAATGAGATGAACAGATGGAACTAAGTCAATGTTACTACCATGAAGACAGCAGCAAAAAAAATATTTTTAGGGAAAAAAGAAAAAAGAAAGCACGTTGTTGTTTATAGATTTTGTATGCATCAGCATGAAATGGATGTGTAAGTCCTGATTTAAAGAACCAAAAGGCTACAGGATACAATTAATAAAATTTTCGTGAACCACCTAGAATATGAAGGTAATAGTGAAATACCAATCATTAGTGAATATGAAGATGATGCATGAACCAACAATCCAAAAGATAATTTTAACTGACCACCATCCATCAATATGGATTAAAAAAATTGAACAAAAATCATTAACAATGTGGCAAGTAAACAGATAATAGATAATACTTGTACAAAAAATGCCATCCTCATAAGAACAAATTGTTGGAAACAATGTTCAAAACAAAACAAATTGACCAAAAGCATAAGTTTTGATGATTAAACAAAGACTAATTTGAGTATATAAAGTGTACTAATGAGTTTGCCAAGTGTTTAAGGAAAACAAAGAAGTCAAGTCGATTACCAAGTCGACTTGGACTTCGACTTGGGGTGAAGTCGATACCTAAGTCGACTTCACAAGCGACTTCAAATAGCAAAAGGTGGATAGCATTGAAAATAGAAAACAAGCAAGTGAAGTCGCAGGCCAAGTCGACTCCAGGTTCGACTTAGGAAACCAAGTCGCAACCCAAGTCGACTCCAGCATCGACTTCAAGCGTCCAGAGTTGAAAAAGTTGAAACGGACATGACGAAGTCGCAGGCGAAGTCGACTCCAGGTGCGACTTGGGAGAAGTCGCAGACGAGGTCGACTCCAACTTCGACTTGAGGAGTTCAGACTTGAAGATTGAAGTTTCAAGCTTATTCCAAGGATCCATTTGGACTTTATCAAATCCAAATAAGATGCAAAGTTCATTCTCAAAAAGCAACTGAAGTTTCTTGAAGATCAAAAGCTAAGATTCATATTCAAAGTTCAAATCAAGTCTATCAAGTCCAAAGCTAATCTTCAAGCTTATTCCAAATGAAGCAATACCCAAGTCATGAAGACCAATTTCACAAAGATCCAAATGTTCAAGATTCAAGGATTTAAGGTTTGCAAATCTTAGAGCTAATGAAAGCAAGACACCATGATCCAAAGGTTAACAAAAGTTGCAAAGGAATTAAAAGGCTTGAGAAAGACTAAGCAAAACAAAAGTTTCCAAGTTCCAAGTTCATGAAGCCAACTGTCGAGGTGAAGTTGCACCCGAAGTCGACTTCACCTGCGACTTGGGTCAAGTTGATTACCAAGTCGACCCTGACTGAAACTTGAAGTTGCGACGGTGAAGCGAAGTCGCACCCGAAGTCGACTCCATCTGCGACTTGGGCGAAGTCGCATCCGAAGTCGACTCCACATGCGACTTGGGTCGCAACGGTCGGAATTTATTCGAACGTTGGCGCATTAAATGCGCGCCACCTACCCTCTAACGTTCGGATTCCCTCCAAAATTATAAATAGCATTCATGGTGGACGAGGGAAGAAGCTGAAAATCATTAAGAGTGCATAACTACCATCTACAAGAGCTTTAAAGAGATCAAGCCAACTAAAGAGGAAGAACTTTGCTTCAAACTGCAAGAGCTCAACTACTGATCATACAAAGCCACTTCGACAAGTTCTTCTCTGCGCCAAACTGCTTCTACACATCTGTAAAGTGTAGTTTTCTTATTGTTTCTGTTGTATGTGTTAAACTTGATTTAGTTTGAGGAACTAAGATCAAGTGTAGGCAAAGTAGTGTGTGATTGGAGTGTGACTGTGTTTTGTTGATGCCACCTAGAGCTGGAATCTAGAAGAGAGCAGTGGCTCTAATTGTATTAAGAGAATACAATAGTGGAACCCAAGTCACAAAGAGTGTGAGCTTGGAAGAGTGGAGTAGGGAGGTTGCCCGAACCACTATAAAAATCCTGTGTGCTTGATTTATACTTCTGCTATTTACATTGCTTTCCATTTCATTTCTCCATTAAGGGGACTGGATTAATCCGGGGATAAGCTTCTGTTTTAAGATATAATTTTTAAATACCCAATTCACCCCTCCCCTCTTGGGTTTTGCCATCAACTCGGGACCAACACAAATTTTATAACTCACAAAACAACTGAATGGCCTCACAACCTTTCTTATTGGGGAAACCTGAAGAGGAGAAATGAAAACCTCCAGCTGAATAACCAAAATTAGAAGTGATATCAATGCCAGGGACAAAGTAATCCTCGATGATCCGTCCCCTAATCTCTCTTGTTTGGTAGCAATTTTTAATAGAAAAATGCTTTCACTTCAAATTCTTAGAAGTTACACTGTCTTTGAGTCCAACTTGCTATAAAGAATGTTACAAACATTATGCTCCAAAGAAAAGCATAGTTTTCACAATATTTGCAGAGACCATAATCCCTCTCTGATGCTGATATCACCCTTAAGTAAAATCTCAAAAAATGAGAAGGTGGGTTATGGATCTTAGATTGGCAAGTAAAATAAGAATGCTACAATAAATTCTCTTGAATCATATGACTAACAGGTAGACTTTCTCGTTACTGTCCTAATTAAGATTTCATTCATACAGATCAGACAATTATTAAAAAATAGAGGATTAAGACTTTATTTGGGGGCAGATCTCTACACTGCTTTTGCTTCTAATATTATCAATCAACACTTATGTAAGAAGCAAGAGTTTACGGCTTCGCTGTTCAGCAGTTTTACAACTAAAATTAGATGTAAAAAAACACCCAAACCATACAAGTGGATACTACCATGCCAAATGAGATTCTAAATTATTATGTTGAGTTTCTCAAAGGCACATAAGCACCATCCAAAAGATTAACCAAATGCAGCCTAAACCAGATTGATTCAGCTGGAGCTTATTAGTTGATAGCTCCTAAGAAACTAATGATGATAAGGTACTGAAATCAAATAACCAGAAAATGTTTGATATGCATGAACTAAATGACTTAGAACTATCAAGATGCATTTCAACTTTGAAGTAGTTGAAGTAGAAATATTAAGGTCCATTTGGAAAGATGTAAGAAAAAATTGATAAAAAGATTAATGGTAGGAAGGATGAGAACTAAGAACTAAATTTAATAACTTGAAAGGCATCTCATGTAGTGTTCAGGGCTTATCCTTGAAACTGGGCTTATGAGCCTTTTTTATAAATCTTCGCCAAAAGCAGACAAGATCTTGGTCAAACCAGGATTAAATTTCTATCCTCTAGTAGTTTATCTTTACACATTATCAGGCAAGAATAAAGTAAGAGGATAACCAAACCAGAAGATCAGTTGCATATCAAAGAGTAAACTCAAATCCACAAGAAAGCACACACATAGCTACAGAAAAACCAATCATTTGAGTTTGGAAATCAATCTTGGTCATAATATAGGAATTATTGACCATCATTCTTCTCCGCATAATTCCATTCTAATCAAATTAATAAAACAGAAAGAACAAACAAGTAGATCGTCCAATTATAAATACTTGAAACATTATAATCTAGGATGATGCCTCTCTTCCAGTAGTGTGTCAATCAAAGGAAAAAGGCCCCTCTTAAAATCTGTTCCAAGCACAAGTTTTAATGCTACCAACAATTCCTACTCCAAGAAACATGCAATGTTGATATGAATAATAGCGTGAAGATAACTCTGTGGAAGACTGGTGCAAAACAGTTAAAATAGTTACCTTTTGAATGGAAACAGAGTCAGGACAAGTCACAAGAAGGTTAACAATACTTTTGCAAATGCTTTCTTCGTGGGGCCGGATATAGTCAGCAAAACTCTTCAGAAGGTAGGTCTGGAATGAAACTGTCTGTACAAACAATGAAACCAACAAAATTACATTTCATAATAATAATGATGGTGGTAGTGAAGAGAGCAACTAATCAGTTGAGACAAACAATCCTCTCCCCTCAAGTGTATCAAATGGAGATTGTGGCACAATAACAACCAACATTAGCGGTCAGAAGATGAAATTTCTAAACCAGAGTATCTCAAAACACAAAAGGAAGCAACGGTGATGAGGTTTGACTGCTTAACTTAACATGAGCCCCCTTCAACTCAATAAAATGGTTCTTTGACTGTGGAGGAACCTTCTCAGGACCAGGCACCGAAATGGCCGCAACCATCAACGGTAGAAACTGCGAAATGTTGGTCTGCACCAACAGACTGTAGAGCTGGAACAGGAACATCACAACCAACGGGCTTTCGGTCACAATCTTGAATGAACGGGTGCTTGGGTTAAGCTGCGTGCTGGGATTAGGCTGCCTAGTCCCGCCCCCAAACCCACCCATGGATCCGGGACCTGGACCAAGGCCCTCCGACACTGCCACCAGCGGCAGTGCCATTTTCGTGTCTTCTGCAACTACTACTCTGGCCAAGTTTCCAGCGGCGGCCCCAGTAGAAACAGCTGCGTCCTCGAAGAAATAAGCAACAGTGGCCCTGAAGTTCTGGTATATCTTGCAAACGAAGTTGAGGAAGGGCTGGACCTCAGCCTCGAGGCTGGGGCGGAAGTTGCGGAGGAGGTCGAAAATGATGCGGATGCAAATGAGGCCGTTCTCCTCGTTGTCGGTGGTGAGGACGTGCATGGCGACCTTAAGGAGATCTTGGACGAAGGGACGAAGCACCTTGGTGTGGGGCAAGCGGTTGAGCGTCTCGACAATGACGTTGCGGAGCTTGTGCTCGTGCGTCTCGAAGAGCTGCAGGATCGTCAGCTGGGTGAGAATGGCAGAGAAAGCACGGAAGGAGCACTTGAGAAAGTTGAGCTACTCGGACGTGTGGGCGATCTCTAGACCGTCTCGCACCTCCATGGCCATCTGAAGCTGGGCCGTTACCGCTGCATGAGACAAAAACTAACAGATGAGAGGGGGAAAACACGGACAAAAGGAGGGAGAGAGAGGGAGAGAGGGATAGAGATTGAAATTAGAAGAAATGCACGATGACTTACGGACATCCGGCTCGATGAGACGGCGAGCAAGTTGCTCGAAGTTCTGAATGAGACTCATGACGGAAGGTGGAAACCCAGCCCTAGAATCGATTTTTGTGGGGTATTAGTCGAGGTTTTCCAGGGGTTTGGAAGAGATGCAGAGAGAGAGGCATGTAGAATCAGTTCTCTTCTCCCGCCTGCTTTTTATTTTTTTTTACAGTTCTTTCGCTCTCGAAATCTATCGAACAGGAGGCAAAACAAAATAGCGGCTTGTCCTCCCACAAAATGCAGAAACCTGCAAGAAGGGTGGAAGGAGAGATCGCATGGAGGAATGAGAGATTGCCGGTTCGAGCTAGGGAAGAAATGGGGAAACGAGAGATCGAAGGGAGAGGAGACTCAAGCTAGGTGCGTGTAAGAGCTCAATCGACTCTTGCTTGTGAATTATTGTGAATACCGAAATTACCCCTTTCAATCCAGATTGTCAAATGAAAATGAACGGTGGATGTGTTGCTTTCTATGAGAGAACCGTGGGAAGCACTTCCCATGGGTTGGCCCTTTAACGCTTACATATTTATTAAAAAATGAAAATAGTTTTTATAATTGTCCGTAAATGATGAAATTTACAGGCAACCTTATAAGAAACTCCTGCAGCAAAAACATGAATGCAATGGACGACATGAAATGGTGAAAGTGAGATAGAAATGGACACAACAAAAAAAAGGGTGAGAAAGGTCAACATAAACTGGTGAAAGCATTTGCTTAAATATGAACCGCTGCAACTAAATCTAGTGCATCCGGGCTCAAAAAATTATTTTTTAAATTTTTTTATAGATGTTAATTTATGTTTATTTACTATGTATATCAATTTTTACTAATTTTGGATATTTTTAGATATTTTTTAAAATTATTTTTATATATTTTTCAATCATTTACACCAGATTTATCATGCGATTAACCTATTTATTTAAATTTTATTTTTTTACACATCATCCTATCTTATCAAATTATTTTTTGTCAATTTAAAATCTTTTACCCCCGAAAATTTGCATGAAAAAGTTGTACTCTCGTCCAGCCACATCCTAAACATAAAGATAGAAATGGTAAAATACAATGGCTACGATGGTTAAAAAATTAGATGCGTATGGGAGACCGTGCCCTGCCCTTTTTCTACCTTTAATATTCTGTGAGGTAGAATACCAGTCGACTATGGAAAAATGAGGAAAATTGCAAAAGTAAAATTTTAAAAATTATACAAATGATATAATATAATACAAATGAAGTTAGCATAATAAGGTATTTTTAAGATGATATACGTAAAAATATAAGAGTAAAATTAGAAATAAATTACTTGTGTAAAAATGTACATGAAAGGAAAAAAATTAAGATTTGTTTGAAGCATATAAGATTCCAGAGTCCCTATTCTTATTTTCAAGATAATTTTTCAATACTTAAGATTTAACACTTAAGAGTAATCTTAAGGCATGTCTATTTTTAAAAAAAATTTGAAATTAAAATTTTCTGCTCTCCATAACTATTATATTTTCAAATTATTTATTCACTTCTTTTTTATACCACTATCCTTTTTTTAATTATTTTTACACAACTATGCATAAAACTAATCTATCTATTTTAACTTTACCTTTACAAATCATCATTATCTTTATTATCTTACATCGTTTTCTATTAATTCAAAAAAATTTATACCAAAAGCTTTTAATCTAAAAGTTTTATTACTGTCCGAACACCTCCTAATTTCGAATGCCATTTCTAGCATTTTTTAATTCTAAATAATTTTTAACATTTTTTAAATGAATTAAAATAAAAATAAATTGGGTAGTTGCCAGAAAAAACATGTAAAAATAAGGATAGGTGGATAACTAATATGTATTTAAAAAATGATCCTGTTAGTTCGGGCTAAACAAATATCCCGGTTAGCCCATCTCAAAAAACTCATTTACAATAATTTTTATTTTTTTCATATGCTTGCTTATCTAAATGTATTTAACATATAAATCAAGTTTTACCTATGTTTATATATATTTTTTAGATTTTTAATATGTATTTTAAAAATCTAAAAATATATAAATATATCCGAAAATGGTAAAACTTGATTTATATGTTAAATAAACTTAGATAAACAAGTGTATAAAGAAAAAAATAAAAAAAGTTATTATAAATGAGATTTTTAAAATGAACTAAGCGAGACAAATACTTAGCCCATTAGCTCATTTTATTTTTTAAATTAGACATTATGTTAGACAAGAGCATAGTACAGTCGATTCACATCCTTGACCTCTCGTCCCGGGTTCAACTCTTATGGGAAGCATTTTGTCTTGCTTTTTTTAGAAGCGTTGCTTCTTGCAAATTCATATTTAGGTATAATTTGTTAAGAAAATAATTTATTTGGAGATGATTGAGTTGTAAAGAAATCTTTAAGTTTCCAAATGGAATAATAAAAATTAGGACATTATGAAACATGTGATTTTTTTTATTTCACTTTCACATCTTATTATATTATTTCATTCTCATGAAAATTTATTATTATTATTATTATTATTATTATTATTATTATTTCTCCAACATATCACCGGTGCTTTTGGGAACAAAAAAGTAAATTCTTTTGCATAATTTTTAAATATATTTTTATATAACTATCTTATTTTACAATTATTTCTTCATATTATTATCTACAAGTTACAACTGTCATATCAATTTCAGTACAATTTTGGTAAAGCACTCGGAAAATGATGGAAGAGAAACACATTTTCCCATTTACTTTAATCATTTTAAGTATTTTATATTTTTAATTTTCATCATTTATTTCAAATTTTTGTATAATTATTTTATTTATTTCCATTTTATCTTTATCACATTACATTATTTTGACACTCTTCTAAAATATCTTACTTTCATTTTTCATCTTACCAAACATATATTTATTTTTTTTATGAAGAACACACATTGAATTATATTTACTGCATTTTTTGATACAAGGAAAAAATTTTAATATAAAACTTTTTACTCACATCTTCTTATGTAGTTATCTTACTTTTCAATCATTTTTATACACTATCTATGTGACTAATCTATCTATTTTAATATTATTCTCTTTACTTTTCATCATTATTTTTATTATATCATATAATTCTCTAGCAATCTAAAAATTTTTACATCAAACATTTTTTATCTAAAATTTTTATCACTTCTCCAATACACCCTTACTTTACTTTAAAGCCCTTATTAGTTTTAAAAAATTATTGCCCTTGTTGCGTCATATTATTGTTTTATCTATTTCAAAATATCTTCATGGGTTATAAAACACGCCACCCATAGCATAAATAAAAAAAAGTTTGACAACAGATGGAATGAGCAATGAAAATACAATCCTTGGATGAATAATAATCATCACTTTGAAATAAGTTAGTTACGCATCCTTCAACAAGATAATTTTACCATCTATTTTACTTATTTCCATCTCAAGTTATTAAAGCTATTGTTTGTTTATTCCTAGGCATAATCATATTTACTTTCACCACAGAACAAAAGCTATTAGCGTTAATAATATGACATTTTATATAATGATTCCAAAGGAATCAGGAGGTTGAATGAGATGTATATGGAATATTTTTTTATTCTATGTTGTGAATTTTTACATTTATAATAGAAATTATTTTATTTTTAATGTATAATTTTTATATAATTATTTTATTTATTTCTATTTTACTTTTATTATATTACATTATTTTCACCCTCTTCTAAAATATCTGACTTTTATTTTTCATCTTACCAAACACATATTTTTTTTATGAAGAACACACATCGAATTTTATTGACGGCATTTTTTGATACAAGGAAAAATTTTTAATATAAAATTTTTTACTCTCCGCAATGATACTATTTTTAATTAGATTTTCACATCTTCTTATGTAGTTATCTTACTTTTCAATCATTTTTATGCATTACCTATGTGATTAATCTATCTATTTTAACATTATTCTCTTTACTTTTCATCATTATTTTTATTATATTATATAATTTTCTAGCAATCTAAAAAATTTTCCATCAAACATTTTTTATCCAAAAATTTTATCACTTATCCAATGCACCCTTACTTTACTTCAAGCCCTTATTAGTTTTAAAAAATCGTTGCCCTTGTTGCTTCATATTATTATTTTACCTATTTCAAAATATCATCGTGGGTTATAAAAAATGTGCATAAATAGAAAAAATTTTGACAATAGATGGAAAGGGCAATGAAAATACAATCTCCGTATGAATAATAATCATCACTTTGAAATAAGTTAGTTACGCATGGTTCAACAAGATAATTTTAAAATAAATTTGACTTATTTCCATCTCAAGTTGTTAAAGCTATTGTTTGTTTATTCTTCCAAAACAAAAGCTATTAGCATTAATAATAAGATATTATTATATAACGATTCCAAAGGAATCAGGAGGTTGAATGAGATGTATATGGGACATTTTTTTATTCTATGTTGTGAATTATTACATTTATAATAGAAATTATTTTATTTTTAATATATATGATTACATTTTCATATTATCTCTCTATTTCGTTTAAGCCCCTTCATTCATAACAAACCCTTAAAAATGCAAGTCTTTAAATAGATAAAAATTTTAATTTTAAAAATTAATTTGTTAGCAAGTTTATTGTTATTATTATTACTATTATGATTATTAGATAAAAATTTTAAATTTTAAAAAGTAATTTGGTTAGTAAGTTTATTATTATTATTACTATTATGATTATTATTCAGACTTTTCCATATATATTTACTATGCTTAACTCTAAACTCAAATATACTTATAATACCTTTAAAATTTTCAAATATATATACTATGTTTGGATCTAACCTTCAAACACCAAATCCATTGTGGACAGTTGTTTAGATTTTTTTATAAATGCCCTCAGCACAAGATAAGTGACTTTTTTCAAATATATCTTTTACCGTGTAACCTTAATTTGAAAAATATACCTATGGTATTTTTCAAAATTATAAATATACTTGTTATGTTTGTGTTTAATCAAAAAATAATCACTTCATCATTAAATTATATTATCTAGTAAATGAAATTGCCAACATGCTCTTAAGATATATTGAAAAAGTTGAATGTCTTGCATCTTTCCGTGCCCCTTGCCAAATTTGAACCTCAAGTCATCGAAATTCTTTAATACCTTTGATCATTCGGTAGTCAGTCAATACAACAACAATAATTTGATTACAAACTTCTGTTCCAACAACTATGGCTACAGATGTAACGGACCCCACCTGTATAAACCAACAATCAATGACACTATGTCAAATGCACAATTACACAGCAGTTAGTGATCAACCATGTAGGGTGTTCGACTCTTTCAATTCATTCATGACCATATTCGTAATTTCATATATTGGTAGATTGTATGTAGTAAGAATATGATAATTTTTAAAACTAGATGCAAATATAATATGTATATTTAATGTTTTAGAAATGTGACGGGCATGTTTAGTATTAAAGTCAAATATAGTGAATTTGTTTGTAGAAAGCTTTTTATTATATTCCAACCCCGTTATGAGTATTTATAAAAGCTGACCAACTATTTGTGAGGAAATAGACGTCTTCAAATTTAAAAATATCATGGGCAAATTTTTTTTTTCAAGTTACATGTAATTTTATATATTAGTAGGTAGTATATAGTAATAATATGCGCATTTTTGAAATTAAATACAAAAGTAATATATATTTAGAATTTTAGAAATATCATTGGCATATTTAGGATTAAAGTCAAATGTAGTGAATATATTTGTAAAAAGCTTTTTATTGTATTCCAACGGCATCTTGTGCATTTACAAAATTTGTCCAACTGTTTGTGAGGAAATGGACGCTTTCAAATTTAGAAATAAGGTAAATTTCAAATATACGGAATACATTTGTCTTTAATTGTAGATATATTTACTAAGTTTGAGAATTTTCATATATACCCATTAAGTATAAGTAAAATTTTGTCTATAAAAATGAAGTTGAAATTTTGATGAAAAATTTCAAAGTTAGTAATGTAATAGGATAAAAATAATGATTAAAAATAAAGAGTTTAAGGTTGAAATAAATATAAAATGCATATCAAAAGATATGAAAAAAAACCATAAAGTAGATAAGTTGAATAAAAAATTAGTGAAACTCTAAAATGTCATTTAACTCTAAATCAACTTGCTTTCAACCCATTTACAATATGTATCGAATATGGGGTTTTAATAGTCATTATCAACCCGTTAACCTGATCGTCCAACTCATTTATTAATGCGTTCGGGTCGGGAGTTTGAATAAATATGTTATGATCCGCGAACTTATTTAACTATTTAATTAAATAAATGGACTAGGATTGAGATTTTATAATCCGTCAACTCATTTAACTCACTCAACTAATTTAAGTCGTTTACTCCATTAAAGTTATATATCTATAAAACAACATTTTATAAAATCATTTATTAACATAGAAATAATATTTTAGACTATTAAAAATATAATTTTTAAAATTGATATTTAATAGTAAATTATTTTATTAAATTGATTTTATATATTTATAGACGAGGTCAATGCGCATTAATACTAAATAAGCGAATGAATTTCAGAATACTATAAACAATGCTAAATACGATAAATGGAATAAGTTTTTAGTCAATCACTAAATATTTAAATTGTAAAAAATTACATAGAAGAAGGATTTCGGGGAAGCATTTCCATTTAAATATAAACGTAAAATTGGGAGTACAATATAAATAGGTTGATCAGTCAACCTATCTGTCTGTGGCGCCCCGACTTGAGGCCTCCACAAGCCTTACTCCAAGACCGTTTCGATTGGTAAATGTGTTTAGGATTATTGCCTTGATCACGCGGCGGGTTCTTAACTTGATCTCATCAAATTTTTTTCTTCTTTCCTTTCATCATATAAGCATACACTTGTCATCATTCATAGTGGGCTCATCCATATCATCATAAAATTTATCGTACAAGCATCTTTACTTTCATATTGTGGGCAGCATATATATATTCATGAATAAAAATTCACATAGAATTTTATACATAATCACTTATCTATTTACATCATACATAATCAAATCCATTTCATTATAAGCAATACATTCATTTATTCATTCTTCAACATACTAATACCTTTTAGCTTTGCTCCTTTCCTCGAGCCGTAACCCTGTCTAAGGTTGGGAAAACAAAACGTGAGTGATAAACTCAGTAAGCAAGCACCATTTTTTCATTTAAATGCATCCCTTGCCCATTCAGTAGGAGACACTTATCAAGTGATCAACTACCAATAGGAAGAAACCTTTTATAGAAATCTTCTTTACAATACACTCATAAAACTTTGTGTAGTCCCCATTTCGAGGATTTTCAAAGGTGATGTCTATGCATCTAAACCATTTTTCATGGGGACAATTGTTTGTCCCAAAATATTTTTCATCTATCATGAGGACATGTCTATGTCCAAAAATATTTTTCATATGGCATGAGGACAATTATATATCCTAAAACATTTTTCTTATAACCTTTTTCCCCATGAGGTCATTTACATGTCCCAAAACATCATCTGTTTAAATTTCTTTATAACCCAACTCGGGGTTATTCAATAGCAATGCATGTGCATAGGAATCTTTTATCTATGCGGACATTCTCATGTCTAAAAACATTTTTTCATATAAACCTCTCTTAACCCGCATATAAGATACCAAACTCTTTTTAAACCAATAGAGCGGACATATTCATGTCCTAAAATATTTTTCGGTATCTTTTGAAAACTAAACATAAATCCGTTTGAAACCAACACAAATCCAATTAAAACCAAACAGCGTTGGTGCCTATTTTGGGACTTTTAAAACGTAAGGTACATATGTATGTTCCAAAAACAAATGGATTTGTGTTTCTGACCCTCAGGTTGGTGACACTTAACAAATGATCATCCTTCCCTAGGAAAGAAACATTTCATGAGATAGCACGCGAGCCAGGCGTCTGCTCATGAGCTTAATCCCATTTCAGAGAGGGCACCACCGACCTCTAGCCTTCCCTAAGCGACTCAGCTACAAGTAGAGGTGAGCTCTAGTTTTTGACCATTTTGGTCCGTAACCGCCTCAACCATGAGCCTAGTACATCGTTTTGCGCACACTTGTATCATAGCAATGATTTTCACAAAACTTAGTACAGTCATTTGACTATGCCCTTTTTCAAGCCTCAGCTTGATATGTATAAAGCCAACTTAGTCCGCAGACTATGCCCTTCTCGAATTGAGAACTAGGCAGGATTGTTTTGAAAATAAAATATTTTAAACCACTCAATCCGCAGACTATGCCCTTCTCGAATTGAGAATTGGGCGTGGTTGTTTTGAAAATAAAATATTTTTGTAAACTATTTCCAAATCCTAATGTTAGGATGACCACCCTTAAAGAGTTTAGCAATATTTTAGTAAATCTATTTTAACAAACATTTGAAATATCTGAGAAGACAATATTTTGCAAAACTTTAATGATTTGCTAAACAACTTTTGAAATTCTCATTTTAAGAAGCTTTTGAACTAATTCAAAACTCACAAAGACAAAACTTTTCTTAATAACATTTTTATGAGCAAAACATATTCAACTCACTTCCATCAACTGTAATGGCATTATCTGTCTTGTCCACGTCACTTCCTTGTTATTCTTATATATATATAGAAGAGTTTGCATAATCTTTTAATCATTATTTAAACATAAAATCCACTAAATCATTTTGTAGGACTGGCCATCCTTAAATCTTTTTGGAACATCAGAGTAAAACATCTTCAAAGTGTTACAACTCTAAGAGTTGAAAAGCACCTTGATAGATTATTTCAAAACACCTACATAAATCTCAAAACATGTACATAAATTCAATTTATGATATTTAATGGAAATCATTTCAAAACATCTATTTATTTCTAGAAACCATTTTGTAAAGAATTACATTTTTCAATAAAACTCCTTGGAAATAGAATTTCCATGGTTTGTTTTTGAATATCACTTTATGAAAGAGTTAAACTTTTTCAAGATAAAACTCTTTGGAAACCACACTTGTATGAACTTACTTATATTAAAACCATCTTAAAACCCACATCATATTTTCAAGAACTGAGCTTGCTTACTCTATAAGCAATTCTCCACATCATTAATATAAACATGATCAAGTAATTTTAATACTTGAATATAAACATTATGCTTGAAAATTCACTTACTTATTTTGTAAGCAACTAGGAGACTAACTTATTAAAGCAAGTTCATAAATTTCATAAAATTCCTTTGAAACAATATTTCGAAGAAATCATTTCAAAACATAGGAGGAAATCAATATTTTGGAAAGTTCGCTTGCTTACCTGCGTTTCTTAGCTTCCCAAGTCTGCCTTTTCTTTGCCCTTGCCTACATGAGAATAATTATAACATTTCATATATTCCTTTTGCTTGCATCCCACTTAGTTTTCCAATCCATTTTTATTACGACAATTTGAATGATCTTGATTACGAGAAAATTTTCATACATTATGACAATTGAATGCAAAATAATTAAGATAATATAAAAATATTAACTAATTAGATCCAAAATCAAAACAAGTAGAGCCTCATTAGGTCTACACAATTTTAGATAATTTCACCTAATTCGTGCGATGAAATAATAGTATTTTGCATATTTCATGAATTATTATTAAATAAATTCTTTATAAATAGAATAAATACGAGCATAAGAATTTCGTAGTTATTAAGTTTATTCTCTAATTTCTCTTAATGGAATAATTGGATTTAATATGAAAATAATGATAAAATACATTTCTAAATCAAATAATTAATAAGGAAATAATCATAAAATACATTTCTAAATTACTAAAGCCTTGTAATAATATTCATAACTGTTATCTCTCAATTTGTATAATTTCTCATATTTTTGTGTGATTTCTTTCAAATTTTCATGCATTTTCACATGAATAATAATTTCAATAATTCAAATAAACACCAAACAATAGAAATAATTTATGAAAATTTTCAAATTCGATCATGAGGTTATTTTATCCATCTAATAGTATATTCATATCAAAATACATTATGTTAAAATTTTCATACAATATGACAACTAAGTACCAAGTAATTGAGATAATATAAAATTATTAACTAATTAGATCTAAAATCAAACACGTAGTACCTCATCAGATCTACACAATTTCAAATAATTTCACCTAATTTGTGGGAAGAAATAATATTATTTAGCATATTTCATTATTTATTATTAAATAAATTCATTATAACAAGAATAAATACGTGAATATGACTTTCGCAATTATTAGGTATTATTCTCTGACATCTCTTAATGAAATAATTTGATTTAATATGGACATAACGATAAAATACGTTTCTGAATCAAATAATTAATAAGGAAATATTGATAAAATATATTTCTAAATCATTAAAGCCATGTAATAATATTCCTAACCGCTATCTCTCATTTTGTATAATTTCTCATATTTTTGTGTGATTTCTTTCAAATATTCATGCATTTTTACATGAATAATAATTGCAATAATTCAAATAAACACCAAATAGTAGAAGTAATTTATGAAAATTTTCAAAACCTATCATGAGGTTATTTCATCCAACTAGTGGTATTTTCATCTCAAAATACATTATGTGGAAATTTTCATACATTGTGACAATCAAATACCAAATAATTGAGATAATATAAAAATATTAACAAATTATATACAAAGTCAACACAAGTAGAGCCTTATCAAATCTACACAATTT
This sequence comes from Annona cherimola, assembly GCA_030490835.1. NCBI lineage: Eukaryota > Viridiplantae > Streptophyta > Magnoliopsida > Magnoliales > Annonaceae > Annona > Annona cherimola. The sequence goes on along the minus strand of CM059973.1, from coordinate 37,590,287 downwards.
TAGATAGTTTCACCTAATTCGTGCGATGAAATAATATTATTTTGCATATTTCATTATTTATTATTAAATAAATTCATTACAAATAGAATCAATATAAGAATATGACTTTCGCAGTTATTAAGTATTATTCTCTAATTTCACTTAATTGAATAATTCGTTTTAATAGGAAAATAATGATAAAATACATTTATGAATCAAATAATTAATAAGGAAATAATCATAAAATATATTTCAAAATTACTAAAGCCATGTAATAATATTTCTAACTGTTATCTCTCAATTTGTATAATTTCTCATATTTTTGTGTGATTTCTGTCAAATCTTCATGCATTTTCGTAAGAATAATACTTCAATAATTCAAATAAGCACTAAATGTTGGAAACATGTGGAAAACAAGCTAAATCTATGTTTTGATGATTAACAAATCAATTTGAGTAAGCCTTGGCTACTAACACGTTTGTGAAAATGTTTAAGGGATATACATTTGAAGAAAATAGAGCATGAAAGGCCAAGTCGTTCCCCAAGTCGACTCCAAGATCGACTTCAAAGAGCCAAATCCGTCCAGAGTTGAAATGGAAAGAAGAGCAGGTGAAGTCGCAGGCCAAGTCGACTCCACTTGCGACTTGGGAAGCCAAGTCGCAAACGAACTCGACTCCAACATCGACTTCAAATGCCAAAATCTCTCCAGAGTTGAATTTGGGAGAGAAATATACCGAAGTTGCAAACGAAGTCGACTCCAGTTGCGACTTGGGCGAAGTCGCAGACGAAGTCGACCCCAAGTTCGACTTAAGTTCTTCAAAGTCCAAAATACAGATTCAAGCTCCATTTCAAGATCAACTTAAGATTCTCAAGTCCAAGGCAAAGCTTCAAGCATATTTCAAGATGAAGAAATTCAAGATTTGAAGACTAATATCAAAAGAAAGCAAGATGCATGAATCAAAGGCAAATCAATCATACAAGTTTTCAAGCTTCACAAGGTCTACAAAATATTAGTGAAGTAAAGAAGTCAAGCAAGTTAAAGGGAAGACAAAATGATCCAAGAAGATATGAAAAATGCAAAACAACAAAAGGCATGAAGGAACAAAGCATCCCGGAAATTATTCAAGTTCATCAAGCCAACTAACGAAGTGAAGTCGCACACCGAAGTCGACTTCACTTGCGACTTGGGTCAAGTCGATACCCAAGTCGACCTGACCTGGAACTTGAAGTCGCTACGGAAGGCGAAGTCGCACCACAAGTCGACTCCATCTGCGACTTGGGCAAAGTCGCACCCGAAGTCGACTCCGCCTGCGACTTGGGTCGCAACGGTTGGATAATTTTCGAACGTTGGCGCATTAAATGCGCATCACCTACCTTCAAACGTTCGGATTCCCTCCACAATTATAAAAGGCATTCATTGTGGACGAGGGAAGCAGCTGAGAATCATTAAGTGTGCTTAACTCCTATATTCAAGAGCTCTAAAGAGATCAAGCCATTCAAAGAGGAAGAACTTTGCTTCAAATTGCAAGAGCTACATTTCTGAATCTTCAAAGTCTACATTACGAGTTCTTCTCTGCGCCAAATTGCTTCTACACATCTGTAAAGTGTAGACTCCTTTTGTTATTTCATTTTGTTGTATTGAACTTGATTTAGTTTGAGGAACTAAGATCAAGTGTAAGCAAAGTAGTGTGTGATTGGAGTGGAACTCATCACCTACTTGTGCTGTGTTGTGTTGAAGCCCCCTAGAGCTGGAATCTAGAAGAGAGCAATGACTCTAATTGTATTTGAAGAATACAATAGTGGAACCCAAGTCACAAGGAGTGTGAGCTTGGAAGAGTGGAGTAGGGAGGTTGCCCGAACCACTATAAAAATCTTGTGTGCTTGATTTATATTTCTGCTCTCTACATTATATTGCTTTCCATTTTGTTTCTTCATTAAGGAGACTAGATTAATCCGGGGTAAAGTTTCTGTTTAAGTTATAAATTTTTAAATACCCAATTCACCCCTCCCCTCTTGAGTAATTGCCATCAACTCGGGACCAACAAGTGGTATCAGAGCAGGTCTTTGAGTTATACCAAAGAGATCCAATCACATGGCATCCCAATCTACTTCTGTTCCCGCTTTTGCTGAGGACCAATCATTTACTTGGCCACCATTGTTTGATGGGAACAATTTCGGCTATTGGAAGCTTCGAATGAAACAACTCATTATGGCTACCGACATGGATTCTTGGATTGCAATCCAAGATGGTGTAACATTGCCTATAGATGAAAGAGCTTCCAAGCGGACCGAAGAGGAAGTAAGAACTGTAAAGAGCAATGCTAAAGCTATGAACTCACTATTTTGTGCTCTTACAACTTCCGAATATGATAGAGTATCATCTTGTCTAACCGCTAAAGAAATATGGGATACTCTAACATCTATTTATGAAGGAACTTCTCAAGTCAAAGGGACTAGGAGAAATATTCTGATAGAAGAGTTGGAAAGCTTTAGAATGCTAAAAACAGAAAATATTTCTGAAATGTTTGCTAGATTTTCTAAAATTACTAACGCTTTGAAAGGGCTTGGAAAGGCTATCTCTGAATCCAAACAGGTCATGAAGATACTAAGAGCTCTACCGGAATCTTGGACTCCAAAGATTACGGCAATTGAAGAAGCCAAAGACCTAAACACACTAAAGCTAGAAGATCTAATTAGCTCATTAATGTCACATGAGCTAATTAAGAGAAGAAACGAAGACAATCACAAAGGGAAGAAAATCATTGCGTTAAAAGCGGCACACAACTCAGAAGAGTCTACCTCCTCGTCTCATAATGATAATGAAAATATTGCACTTCTCACTCGCAAATTCCGAAAATTTGTGAGAAAAGAAAGGAACTTCAAGGACTTCAAAGAAAGAACACGAAGAGAGAAGAAGAAGGAGCCAACGAAGTGCTACAAATGCGGCGGGATAGGACATATACAAGCTCAATGTCCTACGCCGGAACAGAAATCAAAAGAGTATCAAGAGAGGAAGGAAGGACATGAAGGCAGAAAATACCAAAGGCCAAAGGGAAGAGGCATGTACGTCAATGAAGAGACTTCATCAACAAGCAGCTCTTCAACCGACGATAACGATGCAGCAAACTGCGCAAGAATATGCTACATGGCACGGATCGAACAAGAAAAAGACTTGTTATGTTTGAACACAACTGAAGTTTTGAAAGAACAAACCATCTCAACAAATGCACGAGCAATGAAGAGGTAACTTCCAAACTTGCTATTCTCAATCAAATTATTCTTCTTTTCAAGAATGCCTCAAATGTGCTGAGTTAGAAGAACTACAAATTGCTTATGATTCATTATATGAGAAAATCAAAAAGCTAGAAAACAAGTTGTCATTGAAGAGACAACAATGTAACTTTGTTATTATTGAAAATGGAAAACTAGCTGAAAAATCAACAAAACTGAAAGAAGAAAATGAATCATTGATAAAAGAGATAGAGAAATTGAAAAAGGAGAACGAATCATTAAATGAATCATTAGCAAAGTTCTCTAATCCTGGAGAAAATGTAAAGATGTTTTTGAACATGACTGCTCAAACAAATAAAAGAGGCCTTGGATATTATACATTTGAGCAAAAAGGAAGTGGCAAATCAAATGTGCCAACACTTGGGAAATGTCAAACCAAAACTGCACCAATATACAAGCCAAGAAGGAAAAATGTTATGTGGATTAGAAGGCCAACGTTTGAACCATCATATACTTGGAGGCCTACTCCTAGATTACCAATGGCTTGCAATTTCTGCAACAAAATGGGTCATAAAGCCTATAAATGCAACTTTAAGAAACTATATGACCATGGTGCAAAATTAGTTTTGGTTCCAACAAACACAAGATTTGGGCTTTCTAAGTTAGAGCAATAAAGTTTGAATCATATCACTAACCCAAATGAACCCATAAAATGGGTACCAAAGAGATGAGATTTACTTGTTTATTTTTCAGAGATGTTTCAAGGCAAAGGCAAGCAACGTATGGTTCATGGATAGCGGTTGTTCAAGGCATATGACCGGAGAAAGAGGTTTATTTCATAAACTCAAGCCTTGCAACGATGGAACGGTTGCATTTGGTAATAACGAGAAAGGTAAAATTAAAGGTTAAGGAAACATTTATAGCATCTCAAATGCATGTATGGAAGATGTTTTGTTTGTTGAAGGACTCAAGCATAACCTAATGAGTATTAGTCATCTATATGTAATGTATTTGATGGAGAACATATCATGTTTAGTGGAAAAAGACATGGAAATGTATATTTAGTTTCACTTGATGAACTAGATGGTCAATGTCTAATGGCCATTGATAATGATCCATGGGTTTGGCATAAAAGGCTTGAACATAGAAACATGGGAAATATAAAGACCCTATGGAAGAAAAGTTTGGTAGAAGGCTTGCCAAAGTTGAAATATGACAAAGAAAAAATTTGCAAGGCATGTCAATTATCTAAACAACCTAAGATGCCTTTCTCTACCAAAAAGGAAATCTCCACCACTAGGCCACTTGAATTGCTACACATGGATCTATATGGGCCATCCGATATTTTAACCATTGGTGGAAAGAAATATGTATTTGTGATTGTTGATGATTTTTCAAGATTCACATGGATAATTCTCTTAGCTAGCAAAGATGAAGTTTTCCCTATGTTTTCAACTTTTGTAAATTTGGTACAAAATGAAAAACAAAGTACTATTATGACTATAAGAAGTGATCATGGTGGTGAATTTGAAAACAAACGATTCATAGAGTTATGTAATGAAAAAGGAATTCATCACACATTTTCTGCACCAAGAACTCCACAACAAAATGGAGTAGTTGAAAGGAAAAACAGAACTATACAAGAGATGGCTAGAATAATGCTAAATGAGAGCAAATTATCCAAGAAATTTTGGGGTGAAGCTGTGAGTACAGCTTGTCATGTTTTGAATCGAGTTACCATTAGAGCAATCTTGAAAAAGACCCCATATGAACTATGGAAAGGAAGGAAACCAAATATTTCTTATTTTCATGCTTTTGGATGCACATGCTATGTTTTGAACAATGGAAAAACCAACTTGGGAAAATTAGATGCTAAAAGTGATGAGGCAATATTCCTTGGGTACTCATCAAATAGCAAAGCATATAGAGTATTCAATAAACGAAACCAAGTTGTAGAAGAGTCCATACATGTTGTTTTTGATGAAACTAACCCATGCTACAAAAGAAAAGATGATTTAAGTGATGCGGATGATGTAGCAAGCAATTTTGAAAAACTGCATGTGGAAAAGCAAGAAGATTCAATGGAGGAAAGGGTAAGTGAAGGTAATAATTATAAACCTCCAACTGATTTGAAATTCAAACATGTCCATCCAATTGAACAAGTTATAGGGAATGTATATGAAGGTGTAAAAACTAGAAGATCAAAATAAAATGTTTGTGGACAATACGCCTTTGTATCCAAAATTGAACCTTCTAATATTGATCAAGCTCTTGATGATGAGAATTGGATTATAGCAATGCAAGAAGAGCTAAATCAATTTGAAAGAAACCAAGTTTGACACCTTGTTCCTAGACCAAATGATTGTACTGTTATTGGCACCAAGTGGGTCTTTAGGAACAAATTAGATGAAAGTGGACTTGTAGTGAGAAACAAAGCTAGACTTGTGGCAAAAGGATACTCACAAGAAGGAATAGATTTTGAAGAATCCTATGCCCCGGTTGCTAGATTGGAAGCAATTCGCATCTTACTAGCTTTTGCATCTCACATGAACTTTAAATTATTTCAAATGGATGTTAAAAGTGCATTTCTTAATGGATATATAAATGAAGAGGTGTATGTAGAACAACCACCTGGATTTGAGGAAAAAGATCAATCTAAATTTGTGTACAAGTTAACCAAAGCATTATATGGATTAAAACAAGCTCCAAGAGCTTGGTATGATAGATTGAGCAAATTTCTGATTGATCATGATTTTCAAAAAGGAAAGGTAGACACCACTTTGTTTATCAAATATAAAGAAAAGGATATATTGATCATTCAAATTTGTGTTGATGATATCATTTTCGATGCTACTAATGAGACTCTTTGTCAAGAATTTTCTGAGCTTATGCAGAAAGAATTTGAGATGAGCATGATGGGAGAGCTAAATTTCTTCCTTGGACTGCAAATCAAGCAATTAAATGAAGGAATTTTCATTAACCAGTCCAAGTATATCAAAGAAATGCTGAAGAAGTTTGGCATGGAGAATAGCAAAGGAGCAAACATGCCAATGAGCTCAACAATCAAAATCGACAAAGATGAAAAAGGAAAAATAGTTGATTTGAAATTGTATAGAAGCATGATAAGTTCTTTGTTGTATTTCACTGCTTCTAGGCCTGATATATTGTTTAGTGTGTGTATGTGCTCTAGATTTCAATCATGTCCAAAAGAATCACACTTGGTAGCTGTGAAAAGAATTTTCAGATACCTAGTTGACACTACCGACATAGGACTTTGGTATCCAAAGGGCTCTAATTTTGATCTAATCGGCTACTCGGATGCGGATTTTGCCGGTTACAAAGTAGATAGAAAAAGCACTAGTGGAACATGTCAATTTCTTGGGAACATGTTGGTTTCATGGTTTTCAAGAAAACAAACTAGTGTTGCTCTATCTACGGCGGAAGCCGAATACATTGCCGCCGGGAGCTGTTATGCCCAATTACTTTGGATGAAACAGCAACTTAGGGACTATGGCATGGATTTTAAAGATATACCCATTAGATGTGATAATACTAGTGCCATATGTTTAACTAAAAATTCAGTCTTGCATTCTAGGACCAAACATATAGACCTTAGACATCATTTTATTAGAGAACATGTGGAAAATCATGATATATGTCTAGTATATGTAAGAACTGAGGATCAAATTGCAGATATATTCACAAAGCCCCTAGCAAAAGAAGCATTTTATAAGATTAGAAATGACATGGGAATGATTGAATTAACCTAGCACAAACTAAGGGGGAGCACATGTTTAGGGGGAGCAAACCCGTCTATCTCTTTCTTCTCTTAATTAACTTTTTGATATATTGACAAAAGGGGGAGAAGAGTAGGATTTGAGTCCCAATGACTCCAAAGGGGGAGAGGAGTAGGATATGGTTGGGGAGAAAAGTTTGAATGTTTTCAACTTGAAAGTTTGCTAAGCATGTTATTTTTACGTTATTGAAAGGTATACACTCAAATCGGTTTTGTCAATCATCAAAAAGGGGGAGATTGTTGGAAACATGTGGAAAACAAGCTAAATCTATGTTTTGATGATTAACAAATCAATTTGAGTAAGTCTTGGCTACTAACACGTTTGTGGAAATGTTTAAGGGATATACATTTGAAGAAAATAGAGCATGAAAGGTCAAGTCGTTCCCCAAGTCGACTCGAAGATCGACTTCAAAGAGCCAAATCCGTCCAGAGTTGAAATGGAAAGAAGAGCAGGTGAAGTCGCAGGCCAAGTCGACTCCACTTGCAACTTGGGAAGCCAAGTCGCAAACGAAGTCGACTCCAACATCGACTTCAGATGCCAAAATCTCTCCAGAGTCGAATTTGGGAGAGAAAGATACCGAAGTCGCAAACGAAGTCAACTCCAGTTGCGACTTGGGCGAAGTCGCAGACGAAGTCGACCCCAAGTTCGACTTGAGTTCTTCAAAGTCCAAAATACAGATTCAAGATCAACTTAAGATTCTCAAGTCCAAGGCAAAGCTTCAAGCATATTTCAAGATGAAGAAATTCAAGATTTGAAGACTAATATCAAAAGAAAGCAAGATGCATGAATCAAAGGCAAATCAATCATACAAGTTTTCAAGCTTCACAAGGTCTACAAAATATTAGTGAAGTAAAGAAGTCAAGCAAGTTAAAGGGAAGACAAAATGATCCAAGAAGATATGAAAAATGCAAAACAACAAAAGGCATGAAGGAACAAAGCATCCCGGAAATTATTCAAGTTCATCAAGCCAACTGACGAAGTGAAGTCGCACACCGAAGTCGACTTCACTTGCGACTTGGGTCAAGTCGATACCCAAGTCGACCTGACCTGGAACTTGAAGTCGCTACGGAAGGCGAAGTCGCACCCCAAGTCGACTCCATCTGCGACTTGGGCAAAGTCGCACCCGAAGTCGACTCCGCCTGCGACTTGGGTCGCAACGGTCGGATAATTTTCGAACGTTGGCGCATTAAATGCGCGCCACCTACCTTCAAACGTTCGGATTCCCTCCACAATTATAAAAGGCATTCATTGTGGACGAGGGAAGCAGCTGAGAATCATTAAGTGTGCTTAACTCCTATATTCAAGAGCTCTAAAGAGATCAAGCCATTCAAAGAGGAAGAACTTTGCTTCAAATTGCAAGAGCTACATTTTTGAATCTTCAAAGTCTACATTACGAGTTCTTCTCTGTGCCAAATTGCTTCTACACATCTGTAAAGTGTAGACTCCTTTTGTTATTTCATTTTGTTGTGTTGAACTTGATTTAGTTTGAGGAACTAAGATTAAGTGTAAGCAAAGTAGTGTGTGATTGGAGTGGAACTCATCACCTACTTGTGCTGTGTTGTGTTGAAGCCCCCTAGAGCTGGAATCTAGAAGAGAGCAGTGGCTCTAATTGTATTTGAAGAATACAATAGTGGAACCCAAGTCACAAGGAGTGTGAGCTTGGAAGAGTGGAGTAGGGAGGTTGCCCGAACCACTATAAAAATCTTGTGTGCTTGATTTATATTTCTGCTCTCTACATTATATTGCTTTCCATTTCGTTTCTTCATTAAGGGGACTAGATTAATCCGGGGTAAAGTTTCTGTTTAAGTTATAAATTTTTAAATACCCAATTCACCCCTCCCCTCTTGGGTAATTGCCATCAACTCGGGACCAACACTAAATAGTAGAAGTAATAAATGAAAATTTTCGAAATCTATCCTGAGGCTATTTTATCAATCTAGTAGTATTTTTATCTCAAAATACATTACATGGAAATTTTAATATATTATGACAATTAAATACCAAATAATTGAGATAATATAAAAATATTAACTAATTATATTTAAAATCAAAACAAGTAGATCCCCCTCGGCTCTATACAATTTTAGATAGTTTTACCTAATTCGCGCGATGAAATAATATTATTTTTCATATTTCATTATTTATTACTAAATAAATTCATTATAATTAGAATAAATACAAGAATATGACTTTCGCAGTTATTAAGTATTATTCTCTAATTTCTCTTTATTCGATAATTCATTTTAATAGGGAAATAATGATAAAATACATTTCTGAATCGAATAATTAATAAGGAAATAATCATAAAATACATTTCTAAATTACTAATGCCATGTAATAATATTCCTAATTGTTCTCTCATATTTTTGTGTTATTTCTTTCAAATTTTGATGTATTTTTGCAAGAATAATAGCTTCAATAATCCAAATAAATACCAAATAGTATATATAATTTATGAAAATTTTCCAAACCGATCATGTGGTTATTTTTTCCTTCTAGTAGTATTTTCATATCAAAGTATATTATGTTCAAATTTCCATACATTATAACAATTAAATACCATATAATTGAAATAATATAAAAATATTAACTAATTAGGTCCAAAATCGAAAAAAGTGGATATCCATCAAGTCTACACAATTTTAGATAGTTTCACCTAATTTGTGCGATGAAATAATATTATTTAGCATATTTCATGATTTATGAACAAATAAATACTAGAATATGTCTTTCGCAGTTATTAAGTATTATTCTCTAATTTCTCTTAATGGAATAATTTGATTTAATATGGACATAATGATAAAATACATTTCAGAATCAAAGAATTAATAAGGAAATAATCATAAAATACATTTTTAAATTACTAGATCCATGTACTTAATATTTCTAACTGTTATATCTCATTTTGTATAATTTCTCATATTTTTGTGTGATTTCTTTCAAATTTACATGCTTTTCCCCATGAATAAAAATTTCAATAATTCAAATAGACACCAAATAGAAGAAATAATTTATGAAAATTTTCAAATTCTATCATGAGGTTATTTTATCCATCTAGTAGTATGTTCATATCAAAATACATTATGTTAAAATTTTCATACATTATGACAACTAAGTACCAAATAATTGAGATAATATAAAAATATTAACTAATTAGATCCAAAATCAAACTTGTAGTGCCTCATCAATCTACACAATTTTAGATAATTTCACCTTATTTGTGGGATGAAATAATATTATTTAGCATATTTCATGATTTATTACTAAATAAATTCATTATAACAGGAATAAATACATGAATATGACTTTCGCAGTTATTAGGTATTATTCTCTGTCTTCTCTTAATGGAATAATTTGATTTAATATGGATATAATGATAAAATACGTTTCTGAATCAAATAATTAAAAAGGAAAGAATGATAAAATACATTTCTAAATCACTAAAGCCATGTAATAATATTCCTAACTGTTTTCTCTAATTTTGTATAATTTCTCCTATTTTTGTGTGATTTCTTACAAATTTTCATGCATTTTCGCATGAATAATATCTTCAATAATTCAAATAAACACCAAATAGTAGAAGTAATTAATGAAAATTTTTGAAATCTATGGTGAGGTTATTTTATCCATCTAGTAATATTTTCATCTCAAAATAAATTACGTGGAAATTTTAATACATTGTGATAATCAAAAAACCAAATAATTGAGAAAATATAAAAATATTAACTAATTATATCTAAAATCAAAACAATTAGAGCCCCCTCAACTCTACACAATTTTAGATAGTTTCATCTAATTCGCGCGATGAAATAATGTTATTTTGCATATTTCATTATTTATTACTAAATAAATTCATTATAATTAGAATAAATGTAAGAATATGACTTTCGCCGTTATTATGTTTTATTCTCTAATTTCTATTTATTAAATAATTCATTTTAATAGGGAAATAATGATAAAATATATTTTTGAATCAAATAATTAATAAGGAAATAATCATAAAATACATTTCTAAATTACTAATGTCATGTAATAATATTCCTAATTGTTATCTCTCATGTTGTATAATTTCTCATATTCTTGTGTGATTTCTTTCAAATTTTGATGCATTTTCACAAGAAGAATAACTTCAATAACCCAAATAAATACCAAATAGTTGATATAATTTATGAAAATTTTCCAAATCTATCGTGTGGTTATTTTTTCCTTCTAGTAGTATTTTCATATCAAAGTACATTATGTTAAAATTTTCATACACTATGACAATTAAATACCCTATAATTGAAATAATATAAAAATATTAACTAATTAGGTCCAAAATTGAAACAAGTAGAGACCCATCAAGTCTACACAATTTTAGATAGTTTCACCTAATTTGTGTAATGAAATAATATTATTTAGCATATTTCATGATTTATGAACAAATAAATACAAGAATATGACTCTCGCAGTTATTAAGTATTATTCTCTAATTTCTCTTAATGGAATAATTCGATTTAATATGGACATAATGATAAAATACATTTCTGAATCAAAGAATTAATAAGGAAATAATCATAAAATACATTGCTAAATTAATAAAGTCATGTATTTAATATTCCTAACTGTTATCACTCATTTTGTATAATTTCTCATATTTTTGTGTGATTTCTTTTAAATTTTCATGCATTTTTGCATGAATAATAATTTCAATAATTCTAATAAACACCAAATAGTAGAAATAATTTAAGAAAATTTTCAAATTCTATCATAAGGTTATTTTAACCAGCTAGTAGTATATTCATATCAAAATACATTATGTTAAAATTTTCATACATTATGACAACTAAGTACCAAATAATTGAGATAATATAAAAGTATTAACTAATTAGATCCAAAATCAAACTCGTAATGCCTCATCGGATCTACACAATTTTAGATAATTTCACCTAATTTGTGGGATGAAATAATATTATTTAGCATATTTCATGATTTATTACTAAATAAATTCATTATAACAAGAATAAATACATGAATATGACTTTCGCAATTATTAGGTATTATTCTCTGACTTCTCTTAATGGAATAATTTGATTTAATATGGACATAATGATAAAATACATTTCTGAATCAAATAATTAAAAAGGAAAGAAAGATAAAATACATTTCTAAATTACTAAAGCCATGTAATAATATTCCTAACTTTATCTCTCATTTTGTATAATTTATCGTATTTTTGTGTGATTTCTTTCAAATTTTAATGCATTTTCATATGAATAACAATTTCAATAATTCAAATAAACAACAAATAGTAGAAGTAATTTATGAAAATTTTCAAAATCTATCATGAGGTTATTTTATCCAACTAGTCGTATTTTCATCTCAAAATACATTATGTGGAAATTTTCATACAATGTGACAATCAAATACCAAATAATTCAGACAAAATAAAAATATTAACTAATAATATCTGAAATCAAAACAAGTAGAGCCTTATCAGATCTATATAATTTTAGATAGTTTCACCTAATTCGTGCGATGAAATAATATTATTTTGCTTATTTCATGATTTATTATTAAATAAATTCATTATAAAAAATAATAAATACAAGAATATGGCTATCACAGTTATTAAGTATTATTCTCTAATTTCTCTCAATTGAATAATTCACTTTAATAGGAAAATAATGATAAAATACATTTCTGAATCAAATAATTAATAAGGAAATAATCAAAAAATACATTTCTAAATTACTAAAGCCTTTTAATAATATTCCTAACTGTTATTTCTCATTTTATATAATTTCTCATATTTTTGTGTGATTTCTGTCAAATTTTCATGCATTTTCGTAGGAATAATAACTTCGATAATTCAAATAAATACCAAATAGTAGAAATAATTTATGAAAATTTTCAAATTCTATCATAAGGTTATTTTAACCAGCTAGTAGTATATTCATATCAAAATACATTATGTTAAAATTTTCATACATTATGACAACTAAGTACCAAATAATTGAGATAATATAAAAGTATTAACTAATTAGATCCAAAATCAAACTCGTAATGCCTCATCGGATCTACACAATTTTAGATAATTTCACCTAATTTGTGGGATGAAATAATATTATTTAGCATATTTCATGATTTATTACTAAATAAATTCATTATAACAAGAATAAATACATGAATATGACTTTCGCAATTATTAGGTATTATTCTCTGACTTCTCTTAATGGAATAATTTGATTTAATATGGACATAATGATAAAATACATTTCTGAATCAAATAATTAAAAAGGAAAGAAAGATAAAATACATTTCTAAATTACTAAAGCCATGTAATAATATTCCTAACTTTATCTCTCATTTTGTATAATGTATCGTAATTTTGTGTGATTTCTTTCAAATTTTAATGCATTTTCATATGAATAACAATTTCAATAATTCAAATAAACAACAAATAGTAGAAGTAATTTATGAAAATTTTCAAAATCTATTATGAGGTTATTTTATCCAACTAGTCGTATTTTCATCTCAAAATACATTATGTGGAAATTTTCATACAATGTGACAATCAAATACCAAATAATTCAGACAAAATAAAAATATTAACTAATAATATCTGAAATCAAAACAAGTAGAGCCTTATCAGATCTACATAATTTTAGATAGTTTCACCTAATTCGTGCGATGAAATAATATTATTTTGCATATTTCATGATTTATTATTAAATAAATTCATTATAAAAAATAATAAATACAAGAATATGGCTATCACAGTTATTAAGTATTATTCTCTAATTTCTCTCAATTGAATAATTCACTTTAATAGGAAAATAATGATAAAATACATTTCTGAATCAAATAATTAATAAGGAAATAATCATAAAATACATTTCTAAATTACTAAAGCCTTTTAATAATATTCATAATTGTTATTTCTCATTTTATATAATTTCTCATATTTTTGTGTGATTTCTTTCAAATTTTCATGCATTTTCGTAGGAATAATAACTTCGATAATTCAAATAAATACCAAATAGTAGAAGTAATTTATGAAAATTTTCAAATCTACCGTCAGGTTATTTTATCCATCTAGTAATATTTGTTGGTCCTGAGTTAATGGTAATTACCCAAGAGGGGAGGGGTGAATTGGGTATTATGAAAATTTAAAACTTAAACAGAAACTTTTACCCCGGATTAATCTTGTCCCTTTTATGAAGAAACAAAATGGAATGCAATATAATGTAGAGAGCAGAAATAAAAATCAACACACAAGATTTTATAGTGGTCCGGGTAACCTTCCTACTCCACTCTTCCAAGCTCACACCTCTTGTGACTTGGGTTCTACTATGTATTCCACGAATACAACTAGAGTCTCTACTCTCTTCTAGCTCTATGAGGCATATACAACTAGAGCATCTGCTCTCTTCTAAATTCTAGCTCCAGGGGGCATATACAATCAACACAAGTAGATGAGTTACACTCCAATCACAACTCTACTTGTAATGTCTTGGTTTGAACCACCAAACTCAAACCAAGCACTAAAACAATCAATAATGTAAAAATAAAGAAGATCTACACTTTACTGAGTTGTGTAGCAAGTTTCAGCTTGAGGAAGAATCTGTAGGAGCAACCGATTGTGTTTCGTTGAAGCAAATCGCAACTTTGAAGCTTGTTCTTCCTTTGAAAGTGTATAGATCACTCAAATTTAGAGAAAAGCAAATAAGAACTCTTGTTTGCACTTCTTTCCTCTCTTTAGACTCTATCTTGTGTGTATCCACGTTTGCTTGAGTGTCTATATATAGAGGAGGGAAGATTTTGAACGTTATAGAGGTGGTTGGCGCGCAATAAATGTTCCAACATTCAAAAATTTAAACGTTACGTCCCCAAGTCGCAGGTGGAGTCGACTTCGTCTGCGACTTCGCCCAAGTCGCATGCTAGAGTCTACTTCGTACGCGAATTTGGCTGTTCTTCAGTTTCCAAGTCTGTGTTCTGGGTCGACTTGGTTTCAGACTTGGCCTCAAGTCGATCTTGGAGTCGACTTGGGGTGCGACTTGACCATTTTCTTGTACCAAATCAGTTTGATCCTTGTTGATTCACCTCTTGCTTGCTTAGCTTCTTTCCTTCAATAATAGAAGCATTATTTTGTTCTGGATTGGCTTCAAATCTTGTAAACCTTGTAAATCTTGGAGAACTTGAAACTTGTATGGTCAAATCTTCTTTGATTTGGAATGAATTCATGTACCTTGCTTTGCTTTAAGTTTGTATTAGTCTTCATATCTTAAGTTGTCTTCATCTTGAAATCAGCTTGAACCTTTAACTTGGGCTTGAGAAACTCAAGTCGATCTTGAGGTCGACTTCATACGCGATTTGGCCTCAAGTCGAACGTGGAGTCGACTTCGACTGTGACTTCGGATGTTCTGTCCCCAAAATCAACGCTGGAAGGAAATGTGTATCTTCAAGTCGATACTGGAGTCGACTTCGGATGTTCATCTTCCAATTTCAAATCTGTCCATCAGGTACCTGTTGAAGTCGTATGTGGAATCGACTTCGAGATCGACTTCACCCTAAGTCGAAGTGGGAGTCGACTTGGGAATCGACTTGGCTGATTTTCATTCCTTAAGACATTCATTAAAACTATTAGTAATTATTTCATACTCAAATTCGAATTTGTTAACCATCAAAACTTATGTTATGGTCAATTTGTTTTGTTTTAACTATTGTTTCCAACAATACTTTCATCTCAAAATATATAACGTGGAAATTTTCATACGTTATGACAATTAAATACCAAATAATTGAGATAATATAAAAATATTAACTAATTATATCAAAAATCAAAACAAGTAGAGCCTTATCAGATCTACATAATTTTAGATAGTTTCACCTAATTCGTGCGATGAAATAATATTATTTTGCATATTTCATGATTTATTATCAAAAAAATTCATTATAAATAGAATAAATACAAGAATATGACTTTCGCAGTTATTAAGTATTATTCTCTAATTTCTCTTTATTGAATAATTCGTTTTAATAGGGAAATAATGATAAAATACATTTCTGAATCAAATAATTAATAAGGAAATAATCATAAAATACAATTCTAAATTACTAATACCATGTAATAATATTCCTAACTGTTATCTCTCATTTTGTATGATTTCTCATATTTTTGTGTGATTTCTTTCAAATTTTCATTCATTTTTGCATGAATAATAACTTCAATAATTCAAATAAATACCAAATAGAAGAAGTACTTTATGAAAATTTTCAAAATCTATCATGAGGTTATTTTATCCATCTAGAAGTATTTTCATCTAAAAATACATTACGTGGAAATTTCATAAATTATGACAATTAAAAACCAAATAATTGAGATAATATAAAAATATTAACTAATTATATCTAAAATCAAAAGAAGTAGGGCCTCATTGATCTACACAATTTTAGAGAGTTTCACCTAATCCGTGTGATGAAATAATATCATTTTGCATATTTCATTATTTATTACTAAATAAATTCACTAAATTAGAATAAATACAAGAATATGACTTTCGCAGTTATTAAGTATTATTCTCTAATTTCACTTTATTGAATAATTTGTTTTAAGAGAGAAATAATGATAAAATACATTTCTGAATCAAATAATTAATAAGGAAATAATAATAAATACATTTCTAAATTACTAAAGTCATGTAATAATATTGATAACTGTTATCTCTCATTTTGTATAATTTCTCATATTTTTGTGTGATTTGTTTCAAATTTTCATTCATTTTCGCAAGAATAATAACTTCAATAATTCAAATAAACACCAAATAGTAGAAGTACTTTATGAAAATTTTCAAAATCTATCGTGAGGTTATTTTATCCATCTAGAAGTATTTTCATCTCAAAATACATTACATGGAAATTTCATATATTATACAATTAAATACCAAATAATTGAGATAATATAAAAATATTAACTAATTATATCTAAAATCAAAACAAGTAGGGCCTCATTAGATCTACATGATTAATTGTGAGTGTGTGCTGAGGACATTGTGATGCAATATGACATTTACCCCCACAACGAAAACATGGACCATTAACTCGCTTACTAGTGGCATCAAATCGAGAAACTAGATTACTCTTTTCCCTACTTGTGTATTGTTCAGGAAATGGTTTAGTTGTTCCTTGAAAAGATGCTAGATTAGAATTTAATTTGGATACCCTTGTCTCTCCAGTTTGTGGAATCAAACGTTTGTTAGTGAAAGATTTTTGAAAATTTTCCAATTCTAGAGCTTTATAATATGCATCTTCCACAGAAACAACTGAATACAATTTCAATAAAGTTTTGATTTCTGGTTTCAGGCCATTGATAAACTTTGTTCGTGTAACCCAAGGATCTTCCTGTATTCCACATTTCATTTTTAAATCTTCAAACTTATTAAGATAGTCAGTTACACTTAATGATCCTTGTCTCAAGTTAACCAGTTGTTCCAATAGTTGAGTCTGATGATATTCAAGAAGGTATTTCTCTTTCAATTTAGCTTTCATTTCAGCCCATGTTGTGATAGGTACTCCTATGTGTTGACTTTCATCTAGAACCTCTTGCCAATAGCGTTTGGCAGACCCAACAAGTTTCATTTTTGTAATTCTCAATCGTTGGGCATCATCCATATCATACAAACAAAAAAAATCTTCCATGTCTGCCAACCAATCTAAAAAAGCATTAGGGTCTAGACGACCGTCATAACTAGGAGCATCTACCTTGACTTGTTTTGCCCCCCAAGAATTATCAGTTACACGTCGTTGTTGTTGTGGAAAAGTTATATTATAATTTCTCTGATAGTTCCCATGTCTAAGATTGTTTGCAAAACCAATTTCATAAAAATTATTGTCTTCTTCATGATTTTCCAAATTTGTGTGAATTTCTGGAATATGTGAATGCTCTGGGTTATGATGACCTTTAGCATGTATGTTTGGATTTTGGAGAAGGTCAGTTATGATAGGAGAGCTACTAGAAGCATGAGTATTGTGTGATTGACCATTTCGAAATGATTATTCAGTCTCAATCATAGGACGTTTTCCAACAATTTCAGTCAACCTGTTTACTGAGGTAATGAGAGATTGAATGGAAGAGGTGGTTTTTTTTTGGAAATCTTCTTGCTTTTGGGCCAAGGTATCACAAAGGGTTGTTAAAGATTCAAATCGATTATCAATAGCATTGGATAAAGCTTTGAGTTCGGCATTTAATTCAGCATTAGTAGGCATAGTGACTCAAAAATTCAACTTATGCTGATATAGGAAAGACTTACTACTAAGAATGATTTTTTTTCCTTTTTAAACGTTCAAAAGCAAAGAACTTGATTGAAACAGATATGAATTAAGTACTTTCAACTAGAGAAAATGTACCTGTTGAGGTCCAATATTACCAAGTTTAGCAAGAGACAACTTGAAAGTAATTTCAGCAACTTCTTAGCAGTATTTTCGCGATGACCAGTAGGTTGTCGTGATGGCAGCAGTAGACAGCATAAAACAGCGACGGAATGGACAACAATGATAGCACCAGCTTGTGGACAGCAAACTCCAATAGAATGGACAACAGTGTTTTGTAGATGGCAGCAGTTCGTGGACAGCAAAATGGCAATAGAATGGACAGCAGTGATTTGTGGACAACAGCAATTTTTTTTTGGATAGCAAACAGTAATAGAAATTGGGTGAAAGTAGTACCAGGTTTGGCTCTGATACTAATTGATGTAGGATGGGTAGAGAAGAAAATAGAAGAAAGAGGAAGGAACCTCTAGAGATGAGAAGTGAAGAAAGAAGGTAGAAAGAACAGATAAATAAGGAGAGAAGAGCAAGAACAAGTAGAAGAAGAACTAGAAAACACTTTTATAAATCTCAAAACTGATCCCCTTTAGAGCTTACAAGAGCTGTATTTATAGGTGAACATACCACCTAATTTTAGCAAATAAAATCCTTCTAAAAAAATATATATTTTAAGTAAACTTCTTAAGAAAGTAAACTTAAAATAGACATCTGCTTATTTTAAATGGATTCTAAAATATCCTAGGAAAATCTTTCTAGAAAAAGTTGTATATTTTAAGTAAACTTCTTAAGGAAGTAAACTTAAAATAGATACATGCTTATTTTAAACAAATTCTAAAATATCCTAGGAATCTTCTAATATCTTTCAAAAATAGCAAAAAAAAATCTTTCTAAAATATCCTAGGATTATTTCCCTTTTACAAAATTCTTGCGCCTAGAATAGACAGATTTGAAAAATTTCTTGCTATTTTCATCAGCAAGTCCCTCGTAGGCCCATGTACTTTGACATCTTTTCTAATAGCTACATTTCCTGTTCTCATCAGCTGTCCAACTTGGCATCTTATGTCTTTACATGTGAAAAAACTCACTGCTAAGTATTTCTTGGCAATGTTTTATACAACTGGACCCAAAGGCACACTTGTTGTGTAATCATTTTTAGTCCAAACTGCGCAACAAGTCATAATATTGTTTCATTAAAAAAAAGCAGACAGTGTACAATGCAAAATAGTCTTGAGGAGGCTCAGACCACAAAATTCACACATGAAATTTTTT
This sequence comes from Annona cherimola, assembly GCA_030490835.1. Taxonomy (NCBI): domain Eukaryota; kingdom Viridiplantae; phylum Streptophyta; class Magnoliopsida; order Magnoliales; family Annonaceae; genus Annona; species Annona cherimola. The sequence goes on along the minus strand of CM059973.1, from coordinate 37,570,704 downwards.
TTATTGAAACAGCCAAAGCCACCTCGGCTTTTCACTAGTTTCACCAGCCAGCTTACTACTCTTTCTAATTTTCCTTATCTTGATCTTTTTCTGATACAAAATGACAATAGGAAACCACTTTTCAGCTGAAGCAGTCACTACGGTCCAGTGTTTTGCTTATTAAAGTGGCATGTCAACAATACTACATAGCGGTATAATAACGCCTTCTCTACTGAATCATTTCACATGTTTGCAGGTGAATGAACATATGGTTATTCTACCAAAACATTTCAAGAAGCACCATAATTTTCTGAAAGTTCTGGAAATTATTTTGGCTCTACTTCCAAGAGGGGTGGAATTTGGCAGCAAATCTTTGGAACATAAACAACAAAAATAAAGGGAAGCACTCAATCAAAAGCCCTAACCAGGAAATAATTTCAGCATATCTGTCAATTTTAACTTGTTACATTCTACTATATAATGATGTTTCAAAAGTCCACAATACAAAAACTAATTTTAACAGTAAAGATACATTATATTGTTGTTAATAAGTGCCCCAAACAATTTCTATACTAAAAAAAAGTGCTAACATAAGAGGCATCCATATCCATTAAAATAGATTACTTTTGCAAATTACTATATCAAAAAGAGAACTACTGATCTCAAAAAATCCAAACAAGCTAGAAACAGAAGTGAAAAACTCTTTGCAATGAAATAGGTGAAACTTGTGAAAGGGAGAGGTCCCCCCAAACATGGTGAACCATTTCCGCGAAAAGACTATAAGCCAAAGGCCTCAATGTTTCAAAGCAAGCCCGGCCAGTTCCCACCAGCACTCTAGCAAATAAACACAATGAGATGAACAGATGGAACTAAGTCAATGTTACTACCATGAAGACAGCAGCAAAAAATATATATATTTTTAGGGAAAAAATAAAAAAAGAAAGCACGTTGTTGTTTATAGATTTTGTGTGCATCAGCATGAAATGGATGTGCAAGTCCTGATTTAAAGAACCAAAAGGCTACAGGATATAAGTAATAAAATTTTCGTGAACCACCTAGAATATGAAGGTGATAGTGAAATACCAATCATTAGTGAATATGAAGATGATGCATGAACCAACAATCCAAAAGATAATTTTAACTGACCACCATCCATCAATATGGATTAAAAAAATACAACAAAAATCATTAACATCGTGGCAAGTAAACAGATAATAGATAATACTTGTACAAAAAATGCCATCCATATAAGAACAAATTTTATAACTCACAAAACAACTGAATGACCTCACAGCCTTTCTTATAGGGGAAACCTGAAGAGGAGAAATGAAAACCTCCAGCTGAATAACCAAAAGTAGAAGTGATATCAATGCCAGGGACAAAGTAATCCTCAATGATCCGTCCCCCAATCTCTCTTGTTTGGTAGCAATTTTTAATAGAAAAATGCTTTCGCTTCAAATTCTTAGAAGTTGCACTGTCTTTGAGTCCAACTTGCTATAAAGAATGTTACAAACATCATGCTCCAAAGAAAAGTATAGTTTTCACAATATTTGCAGAGACCATAATCCCTCTCTGATGCTGATATCACCCACAAGTAAAATCTCAAAAAATTAGAAGGTGGGTTATGGATCTTAGATTGGCAAGTAAAATAAGAATGCTACAATAAATTCTCTTGAATCATATGACTAACAGGTGGACTTTCTCGTTACAGTCCTACTTAAGATTTCATTCATACAGATTAGACAAGTATTAAAAAATAGAGGATTAAGACTTTATTTGGGGGCAGGTCTCTACACTGCTTTTGCTTCTAATATTATCAATCAACACTTACGTAAGAAGCAAGAGTTTACGGCTTCACTGTTCAGCAGTTTTACAACTAAAATTAGATGTAAAAAAACACCCAAACCATACAAGTTGATACTGCAATGCCAAATGAGATTCTAAATTATTATGTTGAGTTTCTCAAAGGCATATAAGCACCATCCAAAAGATTAACCAAATGCAGCCTAAACCAGATTGATTCAGCTGGAGCTTATTAGTTGATAGTTCATAAGAAAATAATGATGATAAGGTACTGAAATCAAATAACCAAAAAATGTTTGATATGCATGAACTAAATGACTTAAAACTGTCAAGATGCATTTCAACTTTGAAGTAGCTGAAGTAGAAATATTAGGGTCCATTTGGAAAGATGTAAGAAAAAATTGATAAAAAGATTAATGGTAGGAAGGATGAGAACTAATAACTAAATTTAATAACTCAAAAGGCATCTCATGTAGTGTTCAGGGCTTATCCTTGAAACTGGGCTTATGAGCCTTTTTTATAAATCTCCGCCAAAAGCAGACAAGAACTTGGTCAAACCAGGATTAAATTTCTATCCTCTAGTAGTTTATCTTTACACATTATCAGGAAAGAATAAAGTAAGAGGATAACCAAACCAGAAGATCAGTTGCATATCAAAGAGTAAACTCAAATCCAAAAGAAAGCACACACATAGCTATAGAAAAACCAATCGTTTGAGTTTGGAAATCAATCTTGGTCATAATATAGGAATTATTCAACTCAATAAAATGATTCTTTGACTGTGGAGGAACCTTCTGAGGATCAGGCACCGAAATGGCCGCAACCATCAATGGCAGAAACTGCAGAATGTTGGTCTACACCAACCGGCTGTAGAGCTGGAATAGGAACATCACAACTAACAAGCTTTCGGTCACAATCTTGAATGAACGGGTGCTTGGGTTAAGCTACGTGCTGGGATTAGGGCTGCCCAGTCCCCCCCTAAACCCACCCGCGAATCCGGGACCTGGACCAAGGCCCTCCGACACTGCCACTAGCGGCGGTGGCATTTTCGTGTCTTCTGCAACTACTACTTCGGCTAAGTTTCCAGCGGCGGCCCCAGCAGAAACAACTGCATCCTCGAAGAAATAAGCGACAGTGGCCCTGAAGTTCCGGTATATCTTGCAGACGAAATCGATGAAGGGCTGGACCTCAGCCTCGAGGCTAAGGCGGAAGTTGTGGAGGAGGTCGAAAATGATGCGGATGCAAATGAGGTCATTCCTCGTTGTCGGTGGTGAGGACGTGCATGGCGACCTTAAGGTCTTGGACGAAGGGACGAAGCACCTCGGTGTGGGGCAAGCGGTTGAGCGTCTCGACTATGATGTTGCGAGCTTGTGCTCGTGCGTCTCGGAGAGTTGCGGGATCGTCAGCTGGGTGAGAATGGCAGAGAAAGCACGGAAGAAGCACTTGAGGAAGTTGAGCTACTCGGACGTGTGGGCGATCTCTAGGCAGTCTCGCACCTCCATGGGCATCTGAAGTCGGGCCGTTACCGCTGCATGAGATAGAAACTGACGAATGAGAGGGGGAAAACATGGACAAATGGAGGGAGAGAGGGATAGAGATCGAAATTAGAAGAAATGCACGATGACTTACGAACATCCGGCTCGATGAGACGGTGAGCAAGTTGCTCGAAGTTCTGAATGGGACTCATGACGGAAGGTGGAAACCCAGCCCTAGAATAGATTTTTGTGGGGTATTAGTCGAGGTTTTCCAGGGGTTTGGAAGCGATGCAAAGAGAGAGGCATGTAGAATCAGTTCTCTTCTCCCGCCTACTTTTTATTTTTTTTACAGTTCTTTCGCTCTCAAAATCTATCGAATAGGGGGCAAAACAAAATAGTGGCTCGTCCTCCCGCAAAATTCAGAAACCTGCAAGAGGGGTGGAAGGAGAGATCGCCGGTGCCTGAGAGGAAATGAGTGATCACATGGAGGAAATGAGAGAATGCCGGTTCGAGCTAGGGCAGAAAATGGGGAAATGAGAGATCGAAGGGAGAGGAGACTCAAGCTAGGTGCGTGTAAGAGCTCAATCGACTCTTGCTTGTGAATTACTGTGAATACCGAAATTACCCCTTTCAATCCAGACCGTCAAATGAAAATGAACAGTGGATGTGTTGCTTCCTATGAGAGAACCGTGGGAAGCACTTCCCGTGGGTTGGCCTTCTACCGCTTACATACTTATTAAAAAATGAAAATAATTTTTATAATTGTCCGTAAATGACGAAATTTACAGGCAGCCTTATAAGAAACTCCTGCAGCAAAAACATGAATGCAATGGACGACATGAAATGGTGAAAGTGAGATAGAAATGGACACAACAAAAAAATGGCAAGAAAGGTTGACATAAACTGGTGAAAGCATTTGCTTAAATATAAACCGCTGCAACTAAATCTAGTGCATCCGGGCTCAAAAATTTATTTTTTTAAATTTTTTTTATAGATGTTAATTTATGTTTATTTACTATGTATATCAATTTTTACTAATTTTGGATATTTTTAGATATTTTTTAAAATTATTTTTATATATTTTTTATATAATCTATTATATTTTTCAATCATTTACACCGGATTTATCATGCGATTAACCTATTTATTTAAATTTTATTTTTGTACACATCATCCTGTCTTATCAATTCATTTTTTGTCAATTTAAAATCTTTTACCCTAAAAAATTTGCATGAAAAAGTTGTACTCTCATCCAGCCACATCCTAAACATAAGGATAGAAATGGTAAAATATAATGGCTACGATGGTTAAAAAATTAGATGTGTATGGGAGACCATGCCCTGCCCTTTTTCTTCCTTTAATATTCCGTGAGGTAGAATACCAGGCGACTGTGGAAAAATGAGGAAAATCGCAAAAGTAAAATTTTAAAAATTATATAAATGATATAATATAATACAAATGAAGTTAGAATAATAAGGTATTTTTAAGATGATATACGTAAAAATATAAGAGTAAAGTTAGAAATAAATTACTCATGTAAAAATGTACATGAAAGGAAAAAAATTAAGATTTGTTTGAAGCATATAAGATTCCGGAGTCCCTATTCTTATTTTCAAGATAATTTTTCAATCCTTAAGATTTAACACTTAAGAGTAATCTTAAGGCATGTCTATTTTTAACAAAAATTTGAAATTAAAATTTTTTGCTCTCCATAACTATTATATTTTAAAATGATTTATTCACTTATTTTTTATACCACTATCCTTTTTTTAATTATTTTTACACAACTATGCATAAAACTAATCTATCTATTTTAACTTTACCTTTACAAATCATCATTATCTTTATTATCTTACATCGTGTTCTATTAATTCAAAAAAATTTATACCAAAAGCTTTTAATCTTTTTATCAAAAAAAAAAAGCTTTTAATCTAAAAGTTTTATTACTGTCCGAACACCTCTTAATTTCGAATGCCATTTCTAGCATTTTTTTATTCTAAATAATTTTTAACATTTTTTAAATGAAATAAAATAAAAATAAATTGGGTAGTTGCTAGAAAAAACATGTAAAAATAAGGATAGGTGGATAACTAATATGTATTTAAAAAATGATCCTGTTAGTCCATGCTAAACAAATATTCCTATTAGCCTATCTCAAAAAACTCATTTACAATAATTTTTATTTTTTTCATATGCTTGCTTATCTAAATGTATTTAACATATAAATCAAGTTTTACCTATGTTTATATATATTTTTTAGATTTTTAATATGTATTTTAAAAATCTAAAAAAATATATAAATATATCCGAAAATGGTAAAACTTGATATGTTAAATAAACTTAGATAAACAAGTGTACAAAGAAAAAAACAAAAAAGTTATTATAAATGAGATTTTTAAAATGAACTAAGCGAGACGAATACTTAGCCCATTAGCTCATTTTATTTTTTAAATTAGACATTATGTTAGACAAGAGCACAGTACAGTCGGTTCACATCCTTAACCTTTCGTCTCGGGTTCAACTCTTAAGGGAAGCATTTTGTCTTACTTTTTTTAGAAGCATTTTTTCCCGCAAATTTATATTTAGGTATAATTTGTTAAGAAAATAATTTATTTGGAGATGATTGAGTTGTAAAGAAATCTTCTAAGTTTCCAAATGGAATAATAAAAATTAGGACATTATGAAACGTGTGATTTTTTTTTATTCTCACTTTCACATCTTATTAAATTATTACAGTCTCATGAAAAGTTTATTATTATTATTTCTCCAACATATCACCGGTGCTTTTGGGAACAAAAAAGTAAATTCTTTTGCATAATTTTTAAATATATTTTTATATGACTATCTTATTTTATAATTATTTCTTCATATTATTATCTACAAGTTACAACTGTCATATCAATTTCAGTACAATTTTGGTAAAGCACTCCGAAAATGAGGGAAGAGAAACACATTTTCCCATTTACTTTAATCATTTTAAGTATTTTATATTTTTAATTTTCATCATTTATTTCAAATTTTTGTATAATTATTTTATTTATTTCCATTTTATCTTTATCACATTACATTATTTTCACACTCTTCTAAAATATCTTACTTTCATTTTTCATCTTACCAAACATATATTTATTTTTTTATGAAGAACACACATTGAATTATATTTACTGCATTTTTTGATACAAGGAAAATTTTATTATATAAAATTTTTTACTCACATCTTCTTATGCAGTTATCTTACTTTTCTATCATTTTTATACACTACCTATGTGACTAATCTATCTATTTTAAAATTATTCTCTTTACTTTTCATCATTATGTTTATTATATCATATAATTTTCTAGCAATTTAAAATTTTTTACATCAAACATTTTTTATCTAAAAATTTTATCACTTCTCCAATACACCCTAACTTTATTTCAAGCTCTTATTAGTTTTAAAAAATCATTGCCCTTGTTGCATCATATTATTGTTTTATCTATTTCAAAATATCTTCATGGGGTTATAAAACACGCCACCCATATCATAAAAAAAAAAGTTTGACAACAGATGGAATGAGCAATGAAAATACAATCCTTGGATGAATAATAATCATCACTTTGAAATAAGTTAGTTACGCATCCTTCAACAAGATAATTTTACCATCTATTTTACTTATTTCCATCTCAAGTTATTAAAGCTATTGTTTGTTTATTCCTACGCATAATCATACTTATTTTCACCACAGAACAAAAGCTATTAGCATTAATAATATGACATTATTATAAAATGATTCCAAAGGAATCAGGAGGTTGAATGAGATGTATATGGAATTTTTTTTTATTCTATGTTGTGAATTTTTACATTTATAATAGAAATTATTTTATTTTTAATGTATAATTTTTATATAATTATTTTATTTATTTCCATTTTACTTTTATCGTATTACATTATTTTCACCCTCTTCAAAAATATCTGACTTTTATTTTTCGTCTTACCAAATACATATTTTTTTTATGAAGAACACACATCGAATTTTATTTATGGCATTTTTTGATACAAGGAAAAAATTTTAATATAAAAATTTTTACTCTCCGCAATCATACTATTTTTAATTAATTTTTCATATCTTCTTATGCAGTTATCTTACTTTTCAATCATTTTTATACATTACCTATGTGACTAATCTATCTATTTTAACATTATTCTCTTTACTTTTCATCATTATTTTATTATATTATATAATTTTCTAGCAATCTAAAAATTTTTACATCAAAAATTTTTTATCCAAAAATTTTATCACTTCTCCAATGCACCCTTACTTTACTTTAAGCCCTTATTAGTTTTAAAAAATCGTTGCTCTTGTTGCTTCATATTATTGTTTTATCTATTTCAAAATATCTTCATGGGTTATAAAACACGCCACCCATAGCATAAAAAAAAAGTTTGACAACAGATGGAATGAGCAATGAAAATACAATCCTTGGATGAATAATAATCATCAGTTTGAAATAAGTTAGTTACGCATCCTTCAACAAGATAATTTTACCATCTATTTTACTTATTTCCATCTCAAGTTATAACGGGAGCTAGGAAACTCGGATTGAGATGAAATTTGAAACGGTTGAATGAAATGGTGAGATATTTATTTTTAATGGATTGGATTAAGCATGAAATGTTGAAAAAATACCTGCATTGAAAAAGTGAGCATGGTTGACTTATGCTCCACAAAAGTAACATGCCATTAATGCTAGAGTACCAAGTGATAATGCATGATGGGAATGGAATTTGAGGTGGAAAATTGCAGGTCATTCCTTGTGGATTTATGCAATTAATTTAAATACATAAAGGTGAGAATCATCCATCCATTTAATGCATGTTATGATGGAATTACAAAAGCATAGCCAAGGTGGCCATAAGGGACGTCCAAGGGGCTGTTTGGTTCTGTTTAGCCAAGGTAGCCAATGTTTAGCATGAATACATGAAAGAATCTGTAAAGTGGTGTCTTAATATGCTTTTGCATGAATATGGAATGAATATTAAGTTCTATGTATGAATTTTTAAGTTTAAGATGATGAAAGTGAAGTTATGCATGTGTATTAAGTGGAAATCCAAGTTGATAAACCCTAAATCTCCAAGACAAGTTGCTGTTTTGATATGATGATTTTATTAAGCTATGAATCATGTATTCATGCTAAATATATGTTGGTTTATGCTTAAGTGATGAATTTTTGAAGCTATGGAATGTAAAGCGTTGATTTTGACCTAATTTCGTAGTTTCTATGTTAAAAATGCTATGTAAATGGAATTGTATGTTTTAAGAATTTTATGTAGGGTAAAATACCCTAGGTTTAAGGTATTATGGATGCACGAAATATTTGGGAAAAATAAACCCTAAAACTGATTTTTATGATTTTTATGAAAGAACATCAAACTGACGTGAAACGGGACTCAAAACGTGCGGGTAACTTGCTGTTTTGAGAAATGATAATGCATGGATGTTATATATGTATTTAATCCCTAAACATGGATTAGGAAAAATGAATTTAATTTCTGGAATTTCGGAATTTTAAGACTGCATAGGGATATGTGTCGAAGGACGCGTAAAACGGGTGAAAAACGGGTTCCAAACTTGCTGTTTTGGAAACCTAGGTTGAATGGATTTAAATCCCATAAAAATACCTTGAATGCAGTGATAATTAAGGGTAATTAAACCCCTGAAAATTGGATTAAATTTCTGAGTTAGCAAATTTTATGAAAAGCATTATGTTTATGTGCTAAATGAGCTTATGTGAAGGGATGAAAATAAACGGGTGATGAATGATTTATGAAAAATGATTTTATGAAAAAATGCATGAAAATGAGATGAATTCCATGATTATACATCTGTTTTGAAGGTGCGATGATTTATTTCAAAATTTGAAATTGTTTAAGGAAGCCTAAAGCAATAATATGCGCTTAAGCAAGCACCGATGGGTATACTGTGGAAAAATGGGAAAAAAATGGCAACGTAAGCTTAATGAAGCTATGTATGATGTTTATGGAATGAATTTTATGATATTGAAATGAATACCCTAATTTTGGGGTTATGTGTATATATTACGTTGTATGGTAGCCGAATGTGTATGAAATGTGCTAATATGTCCAAAATAAGCTATATATGTGTATGATGACTTATGAAGTCAAATATATGATGGATGTTTATGGAATGGGTTAGAAAACAAAATGAAATATGAGAAAAGAAAATGTATGAAAAATCATATCATTTTCATGTAGGCAAGGGCAAAGAGAAAGTGGTGGGTGGCGGAAAGCTAAGAAGTTCAGGTAAGCAAGCAAATTTTCTAAAGGATTTTTGCTTTTCTAAATTTTTTCCATAAATGCAATTCTTGCTTTAACTTGTTTGACGAAACTATGGAAATTGTTTCTAATGTGTTTAAGGATGGCCATCCCTTAGCAAAATGATGTTGAAATGATATTTTACTTCAAATGCAATGTTATGAAATCTTTCTTTGATAAATGCTATGGAAAAATGATGTGGTTGATGTTTATGATTGAAAAATCATGCTAGCATGTTAAAGATGAATTTATGCTAAAGTTCATGTGCACATGATATTAGGTCCACTTGAAGGGTGTAAGCGGACCGATTGTCCCCCCCCTTGGTGTGACCAAGTCGCTTGAAACAGGCCTGAGGCCAGCGGCGCCCTCTCTGAAATGGGAGTTAACGTGACGGATGGTCGCCTGGCTAGCTTCCATCCTAAGGGAGATATGGTATTCATGTTCATGTTTTCATATGGCATTATATATATGAGACCCGTGATGGGTACAGGATTTCATGTTTTCAAGATATACCTTTAGACAAGGTATAAGTTGCTTTCCAAGTTGATTTAAATGCAAAATGTTTCCTGAAATGATTTGCCTGTAAAATGCAAATAGCTTGCTTATTGAGTTTCGACTAACGGTTTTGTTTTTCAAGCCCACAGACAGGTGAAGGACAGGACATGGCAAAGGAGCTAGCATCGGCTTAAGGAATCCATGGAAAAAATCATGTTACGAAATTTATGTGAAATGGTTGTAAAAATATATGCAGTGTTTATGATGAATAGATGTAAACTACTCGAATGTTTTATATAGATGACTGTGATTTATACATGCAGTGACATCCGATTTAGACACTTCTTGAAATGTTGTTTGAACAACATGCCATGTATATAATGAATGGGGTGAAATGACTTAGAAATGTATGAGACTGAAATTATGAGAACTTGACTTGTTATATGTCTATATGATAATTAATGGGATAAAATATCCAATAAAACCCGTCGTGTGACAGGGCAACAATCATGATCACGTTTACCAATCAATACGATCCCGAGGTAAGGCTCAGGATGTGACGCTCGGGTTTGGGACGCCAAAGAGCTTGGTATCAGAACATGGATTGGTAAATAGGAGTGAAAAATTTCTAAGTATAAGAAATTGGTAGAATATGAAGAGATATGCATGATTACACACGAATATACATGATTAACCATGATTATGTAATGAATTAGATGTAATTAAATGATGCTCATGTATGATTATAACATGATGAAATGCATGTTAGATGATGAAATAGACATGTTCATGTGAAGATTAGGTATGCTCATGATATGATGAAATGCATGCCATATGATGATGAATTATTGTTGCAATGCAATTTGATTGATATGTCTATACAGATGGCGGATAGAGGAAAGAGAATGATGAGTGCAGAGGAGTTAAGAAGGGAAAGAGAGGAAGAAAATAGGAGACAGAGAAGAGAAGAAAATATGAATAGATGGTGGTAATCGTAGTCCGATGATGCATCGTTTCCATCAGTCCCCCCTGGATTTTCACCAATACGCACACAAGATCACACTAAGGGAAGTTCCTATGACTCCTCGAGTCAACATTCACAAGATCTAGGAGAGCCCTCTAGTTATAAACATAGGGCACGAGTGTTACCGAGCACTTACCTTGGCATTCCCCGGGAACCCCCTGTTCCGACCGACAGAGTAGATCCACAAGGTCTACAGAACTTTTGGGATAAGACACAGGCACCTATATCTCCCGATGCTGGTCCATGGTACAGATTCGTTGATGGGTGTGTCCAGTTTCGTTATGGAGCATCGTGGGAGAGACACCATCAACGAGAAGTGGATATGGCTCTTTATATAAAAAGGCATCGTGCCGAGGGAGTCATCGAGGTACCTGCTGGCCCTAAAGCTGATGAGGTTATGTTATATATAATGGAGAATACAAGTAGAGACCCATCAAGTCTACACAATTTTAGATAGTTTCACCCAATTTGTGTGATGAAATAATATTATTTAGCATATTTCATGATTTATGAATAAATAAATACAAGAATATGACTTTCGCAGTTATTAAGTATTATTCTCTAATTTCTCTTAATGGAATAATTCGATGTAATATGGACATAATGATAAAATACATTTCTGAATCAAAGAATTAATAAGGAAATAATCATAAAATACATTTCTAAATTAATAAAGTCATGTATTTAATATTCCTAACTGTTATCACTCATTTTGTATAATTTCTCATATTTTTGTGTGATTTCTTTCAAATTTTCATGCGTTTTCGCATGAATAATAATTTCAATTATTCAAATAAACACCAAATAGTAGAAATAATTTATGAAAATTTTCAAATTCTATCATGAGGTTTTCTTAACCAGCTAGTAGTATATTCATATCAAAATACATTATGTTAAAATTTTCATACATTATGACAACTAAGTACCAAATAATTGAGATAATATAAAAGTATTAACTAATTAGATCCAAAATCAAACTCGTAATGCCTCATCAGATCTACACAATTTTAGATAATTTCACCTAATTTGTGGGATGAAATAATATTATTTAGCATATTTCATGATTTATTACTAAATAAATTCATTATAACAAGAATAAATACATGAATATGACTTTCGCAGTTATTAGGTATTATTCTCTGACTTCTCTTAATGGAATAATTTGATTTAATATGGACATAATGATAAAATATATTTCTGAACCAAATAATAATTTCAATATATCTTTACAATTTTAAATAGTTTCACCAAATTTGTGTGAGGAAATAATATTATTTAGCATATTTAATGATTTATTATTAAATAAATTCATTATAATTAGTGCAGATAGAAGAATATTATTTACGCAGGCAGCAAACAAGAAATAAATATAGTTGCATTAGAACTAAACTACATTGTAAAAATAAATTTTAAAAGAGTAAACACGTACACGATGTACATTCCAACATTCTAAAATATTTCATTATATAATATCAATACTATTATTTTCTTATAACTTTCACAGTTATTAAGTATTATTCTCTAATTTTTCTTAATTGAATAATTATATTTAATTAGAAAAAAATGATAAAATACATTTTTGAATCAAATAATTAATAAGGAAATAATGATAAAATACATTTCTGAATCAAATAATTAATAAGAAAATAATAATAAAATACATTTCTAAATTACG